>CALYMW010000357.1:0-62740 GCA_944588485.1 Phosphuga atrata | reverse complement strand
AACGCTAAAGATAGTGAACATTCCCTCGAGAAAACGGATGTTAAATGTCAAAAGAATAAAGTTGAGAGTTTGAATGCACATGTTCCTGATTCAATAAACCAATCAGCTGTTTGTTCATCCAATGCTAAAGATAGTGAACATTCCCTCGAGAAAGTGGATGTTAAAAGACGGTGTGTTGGTTGTTATAAAGAAAACCGAATGATATTTGGAAGACAATCGGCTTCAAGTAAAACTAGTTGTGTAAAGTTTCGCTGTAATATGTGTGCAAGTCATTATTGCTTAAGCTGCTTCTTCCGAACGCATAACATATACAAAGCATGACCACTATTTGTATTTAAATGTATTGATGTAAATTTAAATGTATTATTATTAGAATTTAATAAAACCATAAATTTTATGTGGAGTTTTCTTTATGTTACAACCTTATCCATCTAGCCCCGTGTATCTAGTCTCATGTATCTAGCTCCGTGTATCTAGTCTCATGTATCTAGCCTCGTCTATCTTGTTCCATGTATCTAGTTTCATGTATTTAGCTTCGTCTGTCTAGTCTCATGTGTTTAGCCCCGTTGATGTATGCAACCAACTTCACACCTCATTTGTCTCAACAGGATCTAATTTTGAATTTCCCCGCCTCGCGTCTATTTTTTTGAATTTTCCCGCGCATCTGGAAGTTCCGAAAATGGCGGCCGGAAGTCGAAACCGGAAGTCGAAACCGGAAACAGGAAGTCGAGACCGGAAACAGGAAGTCGAAACCGGAAGTCGAAACCGGAAGTCGAAACCGGAAACCGGAAATCGAAACCGGAAGTCAAAACCGGAAACAGGAAGTCGAAACCGGAAGTTGAAACCGGAAACAGGAAGTCGAAACCGCAAGTTCCAAGGTCAAGGTCAGGGGTCAAGGTCAAGGTTAGGTTAGGGGTCAAGGTCAAGGTTAGGTTAGGGTCAAAGGTCATCGCGCATGCGCATGTCAGAGGTGGAGGTGGGTTTAGAACATATCATCTTTCCCTACTACAGAGTATTCCCTGAACGTCTTGTATTCCTTCTTCTTGTAATCTTGTGTGAGAAATAAGCTTATTATTTGAGACTTATGATCAGAGATGTGATATTCCGTTGTTTGTGTGACGTATTCTAAGTCTGTTTTTACAATTATATTGTCAATGCAAGCAGATTGACGACTAGGATCATTTACAGTAATAACTGCATTAAATGATTTAAGCAATGATTTTAATTGACGTGTTTTTTTATTAGATTTCAAGAAATCAATATTGAAGTCTCCCGCAATAATGAAATGGCTGTTGTTAACATTTAACTTAATTAGGAGTTGATGTAACTTGGTAATAAAATGTAAGAATGTCTTGTCTGTCTAGTCTTTTCTGTCTAGTCTTGTCTGTCTAGTCTTGTCTGTCTAGTCTTGTCTGTCTAGTCTTGTCTGTCTAGTCTTGTCTCTCTAGTCTTGTCTGTCTAGTCTTGTCTGTCTAGTCTTGTCTGTCTAGTCTGTCTAGTCTTGTCTGTCTAGTCTTGTGTCTGTCCAGTCTTGTCTGTCCAGTCTTGTCTGTCCAGTCTTGTCTGTCCAGTCTTGTCTGTCCAGTCTTGTCTGTCCAGTCTTGTCTGTCCAGTCTTGTCTGTCTAGTTTGGTCTGTATAGTCTTGTCTGTCTAGTCTTGTCTGTCTAGTCTTGTCTGTCTAGTCTTGTCTGTCTAGTCTTGTCTGTCTAGTCTTGTCTGTCCTAGTCTTGTCTGTCTAGTCTTGTCTGTCTAGATCTTGTCTGTCTAGTCTTGTCTGTCTAGTCTTGTCTGTCTAGTCTTGTCTGTCTAGTCTTGCTGTCTAGTCTTGTCTGTCTAGTCTTGTCTGTCTAGTCTTGTCTGTCCTAGTCTTGTCTGTCTAGTCTTGTCTGTCTAGTCTTGTCTGTCTAGTCTTGTCTGTCTAGTCTTGTCTGTCTAGTCTTGTCTGTCTAGTCTTGTCTGTCTAGTCCTTGTCTGTCTAGTCTTGTCTGTCTAGTCTTGTCTGTCTAGTCTTGTCTGTCTAGTCTTGTCTGTCTAGTCTTGTCTGTCTAGTCTTGTCTGTCTAGTCTTGTCTGTCTAGTCTTGTCTGTCTAGTCTTGTCTGTTTAGTCTTGTCTGTCTAGTCTTGTCTGTCTAGTCTTGTCTGTCTAGTCTTGTCTGTCTAGTCTTGTCTGTCTAGTCTTGTCTGTCTAGTCTTGTCTGTCTAGTCTTGTCTGTCTAGTCTTGTCTGTCTAGTCTTGTCTGTCTAGTCTTGTCTGTCTAGTCTTGTCTGTCTAGTCTTGTCTGTCTAGTCTTGTCTGTCTAGTCTTGTCTGTTTAGTCTTGTCTGTCTAGTCTTGTCTGTCTAGTCTTGTCTGTCTAGTCCTTGTCTGTCTAGTCTTGTCTGTCTAGTCTTGTCGGTCTAGTCTTGCCTGTCTAGTCTTGTCTGTCTAGTCTTGTCTGTCTAGTCTTGTCTGTCTAGTCTTGTCTGTCTAGTCTTGTCTGTCTAGTCTTGTCTGTCTAGTCTTGTCTGTCCTAGTCTTGTCTGTCTCGTCTTGTCTGTCTTGTCTTGTCTGTCTAGTCTTGTCTGTCTAGTCTTGTCTGTCTAGTCTTGTCTGTCTAGTCTTGTCTGTCTAGTCTTGTCTGTCTAGTCTTGTCTTGTCTAGTCTTGTCTGTCTAGTCTTGTCTGTCTAGTCTTGTCTGTCTAGTCTTGTCTGTCTAGTCTTGTCTGTCTAGTCTTGTCTGTCTAGTCTTGTCTGTCTAGTCTTGTCTGTCTAGTCTTGTCTGTCTAGTCTTGTCTGTCTAGTCTTGTCTGTCTAGTCTTGTCTGTCTAGTCTTGTCTGTCTAGTCTTGTCTGTCTAGTCCTTGTCTGTCTAGTCTTGTCTGTCTAGTCTTGTCTGTCTAGTCTTGTCTGTCTAGTCTTGTCTGTCTAGTCTTGCTGCTAGTCTAGTCTGTCTAGTCTTGTCTGTCTAGTCTTGTCTGTCTAGTCTTGTCTGTCTAGTCTTGTCTGTCTAGTCTTGTCTGTCTAGTCTTGTCTGTTCTAGTCTTGTCTGTCTAGTCTTGTCTGGTCTAGTCTTGTCTAGTCTTGTCTGTCTAGTCTTGTCTGTCTACTTCTTGTCTGTCTAGTCTTGTCTGTTCTAGTCTTGTCTGTCTAGTCTTGTCTGTCTAGTCTTGTCTGTCTAGTCTTGTCTGTCTAGTCTTGTCTGTCTAGTCTTGTCTGTCTAGTCTTGTCTGTCTAGTCTTGTCTGTCTAGTCTTTGTCTGTCTAGTCTTGTCTGTCTAGTCTTGTCTGTCTAGTCTTGTCTGTCTAGTCTTGTCTGTCTAGGTCTTGTCTGTCTGGTCTTGTCTGTCTAGTCTTGTCTGTCTAGTCTTGTCTGTCTAGTCTTGTCTGTCTAGTCTTGTCTGTCTAGTCTTGTCTGTCTAGTCTTGTCTGTCTAGTCTTGTCTGTTCTAGTCTTGTCTGTCTAGTCTTGTCTGTCCAGTCTTGTCTGTCCAGTCTTGTCTGTCCAGTCTTGTCTGTCTAGTTTGGTCTGTATAGTCTTGTCTGTCTAGTCTTGTCTGTCTAGTCTTGTCTGTCTAGTCTTGTCTGTCTAGTCTTGTCTGTCTAGTCTTGTCTGTCTAGTCTTGTCTGTCTAGTCTTGTCTGTCTAGTCTTGTCTGTCTAGTCTTGTCTGTTAGTCTTGTCTGTCTAGTCTTGTCTGTCTAGTCTTGTCTGTCTAGTCTTCGTCTGTCTAGTCTTGTCTGTCTAGTCTTGTCTGTCTAGTCCTTCTCTGTCTAGTCTTGTCTGTCTAGTCTTGTCTGTCTAGTCTTGTCTGTCTAGTCTTGTCTGTCTAGTCTTGTCTGTCTAGTCTTGTCCTGTCTAGTCTTGTCTCGTCTAGTCTTGTCCTGTCTAGTCTTGTCTGTCTAGTCTTGTCTGTCTAGTCTTGTCTGTCTAGTCTTGTCTGTCTAGTCTTGTCTGTCTAGTCTTGTCTGTCTAGGGTCTTGTCTGTCTAGTCTTGTCTGTCTAGTCTTGTCTGTCTAGTCTTGTCTGTCTAGTCTTGTCTGTCTAGTCTTGTCTGTCTAGTCTTGTCTGTCTAGTCTTGTCTGTCTAGTCTTGTCTGTCTAGTCTTGTCTGTCTAGTCTTGTCTGTCTACTCTTGTCTGTCTAGTCTTGTCTGTCTAGTCTTGTCTGTCTAGTCTTGTCTGTCTAGTCTAGTCTAGTCTTGAGATCTAAATGTCGAGTGGTAGAATCGATCGAGACAGCTGCTTTTATACGATTTCCGTGAAAATTAATCCCCATCTCTCTCTCTCTCCCTCTCTCTCTCTCTCTATCTCTCTCTCTCTCTCTCTCTCTCACTTAATACTCTGCAGCTCTATCGGTTATGTGTAGCGTGGGGTCACATAGACCTCACACCCTGTTTAGCGTGGGGTCACATAGACCTCACACCCTGTTTAGCGTGGGGTCACATAGACCTCACACCCTGTTTAGCGTGGGGTCACATAGACCTCACACCCTGTTTAGCGTGGGGTCACATAGACCTCACACCCTGTTTAGCGTGGGGGTCACATAGACCTCACACCCTGTTTAGCGTGGGGTCACATAGACCTCACACCCTGTTGAGCGTGGGGTCACATAGACCTCACACCCTGTTTAGCGTGGGGTCACATAGACCTCACACCCTCATTGATGCAAAGAACTCTGCACGATATAAATAGGGTTGGATAGCATTTATAATTAAGTGTTAACGCTGGTGTTTTACTATCAAGATGGGGATTGTATTTGGCGAGAAGCATGCCCGTAATAAAACCATCTATTGGACTCCACTTAGAATATCTCCTAGTTTATCTATATATGTATTACTCTTGTCTGTCTAGTCTTGTCTGTCTAGTCTTGTCTGTCTAGTCTTGTCTGTCTAGTCTTGTCTGTCTAGTCTTGTCTGTCTAGTCTTGTCTGTCTAGTCTGTCTTGTCTGTCTAGTCTTGTCTGTCTAGTCTTGTCTGTCTAGTCTTGTCTGTCTAGTCTTGTCTGTCTAGTCTTGTCTGTCTAGTCTTTGTCTGTCTAGTCTTGTCTGTCTAGCTTGTCTGTCTAGTCTTGTCTGTCTAGTCTTGTCTGTCTAGTCTTGTCTGTCTGGTCTTGTCTGTCTAGTCTTGTCTGTCTAGTCTTGTCTGTCTAGTCTTGTCTGTCTAGTCTTGTCTGTCTAGTCTTGTCTGTCTAGTCTTGTCTGTCTAGTCTTGTCTGTCTAGTCTTGTCTGTCTAGTCTTGTCTGTCCAGTCTTGTCTGTCCAGTCTTGTCTGTCCAGTCTTGTCTGTCTAGTTTGGTCTGTATAGTCTTGTCTGTCTAGTCTTGTCTGTCTAGTCTTGTCTGCTAGTCTTGTCTGTCTAGTCTTGTCTGTCTAGTCTTGTCTGTCTAGTCTTGTCTGTCTAGTCTTGTCTGTCTAGTCTTGTCTGTCTAGTCTTGTCTGTCTAGTCTTGTCTGTCTAGTCTTGTCTGTCTAGTCTTGTCTGTCTAGTCTTGTCTGTCTAGTCTTGTCTGTCTAGTCTTGTCTGTCTAGTCTTGTCCTGGTCTAGTCTTGTCTGTCTAGTCTTGTCTGTCTAGTCTTGTCTGTCTAGTCTTGTCTGTCTAGTCTTGTCTGTCTAGTCTTGTCTGTCTAGTCTTGTCTGTCTAGTCTTGTCTGTCTAGTCTTGTCTGTCTAGTCTTGGTCTGTCTAGTCTTGTCTGTCTAGTCTTGTCTGTCTAGTCTTGTCTGTCTAGTCTTGTCTGTCTAGTCTTGTCTGTCTAGTCTTGTCTGTCTAGTCTTGTCTGTCTAGTCTTGTCTGTCTAGTCTTGTCTGTCTAGTCTTGTCTGTCTAGTCTTGTCTGTCTAGTCTTGTCTGTCTAGTCTTGTCTGTCTAGTCTTGTCTGTCTAGTCTTGTCCTGTCTAGTCTTGTCTGTCTAGTCTTGTCTGTCTAGTCTTGTCTGTCTAGTCTTGTCTGTCTAGTCTTGTCTGTCTAGTCTTGTCTGTCTAGTCTTGTCTGTCTAGTCTTGTCTGTCTAGTCTTGTCTGTCTAGTCTTGTCTGTCTAGTCTTGTCTGTCTAGTCTTGTCTGTCTAGTCTTGTCTGTCTAGTCTTGTCTGTCTAGTCTTGTCTGTCTAGTCTTGTCTGTCTAGCTCTTGTCTGTCTAGTCTTGTCTGTCTAGTCTTGTCTGTCTAGTCTTGTCTGTCTAGTCTTGTCTGTCTAGTCTTGTCTGTCTAGTCTGTCTGTCTAGTCTGTCTAGTCTTGTCTAGTCTTGTCTGTCTAGTCTTGTCTGTCTAGTCTTGTCTGTCTAGTCTTGTCTGTCTAGTCTTGTCTGTCTAGTCTTGTCTGTCTAGTCTTGTCTGTCTAGTCTTGTCTGTCTCGTCTTGTCTGTCTAGTCTTGTCTGTCTAGTCTTGTCTGTCTAGTCTTGTCTGTCTAGTCTTGTCTGTCTAGTCTTGTCTGTCTAGTCTTGTCTGTCTAGTCTTGTCCTGTCTAGTCTTGTCTGTCTAGTCTTGTCTGTCAGTCTTGTCTGTCCTAGTCTTGTCTGTCAGTTAGTCTTGTCTGTCTAGTCTTGTCTGTCTAGTCTTGTCTGTCTAGTCTTGTCTGTCTAGTCTTGTCTGTCTAGTCTTGTCTGTCTAGTCTTGTCTGTCTAGTCTTGTCTGTCTAGTCTTGTCTGTCTAGTCTTGTCTGTCTAGTCTTGTCTGTCTAGTCTTGTCTGTCTAGTCTTGTCTGTCTAGTCCTTGTCTGTCTAGTCTTGTCTGTCTAGTCTTGTCTGTCTAGTCTTGTCTGTCTAGTCTTGTCTGTCTAGTCTTGTCTGTCTAGTCTTGTCTGTCTAGTCTTGTCTGTCTAGTCTTGTCTGTCTAGTCTTGTCTGTCTAGTCTTGTCTGTCTAGTCTTGTCTGTCTAGTCTTGTCTGTCTAGTCTTGTCTGTCTAGTCTTGTCTGTCTAGTCTTGTCTGTCTAGTCTTGTCTGTCTAGTCTTGTCTGTCTAGTCTTGTCTGTCTAGTCTTGTCTGTCTAGTCTTGTCTGTCTAGTCTTGTCTGTCTAGTCTTGTCTGTCTAGTCTTGTCTGTCTAGTCTTGTCTGTCTAGTCTTGTCTGTCTAGTCTTGTCTGTTTAGTCTTGTCTGTCTAGTCTTGTCTGTCTAGTCTTGTCTGTCTAGTCTTGTCGGTCTAGTCTTGCCTGTCTAGTCTTGTCTGTCTAGTCTTGTCTGTCTAGTCTTGTCTGTCTAGTCTTGTCTGTCTAGTCTTGTCTGTCTAGTCTTGTCCTGTCTAGTCTTGTCTGTCTAGTCTTGTCTGTCTAGTCTTGTCTGTCTAGTCTTGTCTGTCTGTCTTGTCCTGTCTAGTCTTGTCTGTCTAGTCTTGTCTGTCTAGTCTTGTCTGTCTAGTCTTGTCTGTCTAGTCTTGTCTGTCTAGTCCTTGTCTGTCTAGTCTTGTCTGTCTAGTCTTGTCTGTCTAGTCTTGTCTGTCTAGTCTTGTCTGTCTAGTCTTGTCTGTCTAGTCTTGTCTGTCTAGTCTTGTCTGTCTAGTCTTGTCTGTCTAGTCTTGTCTGTCTAGTCTTGTCTGTCTAGTCTTGTCTGTCTAGTCTTGTCTGTCTAGTCTTGTCTGTCTAGTCTTGTCTGTCTAGTCTTGTCTGTCTAGTCTTGTCTGTCTAGTCTTGTCTGTCTAGTCTTGTCTGTCTAGTCTTGTCTGTCTAGTCTTGTCTGTCTAGTCTGTCTGTCTAGTCTTGTCTGACTAGTCTTGTCTGTCTAGTCTTGTCTGTCTAGTCTTGTCTGTCTAGTCTTGTCTGTCTAGTCTTGTCTGTCTAGTCTTGTCTGTCTAGTCTTGTCTGTCTAGTCTTGTCTGTCTAGTCTTGTCTGTCTAGTCTTGTCTGTCTAGTCTTGTCTGTCTAGTCTTGTCTGTCTAGTCTTGTCTGTCCTAGTCTTGTATATCCTAGTCTTGTCTGTCCTAGTCTTGTATGTCTAGTCTTGTCTGTCTAGTCCCTTGTCTGTCTAGTCTTGTCTGTCTAGTCTTGTCTGTCTAGTCTTGTCTGTCTAGTCTTGTCTGTCTAGTCTTGTCTGTCTAGTCTTGTCTGTCTAGTCTTGTCTGTCTAGTCTTGTCTGTCTAGTCTTGTCTGTCTAGTCTTGTCTGTCTAGTCTTGTCTGTCTAGTCTTGTCTGTCTAGTCTTGTCTGTCTAGTCTTGTCTGTCTAGTCTTGTCTGTCTAGTCTTGTCTGTCTAGTCTTGTCTGTCTAGTCTTGTCTGTCTAGTCTTGTCTGTCTAGTCTTGTCTGTCTAGTCTTGTCCTGTCTAGTCTTGTCTGTCTAGTCTTGTCTGTCTAGTCTTGTCTGTCTAGTCTTGTCTGTCTAGTCTTGTCTGTCTAGTCTTGTCTGTCTAGTCTTCTGTCTGTCTAGTCTTGTCTGTCTAGTCTTGTCTGTCTAGTCTTGTCTGTCTAGTCTTGTCTGTCTAGTCTTGTCTGTCTAGTCTTGTCTGTCTAGTCTTGTCTGTCTAGTCTTGTCTGTCTAGTCTTGTCTGTCTAGTCCTTGTCTGTCTAGTCTTGTCTGTCTAGTCTTGTCTGTCTAGTCTTGTCTGTCTAGTCTTGTCTGTCTAGTCTTGTCTGTCTAGTCTGTCTGTCTAGTCTTGTCTGTCTAGTCTTGTCTGTCTAGTCTTGTCTGTCTAGTCTTGTCTGTCTAGTCTTGTCTGTCTAGTCTTGTCTGTCTAGTCTTGTCCCTGTCTAGTCTTGTCTGTCTAGTCTTGTCTGTCTAGTCTTGTCCTGTCCTAGTCTTGTCTGTCTAGTCTTGTCTGTCTAGTCTTGTCTGTCTAGTCTTGTCTGTCTAGTCTTGTCTGTCTAGTCTTGTCTGTCTAGTCTTGTCTGTCTAGTCTTGTCTGTCTAGTCTTGTCTGTCTAGTCTTGTCTGTCTAGTCTTGTCTGTCTAGTCTTGTCTGTCTAGTCTTGTCTGTCTAGTCTTGTCTGTCTAGTCCTTGTCTGTCTAGTCTTGTCTGTCTAGTCTTGTCTGTCTAGTCTTGTCTGTCTAGTCTTGTCTGTCTAGTCTTGTCTGTCTAGTCTTGTCTGTCTAGTCTTGTCTGTCTAGTCTTGTCTGTCTAGTCTTGTCTGTCTAGTCTTGTCTGTCTAGTCTTGTCTGTCTAGTCTTGTCTGTCTAGTCTTGTCTGTCTAGTCTTGTCTGTCTAGTCTTGTCTGTCTAGTCTTGTCTGTCTAGTCTTGTCTGTCTAGTCTTGTCTGTCTAGTCTTGTCTGTCTAGTCTTGTCTGTCTAGTCTTGTCTGTCTAGTCTTGTCTGTCTAGTCTTGTCTGTCTAGTCTTGTCTGTCTAGTCTTGTCTGTCTAGTCTTGTCTGTCTAGTCTTGTCTGTCTAGTCTTGTCTGTCTAGTCTTGTCTGTCTAGTCTTGTCTGTCTAGTCTTGTCTGTCTAGTCTTGTCTGTCTAGTCTTGTCTGTCTAGTCTTGTCTGTCTAGTCTTGTCTGTCTAGTCTTGTCTGTCTAGTCTTGTCTGTCTAGTCTTGTCTGTCTAGTCTTGTCTGTCTAGTCTTGTCTGTCTAGTCTTGTCTGTCTAGTCTTGTCTGTCTAGTCTTGTCTGTCTAGTCTTGTCTGTCTAGTCTTGTCTGTCTAGTCTTGTCTGTCTAGTCTTGTCTGTCTAGTCTTGTCTGTCTAGTCTTGTCTGTCTAGTCTTGTCTGTCTAGTCTTGTCTGTCTAGTCTTGTCTGTCTAGTCTTGTCTGTCTAGTCTTGTCTGTCTAGTCTTGTCTGTCTAGTCTTGTCTGTCTAGTCTTGTCTGTCTAGTCTTGTCTGTCTAGTCTTGTCTGTCTAGTCTTGTCTGTCTAGTCTTGTCTGTCTAGTCTTGTCTGTCTAGTCTGTCTGTCTAGTCTTGTCTGTCTAGTCTTGTCTGTCTAGTCTTGTCTGTCTAGTCTTGTCTGTCTAGTCTTGTCTGTCTAGTCTTGTCTGTCTAGTCTTGTCTGTCTAGTCTTGTCTGTCTAGTCTTGTCTGTCTAGTCTTGTCTGTCTAGTCTTGTCTGTCTAGTCTTGTCTGTCTAGTCTTGTCTGTCTAGTCTTGTCTAGTCTTGTCTGTCTAGTCTTGTCTGTCTAGTCTTGTCTGTCTAGTCTTGTCTGTCTAGTCTTGTCTGTCTAGTCTTGTCTGTCTAGTCTTGTCTGTCTAGTCTTGTCTGTCTAGTCTTGTCTGTCTAGTCTTGTCTGTCTAGTCTTGTCTGTCTAGTCTTGTCTGTCTAGTCTTGTCTGTCTAGTCTTGTCTGTCTAGTCTTGTCTGTCTAGTCTTGTCTGTCTAGTCTTGTCTGTCTAGTCTTGTCTGTCTAGTCTTGTCTGTCTAGTCTTGTCTGTCTAGTCTTGTCTGTCTAGTCTTGTCTGTCTAGTCTTGTCTGTCTAGTCTTGTCTGTCTAGTCTTGTCTGTCTAGTCTTGTCTGTCTAGTCTTGTCTGTCTAGTCTTGTCTGTCTAGTCTTGTCTGTCTAGTCTTGTCTGTCTAGTCCTGTCTGTCTAGTCTTGTCTGTCTAGTCTTGTCTGTCTAGTCTTGTCTGTCTAGTCTTGTCTGTCTAGTCTTGTCTGTCTAGTCTTGTTTTTCTAGTCTTGTCTGTCTAGTCTTGTCTGTCTAGTCTTGTCTGTCTAGTCTTGTCTGTCTAGTCTTGTGTGTCTAGTCTTGTCTGTCTAGTCTTGTCTGTGTAGTCTGTCTAGTCTTGTCTGTCTAGTCTTGTCTGTCTAGTCTTGTCTGTCTAGTCTTGTCTGTCTAGTCTTGTCTGTCTAGTCTTGTCTGTCTAGTCTGGTCTGTCTAGTCTTGTCTGTCTAGTCTTGTCTGTCTAGTCTTGTCTGTCTAGTCTTGTCTGTCTAGTCTGTCTAGTCTTGTCTGTCTAGTCTTGTCTGTCTAGTCTTGTCTGTCTAGTCTTGTCTGTCTAGTCTTGTCTGTCTAGTCTTGTCTGTCTAGTCTTGTCTGTCTAGTCTTGTCTGTCTAGTCTTGTCTGTCTAGTCTTGTCTGTCTAGTCTTGTCTGTCTAGTCTTGTCTGTCTAGTCTTGTCTGTCTAGTCTTGTCTGTCTAGTCTTGTCTGTCTAGTCTTGTCTGTCTAGTCTTGTCTGTCTAGTCTTGTCTGTCTAGTCTTGTCTGTCTAGTCTTGTCTGTCTAGTCTTGTCTGTCTAGTCTTGTCTGTCTAGTCTTGTCTGTCTAGTCTTGTCTGTCTAGTCTTGTCTGTCTAGTCTTGTCTGTCTAGTCTTGTCTGTCTAGTCTTGTCTGTCTAGTCTTGTCTGTCTAGTCTTGTCTGTCTAGTCTTGTCTGTCTAGTCTTGTCTGTCTAGTCTTGTCTGTCTTGTCTTCTCAGTCAAGTCTTGTCTGTCTATTCTTGTATGTCTAGTCTTGTCTGTCTAGTCTTGTCTGTCTAGTCTTGTCTGTCTAGTCTTGTCTGTCTAGTCTTGTCTGTCTAGTCTTGTCTGTCTAGTCTTGTCTGTCTAGTCTTGTCTCTCTAGTCTTGTCTGTCTAGTCTTGTCTGTCTAGTCTTGTCTGTCTAGTCTTGTCTGTCTAGTCTTGTCTGTCTAGTCTTGTCTGTCTAGTCTTGTCTGTCTAGTCTTGTCTGTCTAGTCTTGTCTGTCTAGTCTTGTCTGTCTAGTCTTGTCTGTCTAGTCTTGTCTGTCTAGTCTTGTCTGTCTAGTCTTGTCTGTCTAGTCTTGTCTGTCTAGTCTTGTCTGTCTAGTCTTGTCTGTCTAGTCTTGTCTGTCTAGTCTTGTCTGTCTAGTCTTGTCTGTCTAGTCTTGTCTGTCTAGTCTTGTCTGTCTAGTCTTGTCTGTCTAGTCTTGTCTCTCTAGTCTTGTCTGTCTAGTCTTGTCTGTCTAGTCTTGTCTGTCTAGTCTTGTCTGTATAGTCTTGTCTGTCTAGTCTTGTCTGTCTAGTCTTGTCTGTCTAGTCTTGTCTGTCTAGTCTTGTCTGTCTAGTCTTGTCTGTCTAGTCTTGTCTGTCTAGTGTTGTCTGTCTAGTCTTGTCTGTCTAGTCTTGTCTGTCTAGTCTTGTCTGTCTAGTCTTGTCTGTCTAGTCTTGTCTGTCTAGTCTTGTCTGTCTAGTCTTGTCTGTCTAGTCTTGTCTGTCTAGTCTTGTCTGTCTAGTCTTGTCTGTCTAGTCTTGTCTGTCTAGTCTTGTCTGTCTAGTCTTGTCTGTCTAGTCTTGTCTGTCTAGTCTTGTCTGTCTAGTCTTGTCTGTCTAGTCTTGTCTGTCTAGTCTTGTCTGTCTAGTCTTGCCTGTCTAGTCTTGTCTGTCTAGTCTTGTCTGTCTAGTCTTGTCTGTCTAGTCTTGTCTGTCTAGTCTTGTCTGTCTAGTCTTGTCTGTCTACTCTTGTCTGTCTACTCTTGTCTGTCTACTCTTGTCTGTCTAGTCTTGTCTGTCTAGTCTTGTCTGTCTAGTCTTGTCTGTCTAGTCTTGTCTCTGTAGTCTTGTCTGTCTAGTCTTGTCTGTCTAGTCTTGTCTGTCTAGTCTTGTCTGTCTAGTCTTGTCTGTCTAGTCTTGTCTGTCTAGTCTTGTCTGTCTAGTCTTGTCTGTCTAGTCTTTTCTGTCTAGTCTTGTCTGTCTAGTCTTGTCTGTCTAGTCTTGTCTGTCTAGTCTTGTCTGTCTAGTCTTGTCTGTCTAGTCTTGTCTGTCTAGTCTTGTCTGTCTAGTCTTGTCTGTCTAGTCTTGTCTGCCTAGTCTTGTCTGTCTAGTCTTGTCTGTCTAGTATTGTCTGTCTAGTCTTGTCTGTCTAGTCTTGTCTGTCTAGTCTTGTCTGTCTAGTCTTGTCTGTCTAGTCTTGTCTGCCTAGTCTTCTCTGTCTACTCTTGTCTGTCTACTCGTGTCTGTCTACTCTTGTCTGTCTAGTCTTGTCTGTCCAGTCTTGTCTGTCCAGTCTTGTCTGTCCAGTCATGTCTGTCCAGTCTTGTCTGTCCAGTCTTGTCTGTCCAGTCTTGTCTGTCCAGTCTTGTCTGTACAGTCTTCTCTGTCCAATCTGGTCTGTCCAGTTTTGTCTGTCCAGTCTTGTCTGTCCAGTCCTGTCTCTCCAGTCTTGTCTGTCCAGCCTTGTCTCTCCAGCCTTGTCTGTCCAGTCTTGTCCGTCCAGTCTTGTCTGTCCAGTCTTGTCTGTCCAGTCTTGTCTGTCCAGTCTTGTCTGTCCAGTCAAATTCAAATTTCTTTATTTACCTTTTGAGATATAAACAATCTATAGGTTCAGTCACAAACTTACATAAAATACAATAAAAATTTACAATTTAAAAAATCTGACAATGCCAGTAAAAAGATACAAATTAATAATTTTAAAATTTAATAAAACATCAAATTTTATATAACATTAAAATTACAATTTAAAAAAGTCAGTCTTGTCTGTCCAGTCTTGTCTGTCCAGTCTTGTCTGTCCAGTCTTGTCTGTCCAGTCTTGTCAGTCCAGTCTTGTCTGCTCAAACTTGTCTGTCCAGTGTTACAGAGATACATAGAAACTTATTACTTAACACGATAAAAATAAAGAGAACTCACGACAAAATTAGTATAAACCACCATTAGTCTAGTCTTGTATGACTTCTCTGTCTAGTCTTGCTTGTGTAGTCTTGTCTTTCTAGGCTAATCTTGTGTGTCCAGTTTTGTCTGTTCAGTCTTGTGTGCCCAAACTTGTCTGTCCCGTCTTACATAGAAATAATAGAAAATTAGTATTTAGCACGACAAAAAAGAATCACTACAAATTATGCTATTTGCAACTATGAATGAATTTCTATTTGCTTTAATATATTTACTAAAGCCCAATCCTGTCTCGAGTTACTTTAGGTAATATCAAACGAATCAAATAAGAAAAAAGAATGAAACAAGTATCGTGCTATTAAAACTGTTATAATTTCACCACTTATATTTTTATCGTTCGAACACATATCTTGTCCTTTTTATTGCATTTTTAGACGTTGGAATACATATTTTGACGTTAAGAGTATTAATTTTGCCTGGATTTTTCCCAAATTTAAACTTATACGATTTATTATAATTTTCTTATCAATCAATGCTTTATAGTTCGAACAGCTATAAAATATAAAAAATAATTAAAATAAAATGATTTGCCTTTGTGTGAAATTACCTTAATATTTGTGTTTATAAATTGCGTTTTATTCCAGAAAAATTATTTAAAAATTGTCAACGATGGCAAATTAACAACGAATTAGTAATTTACGTAAAAATGCCCTCAGGGAAGAAAGTACCCCACAGAGTCTTTTAATTAATGACTCATTTGCGAGGTAAGCTCCAAGGGGGTTGTAACCGAATAGCTTAGGGTTGAAAATAAACTTGAAACAAACACACACGCTAAAAAAGTCTCGAGTTTAACTCTGCTAATAAATGCTTTCACTGAATTTAAAAGATAAACAATTATTAGAAAATAACTTTCGCTTATATTTAAAGCACGGAAAGTAACTAAAAGAATAATTATAGAGATGTCAACAAACTTCTATTAATAAATTTAAAACTGAAAAGGAAAAAAAAACTGGGCATATTATTTAATACACGCCAACTTAAAAAATGCGAGTAAATAATTCAATAGCAAGGTGAACGTTCTTATCTTAATAATTAAATTTTTTGTTACGTCACTGTGGTCAGATAAGAAGTGATTTTTTGTAAATATTTTTGCTGACATGAGGTTTTGTTTAAAATATGCGTTACTTACGTCTTTTTGCGTTGAGGTGACTCACCGGGGTTTTATTTGATTGGGGGGTGGACGCGGAAATAGCCAAAATTAAAAGAAATCATAGAAGACACAATCGGCTGCTTCGCACTCGTTTTTGCTTCGGTCGCAAGACCTGCTAGATTGTTAGATGGTTATATTTGCCCGCACTGTTGGCTTCATGTCACTAAAGAACCTAATAAGCGGTCGATATTTGTATAAACTAACCGAATCTATATTTTCACCACGGATATTTTTCTACCACGCAAACGTATCGTCGTCGCTCTCCTGCTTACACCATCCTAATACGTTAACTCTCTTTAACAACTTACTAATTACGTTTGATTATCAAGTTTTCGCACAAGTAACTATATCATTTGATAAACATATAATGTGACCATTCATTATCCAGTAATAATCTCACATTCTTTGGGTAACTCATTAACGGAAGAATGATAATTTTGTTTTCATTGTGGATGACGCAGATTTTGAACACGTTCTACATATTCACTTTAACAATAATCAAATTAGCACTACATTTACAGATTTTATTTTTGCAGAGTTTTCGTCAATAAAAAAAACTCTTTTTCAAATTAACTTATTTTACGATCTGCTACAATAATTCGAAGGTGTATTTGGTTTTATTTATTATTTTCTCTGGTTAGCCTTTATATTTCTTTTAAATTTAGGCACTTACCAAGAAAGTTTTAAACACTTCATATAATTCTAACAATAATTCTAAGGTTTATTTGGTTTTATTTATCATTTTGTCTGCTGAGTCTTTATCTTTATTTTAAGTTTAGGGACTTACCAAGAAAGTTTTAAACACTTCATATGTCGCTCATGTAGAACTTTAGAAATTGAATTTCATTGATAACTTTGTTATTAATTTTTACTTATTTTAGCTCCTTTCAATACCAGCATTTTGAGTTGTAACAGGTACTAAAGTTGTACCTTTTCTTCTCTACAAAACAATCAAAAATCAATAAACAGAATATCATCATCAATATCAATCAATCAAATTACTGAATGGACGGGAAGGATCTAATTTAAAAATAAATATCCTATTCGCCAATTTGCTTATTTATTGAAAGGATTAATTATTAAAATTAATAAAATATATAAAAAAAGTATATGTTTAAATCTAAATTCTTTTTGGAGAAATATTTGCAAATGTAAATAACTACCTATTTTTTTAAAACCACGTTTTTATTAAAATGCAATAAAAAGAAGAACATCTTTTTTTTTCGTGTTGGCTATAAATAAAAGCGTGGAGCGTGCACGAAGATAACGTTTATAGAGTTTAGCGCCCCAAGCTTTTATTCATAGTCAATATTTTCTCCTCTTTAGTGCATTTCAATTAAAACGCGGTTTTTAAAACATTATTTTATTTTCTGCTTTTTGGTCTTTATTTTGCAATAGATTTTAAACATTGTTTAATCAGTTAGACTCGATTCTGCTTACCTTGCATTAGCAAATTTTTGATAACTGCACCCAGAATAGACATAGACAAAAGCGACCTAATAAACATTCGGGAAAACAGTTACCGACCCATTTCCCTAACCAGTTGTGTTTGTAAATTGCTAGATAAAATTATAAACAAACGTCTAAAATGGTACCTAGAAAGCAAAAAACTACTCTCCAATTATCAATGCGTTGCACGACAACATCGATCTGCAATAGACTCTGGGGGCCATCTGCAATAGACTCTGGCTCTACTCCTGGGGCCTCAAAGGCAATCTACCAACTTTCATCTAAAACTTCCTCTCCGAAAGAAAATTCAACGTACGAATTGGTAGCGAATACTCCAACCTTCACGTTCAAGCAAACGGTGTCCCAGAAAGCTCAATACTAAATGTTACTCTATTTTTAAGCTATTGATGACATCTTAAACAATGTTCGCCCACCGGTAAACTGTTGCCTATACATAGATGATCTAACAATTTACTGTCGATCAAGAAATCTAGCCACTATAGAACGCCAACTACAACTTACGCTCAATAAACTAACTGCATGCACAACCTACAATGACTTTTCATTCTCAACTACGAAAACAACCTCCATTTATTTTAAACGACTTCGAGGACTACAATTTGGCATTGGGCATGACCAAACCTCCCTCAAAATAACTGCCCATTGTTCCCTCTGCATACTTTTTCAACTTAACTCTGTCTTGACGTTTTTTTGTTAGATATTTTGGCGTGACTTACGGGTTAATTTATACGTTAGTGTAACCGAGATCCTCCGAGCGCCCACCAGAGTAGCGCTGTAGTCACATCGCGCCCTTCCTAAAGACTCCCACCCTATTGAATGCGCACCCCCGTGCGACTACCCTTAACTCGTGCGCAACCCTGGACCATATATAAGGCGTCCCGCTGCCCAACACAAATCCAACCACAACACACATTCGATCGGTGAGACCCAATCGAGCTACAACTACCTGTGTCACGGACTAGTGTACCGCCCAGCTAGTTAAACCCGGTGAAAACCCGGATTAAACAACATCCACGGGATTCCCAGAGCCGGGAAGGCCCAAAAATGAAGAAAACCACCACCGCCACCAGGACGACTCGCCAGTCGTCCACCGCCGCCGCCACCGCCTCCGCAGCCTCCACCTCCGCCACTACCTCCAACAAACAACCCACAACGCCTAAGGGACTCTCAATGCCGCCCCTGTCCCCGATCGCCGGATCCCCAACACAACAAGTAAGTGCCCCCGCCGCTTTAATGTCCCTAAAACAAAAACCAATCATGACGCCACGTAACTTACAAACTTAAAATGACTACAAACACAAATTTATTTACACCGCCACCGTCCACCAACTCCCCGAACAGTACCAAACATATAAAAACCTTTTCAACATCACCAAGCAGATCCACGGGTTCCAATACGTAACCGTGTCAATTCGCAAAGACACTGCATTATTCAAATCAACTGACCCGGACATGCCCGAAAAATTAAAAAAAATTAGGCACTTCATCGGGGAACCTGTCCCCATTTCTCTTGGCCCACAGGCAGCCCCCGCCTCCCCCCGCCCAAGAACATCCGGTCCGTCCATGTCCTGCGTTGTCCGCGGTGTCGCCCTAGACATCACCGACGGCGAGGTCCTGGACCACATCAAAAATCACAATCTCCAGGTTGATAAAGCCTGGCGAATCACGGCCCGAGCCACCAACAAGCTAACATTACTCGTCCGAGTAATTACTCACGACTCGACAACATTGGACCACCTGATTAAGTTCGGGCTAGTTATCTACGGCCATCGCCACTATGTTGAGCTATCAAACCCCTCCCCTCCTCAACCTCTTCAGTGCCGTAGATGCCTGAAATTCCATGACTCAAAGCAACCCTGCACAGAGACCCTGACCTGTGCTCTCTGCGCCGGTCCCCACCCCACCAGCCAGTGCCCCAACCCCACCCAAATCCGCTGCGCCAACTGCAGCGGCGACCACCACTCGAGCTCCCCACTATGCCCCAACCGCCCAGCCGCCCCACTTTCGTCAGAGATGACAGCCCCGCTCCGCTGCACTGTCCCCAATCCCCCGGAACAGTCTGAGAATTCCTCCAACACCATTGTTGTTGAAGACCTAATCAGGTTCTTCACAACAGCTCTTCTCAATATCCTCCCCGACAAGCGCGACGAGATATTGGAAACGGTGACCCCCCTGGCCAGGAATATCTTCGGACTTAAACTTAAGTCCACGATATTCAGGAACACGGTTCACTGTTCCTTTATACCGCTCGCGCCCCGTGAATCTACAGTTTCGGAGCCAAATCCCCCGCTGTCCCCCCTCTGAAAAGTCAACCTCTACAGCATTTCGTATTAAGTTAGGATGGCTTTCCTATCAAGTTTAAACAGCCTCGGCTGGAAACACAACAAAGACCTGATCGAGCATTTAGTTGTCTCCGAAAATGTCCTCATACTAGCGTTACAAGAAACATATTTCACTCCCAAAACCAAAGCCAGCCTGAGAAACTACACAATTGTTCGCAAGGACAGACCAACACAAGGTGGTGGCGTAGCCATCGCCCATCACAACTCAATCCCAGCCCGCCCTGTGACGCTCCCCCCACATCTCCAAGACCTTGAAGCCGTTGGCATAACCATAAGCTACCAACAGTCCACTATTAACATCTTCTCCGTATACTTCTCCCCAAAATCTGACATTTCAGTCGACCTGTTCGACTACTTCAACTCGCTCCCCAACTGCATAATTTTGGGCGACCTGAACGCCCGCAATCAAGTATTCGGAGACACAATATCCAACAGCAAAGGCCGTCAACTCGTCTCGATCCTAGACACACATTCCCTCTTCCGCCTTGACTGTACGGACTACACCTTTTTTGGTCCTCAAGGCAATTCTATTATTGACCACATCTTAATATCCGACAACGCAGCCGACCTACTGTCCCCCACAGCCTTCATCGGCCCCTCAGTCACAAGCGACCATCTCCCATTGATAGCAGAGATGCTATTCGTACCTCCACCAACTCCTCCACCATCTACAATAACTCGTCTGTCATGGAAAAATGCCGACTGGCAAGCATTCGAAACGAATCTTACAGTCGCCTTTGCCAATCCCCCGACCATAAACACCACCTTCAAGCTAGAATCCGCCATCGAAAGATTTACCAGTAGACTCCAATTAGAAATACACGCTTGTGTACCAACACGCACCATATCAACGGTGCGTCCCTCTGTCCCCCCGAAATTGTCTCGCTAATCCAACAAAAATGTAAATTGTATAGGATTTACAAAAATACCCACGATCCTCTGATTAAATCATCGTGGAACCGTCTAAATGCCCTCATCAAACTAAAACTGCGTGCCTTCCGCGAAAAATCGTGGATAGATGCTACATCTAAACTCGATCCCAAGCATGGCAGTAAGTTTTGGAAGTCCCTAAACATTCTTACCGGCCGGTCTCGCCGGCCCAACCACCCACTCTCGGTAAATGATCTAATCCTCACGAATGCCCCAGAAAAAGCCCAGGCTTTCGCGACCCATCTCGAAAAAGTCCACCAATCAAACTCCCCACACTTTACCGAACCATTCTTCAGGAAAACCACAACCGAGATTAGCCGCCTACCTTTAACTCCGTATTCAGAGTTCCCCCCGTCTACCCAAATCGAAAATGAACCCCTAGTCCAGCCCATTACCACCGAAGAGGTTCGCAATGTCATCTCCACCACTCGAAACGGCTCTGCAGCCGGACCCGACCGTATTCCATGGACTGTCCTCAAACACCTTCCAGACCCAGCAATTGAATACCTAGCCGGTATATTCAACGCCTGCCTCTCGTCCGGCACCTTCCCGCGGCCTTGGAAATCCGCTTACACAATAATGATCCCTAAACCCCAAAAAAATCCGAAACTCGTTGACTCCTATCGCCCAATCTCCCTCCTCAGCACGATTGGTAAAACTTTCGAAAAAATCATCTCCCAACGACTCCGCTCCTTCTGCGAAAACCACCACGTCATACCCGACCATCAAAGTGGGTTTATGAATCAACGGTCTACCCAACATTCCATTCTCAACCTCACGTCCAACCTCACTATCACACTAAACTCCGGAGACTCCGCCATAGCCCTCTTCCTTGATATCCACCGGGCCTTCGACACTGTGTGGCACGACGGCCTGATAGCTAAACTCCACAAATTACAGGTCCCACTATCACTAGTCCGTCTAGTAAAGAGCTTTCTCTCCAACCGCTCGTGCTGCGTCAAAGTGTCCAATTCCCTGTCTCTCCCCTTTACGCCCTTAGCGGACGTCCCACAAGGCTCCTCTCTGTCCCCCCTGCTATTTAACCTATTCTGTCACGACATCCCTTTACCGACCAATTCTCGCTGCCACATCCAACAATTCGCAGATGACACCGTCATCTGGTCCTGCCACCGAAACCCCTCAATCTCGGCAACCGTCCTAAACAAATTCATTGCCAAAATCGAAATCTGGATGAACCTCTGGCGCATCCAGATTAATCCACAAAAATCCCAACTGATCCATTTCCGTCACAAAAACCTCTCCAAACGTATTGCCGAAAAGCAATATTCAATAAACCTCTACGGCCAACCCCTGATACCCCAACCATCAATAACGTACCTTGGCACGATCTTCACCCAGTCCCTAAGCCCAGTACCCAACATCAGACACTGTCTCCACAAAATGAGGTCCAGGCTAAACCTTCTCTTCTGCCTCCGCGCCCGAGTAGGGGGTTGTTCATCATACACCCTACTCTACACGTACAAAACCTTTGTTCGCCCAGTCCTCGACTATCAAATGACAGCCCTTGCGCTCTGCAACAAAAATCATATTGAACCCCTCCTCAGTTTTGAAAGAAACTGCCTTCGACGGATATACCGTCTAAACTACAAGTTCCCAACTATATTACTCGAAGAACTAGTAAATATCGACCTATACCATACTCGACTCCACACCCTCCAGGAAAAACTCGCCTCCCGCATCATCTCCCAGGAACCCCCAATTTTCGACATCTTTAAGTCCCCTCCTGTTGAAATACACAGAAGAAAGCCCAAAAACAAACTCCCCATCCCCTATCTAGTGCTTCTGTCCCGACTGAAAGATAACCTTTCTCCAAACCTAGAACTAATTCTAGACACAGTCCCTGATATGTTTAAATAACCCCAAAACACTAGAACACACCAAGACCCTAGACGAAAAGAACCGACCAACACTGCCCACCTCCTTCTGACGTTTTCTCGCGCCGCCCAGGTGATGTTGACTGACTTACCGCCCGACTGCTGCTATCCGCTGATTCCCACCCACAAAAAAAAAAAATCTATCCACCTCCCTGGCTGAAAAGGAAATTGCATTTCCTACAACAGCCGTCCCCCCCACCCCTGGCGGGGACACTTATTCAACATGCAACACAAATCAGATCTTCACCCAGATCTCAACTGTTCTTACAAGGTCCGTCCTTACAAGACTATTCAAGATCTTCACCCAGATCTCAACTGTTCTTACAAGGACCGTCCTTACAAGACTATTCGAGATCTTCACCCAGATCTCAACTGTTCTTACAAGGTCCGTCCCTACAAGACTATTCGAGATCTTCACCCAGATCTCAATTGTTCTTACAAGGTCCGTCCTTACAAGACTATTCGAGATCTTCACCCTGATCTCAACGGTTTTTATAAGGTCCGTCCTTATAGGTCAGAAAGCTCTACACCATTTATTGTTACTCTGTTTTACTGTATGCAAATTGTAAATAAAGTTTTTGTTAATAAACTATTCACCGTGCTACAAGTGTCGCCCAACGTAACGGCTCGAGAAAAAGAAAAATCGCGACAGAAAATCCAAGATTCCAGTTACCACTCGAGGGCAAGAGAGGGCCATGGCGCTGATGCCGGACCAACTACAGCAGCTAATCAACAGCATCCGAGCATCAGCAGTGGCCAAACATTTTACCCATTGCCCGGTAAGATTCGATGGGACGAGAAGTTCTGAAGCCGTCAAAGGATTCCTGGCGAGCACCGACTTCTACAAGCAAACAGAAGGCATTACCGATTCAAACGCCCTTAAGGGTCTGCCAATACTACTAGAGGGACCTGCACACACCTGGTGGACAGGTGTAGCTTCCAGTGCCCAAACATGAAACAACGCTAAAAAAAACTCATAGAAAATGAGTTTTCCCCCAAGCTACCAAAATTTAAATTGTACTTCGTGCATCTCCCGGAGCCTGGTTAAAACGTTTTCCCAACTTTTGACCGCTGCGAGAGAAGTTGAAGAGAACCTTCGCGACAGATCCAGGACGAAACAAAGCGAACGTCTTCTGAAAGAAGAAAAACGACGAGAGAAGGCCGTTAGACAGGTGCGATTTTTGTCGCGCTATGGGACACACGAGTGCCGTTTGTAGGAAAAAGGCAAAGGCAAGCCGAAACACGAGGACTGCCGAACCGAATAACGAGACCACCAAGTTCAAATGCTATGGGTGTGGTACACCTGGATTTTTACGCCGGAATTGCCCGAAATGTAACAAAACCCCAGCAAAGATTCCGTTTTGCCTGCTAGACGCACAATGAAGCAGTAGGCCCGCACTAGACATCTCAATCCAGGGAATTCGAGGGACTGCGTACCTCGACACAGGGGCCAAAACCAGCTTCGCCAGCCCTAAACTTTACGAAACCCTTCGGAAACTGAATATTCCATTCGCACCAAAAAATATCCAGCTAACGCTAGCGGACGGCAGTAGTGCCACTAAACTTGCCCTGTCTGCTATTGCACCAATAACGTTAAAGGGAAGAACTTTCCCAACAAAAATAATGCACATTCCAGGTGCTCCACATGCCAAAAGCCTCCTCGGCGCTGATTTTGCTAGGACATCGGGCATAAGTGTCAACTTTAAACAAAACCGCTGGCACCAACCTACAGCAACACGAAAAACCAACACGAAACCTACAGCTTTGCCCAAAAGGACTTCGTCCCGACTCCTTACCTAATCACGAGCCCGATCAGCGCACCGTCTCTCGACGAAATGGTGAGCGACAGCATTCCCTTTCAGATGCTTTCACCGATCGCTAGCCCACCCAGGGCACAACCCACATGTTTACAGAAGACCCTAAGCATGTACCCGTGAACCACTTCTTCTATATGGCCTCCCGCTCACAATATCGACTCGACGATGTCAAGCAGGCAGTAGAATATGAGTGGAGTCTTGCCTTACCTGAAGAAAGCGAAAACCTATTCCCAGACGTGGAGATGTTATTCATGGAAGCGGTAGACCTACGACATAACGAAGAAGGCCATGTCTTAGAGCCCTGGCAAGTAGACAAATTAAACAATTTGTTGAACGAAAACCGCTCTGTATTCGCACCGACAGGTCCACCGACACCATACGCTGAGCACCGAATCGAAACCGGAAGTGAATCACCCGTTTCAAGTCCACCATACCGAGCGAGCCCCGCAAAAACCGTCGTCTTGAAGAAAGAAGTCGCACAACTCCTCCAGGATGATATAATAGAGGAGTGCGATAGCGCCTGGGCTTCCCCTGTGGTCTTGGTACCGAAACCAGATGGTAGTCGGCGGCTATGTATTGATTATCGACGGCTTAACGCCATCACTAAAGCCGACCAATACCCCCTACCTCGGTTAGAAGACTTACTACACTCTACTGGAAACTCCTTGTACCTGACGACGATGGATCTCAAGGCAGGATACTACCAGGTGCTAGTACACCGGGATGATCGGGACATGACGTCGTTTATCACACCGTTTGGCATTTACCGTTTCAAGAGACTCCCTTTCGGATTAAGAAATGCGCCAGCCACCTTTCAAAGATTAGTGGACCGATTTAAACTCGGTCTACCCGGTGTACGCATGCTCGCTTACCTCGATGACTTCATCGTCCTGTCAGAAAATTTTGAAAAACACCAAGCCGACCTCCTGGCATGTTTTTCACGACTGAAACATTTTCAGCTGCGGCTGAACAGGTCCAAATGTTTTTCGCCTGCGCCCAGGTAAAGTATCTGGGGCATATCATCAGCATCTTTGGTATCCACGTTGACCCTGGAAAAGTCGTAGCCATCAAGGACATGGCTAGGCCCGTCAACGTGAAACAAGTTTTGACGTTCCTTCAGACTTGCAATTGGTACAGGCGTTTTATCCCCGACTTCGCATCCAGAGCAAGCCCGCTGACGAACTTGACAAAGAAAGATGTCACCTGGATCTGGGGCCCCGACCAAGAAGAAGCGTTTCAGAAGTTGAAAGAGCTACTGACGACCGCGCCCATTTTACGCCAAGCCGAGCCGGGTCTGCCATACACACTCCGAGCCGATGCCAACGCATATGCCATTAGGGCAGCCTTGCTGCAGGGGGAGGGGCCTGAGGAACTCCCCATCGAGTACGCAAGCCGCCTACTCACACCCTCCGAGAAAAATTATAACACCACGGAACGAGAAGCCCTAGCTCTAGTATGGACCGCCCAAAAGTTCCGTGGCTATGTGGAAGAGGCCGAAACTGTCGTCGTTACCGACCACCGGCCTCTTAAGTGGCCAATGAGCATTAAAACACCTAGTGGCCGCCTTGCCCGTTGGGCGCTCCAACTACAAGCCTTTAACTTGAAGATCGAATATACCCCCGGAAAGAGCAATGTAGTCGCCGACACCCTGTCCCGTCCTACCGGCACATAAGCACCCGACGCCACAGAAATCTATTTTATATCAACAGATTTGCCATCAAAAGGCGCCGCCACAACCCGCACCGAGCAACTAGCCGATCCCGATTTGAAAAAGATTATCGACTGCTTCGATGCCGACCACACTTACCACAAAATCGCAAAGAGATATTTTTGGCCGGGAATGTACACGCAAGTCCGCGATTACGTTAAGGCCTGCCCTGAGTGCCAAAAATACAAAGCCAGCAACCAACGTCCCGCAGGACTGCTGCTAACCACAGTCCTACAACAGAGATTCGAGTCTATATCGAGTCGATATCGCCATCGACTTGTTCGGCCCATTGCCTACCTCTCCTGACGGAAAGAACTGGGTCCTCATAATCGAAGATTGCGCCTCCCGCTGGGTTGAGCTCATCGCCCTGGAGAAGGCCACCGCTAAAGCTTGCGCCCAGAGCATTCTAGAAGAAGTTTGCCCCCGATACGGCGTTCCACGTAGCATCATTTCCGACAATGGGACACAATTTATTAGCGCTATCATGCAGCACCTCTGTTTCTGTCTAAAAATCGACCAGAGTTTCACGCCAGTGTATCATCCCGCTGCTAACATGGTAGAAAGAAAAAACAGAGATATGAAAGCCCAGCTCTCCATATTACTAGGATCTTCCCACCGCCAGTGGACCTCCCATCTACCAGCCGTCCGATTCGCTATGAACACAACCCGCTGTCAGACCACTGGATATACCCCCGCTCACCTCACCTTCGCCAGAGAACTAAGAAGTTCTTGCGAGATACAGACCGACTTACGGACCATAGTAAGTAACGAAAACTTCGTCGCCGAAATCACCCCCCGGCTGATGGCTATCGCCGGCTGTTGGCTACCACCTTTCAACGGGCCCAAGATTCTCAAGAATCTCAACAAGATAGACGAAAATACTACGCCGACCAGCACCGTCGCAACGCCCCCGTTTATCAATCGGGAGATAAAGTATTGGTAGACGTGCACTCCCTGAGCAAAGCCGCTGCCGCCTACACGTCTAAATTTGCCCCTAAACGAGATGGGCCCTACGTTATACTCGCCGCCAAGGGTCCATGCAGTTATGAAATCGCCGCCACCGATGATCCACTACACCTCTAGGTGTGTATCACACTTCCGCCTTGCGGTCTTTTATAGAAGGAACTCAAGAAGTACTCCCGGTGCTGCCGATCCGCCGTCGAGGCCGACCCCGCAAGCATCCTCAACAGAACTCCACATCGACTCGCTCTTAGAGTTCTGAGGGGGAGAGTTGTAACCGAGATCCTCCGAGCGCCCACCAGAGTAGCGCTGCAGTCACATCGCGCCCTTCCTAAAGACTCCCACCCTATTGAATGCGCACCCCCGTGCGACTACCCTTAACTCGTGCGCAACCCTGGACCGTATATAAGGCGTCCCTCTGCCCAACACAAATCAGATCTTCACCCAGATCTCAACTGTTCTTACAAGGTCCGTCCTTACAAGACTATTCAAGATCTTCACCCAGATCTCAACTGTTCTTACAAGGTCCGTCCATACAAGACTATTCGAGATCTTTACCCAGATCTCAACTGTTCTTACAAGGTCCGTCCTTACAAGACTATTCGAGATCTTCACCCAGGTCTCAACTGTTCTTACAAGGTCCGTCCTTACAAGACAATTCGAGATCTTCACCCAGATCTCAACTGTTCTTACAAGGTCCGTCCTTACAAGACTATTCGAGATCTTCACCCAGATCTCAACTGTTCTTACAAGGTCCGTCCTTACAAGACTATTCGAGATCTTCACCCTGATCTCAACGGTTTTTACAAGGTCCGTCCTTACAAGATTATTCGAGATTCTGACAGAAAGTTCTACACCATTTATTGTTACTCTGTTTAACTGTATGTAAATTGTAAATAAAGTTTTTGTTAATAAACTATTCACCGAGCTACATTAGTAAATATGCAATAGAAAGAAAATTAAAAAAAACATATACCTTTCGCTGGTTCTTCGTTTATTAACTGCGAAACCACAACAAAATTTTTACTTTGACGAGCACATACTCTTATAAAGCGTTTGAATGCGACAATTGAACGAAATCTCAAGTTACCAGTAAACAAAATAAACTATCAACCTAAAGATAAAATTAAAACTACAATTGAATTGGAATTACGATGGGGTGCCCATGTCTCCCGACTGACCATCCCTCCCCTAAATCTTTTTTTGAGTAAATTGACTTTGTTTTATACAAATCCATCAATTATTGTACTAAACCATTATTATTTGTAAGATTCAATCGATTATTGGGTGTTTATATTTTATTTTGGACGAAGTAACCTTTTTAGGATGAAGAAATCGTTTTTTGGATGAATTAACCGAATTTTGTATTTTCCAGCTATTTTTTGTAAAAAAACATCTATTTATTGTACGCAAAAAATCCAAGCCATTACAAATTATAACCTAGTTATATAACCGCTACCAAAGATCTATAAAACCTTTAAGCTTAAGAATTAAGAAGAATATAAAAGCTCATAAGATTATGTTCTCCAGCCCAATATGCATCACATATGGAGAGATCGCCCCGTGGATGCTCCCACGACCCACCGTTATTCACACACTAAACAGGTTCACTAAGGATCCCACAACAACGACACTGCTAAAGGCCCAAAAGGAGTGATTAGAAACCAAACTAAGCAGCTATACGTGGCACTTTAAAGATAGTTCCAAGAACCAAGACGCAGTAGGAAGTGCTTTCTACTCATCAGAACACGCATTTGCCAACTACCGACTAAACGGTCTAAACAGTATATTCACGGCAGAGCTTTATTTAATAAAAAAAGGCAATACAATACATCCTTGTGCAACCCAGAAATAGTCATAGTTTTCAAAAATAATTTTCTGAAAAAATAATTCGGGGATTTGTTTCAATTTTTGTGGATATGTTGGTAGAACCGTTCCGGAATATGTAGAAAATTTTTCCAATATTTTAATATTTATTTCAGCAAATATTGCATTTTTTGGAAATTCCACCTTGAAAATCAAATTTGTAAATCTTGAAATTTTCAAACTTAATTTTCTCAAAAACTAATTTGGGGATTTTTTTCAAATTTTATGGAGATGCTGGTAGAACTGTTCCGGAATATTTAGAAAATTTTCCCAATTTTTTAATATTTATTTCAGCAAATATTGCAGTTTTTTGTAAATTCCAACTTGAAAATCAAATTTGTAAACACTCTCGACTCCCTCTTGCCAAAACATCCTTTGATCCCCGTCATCCAAAAAGCACTAAATTCAATTAAAAATGTAGGATCTGATGTAATTTTTATCTTGGAATTGTAGGTAATGGTTATGAGAATGCTGACGCACTAGAAACACAAGGAGGCCCAATGCCAAGCACCGAAACAAAACAACCCTCGATCCAACATTTAAACAAATATGTCAAACAAATGCTACTTTAAGCCTGGTAAACTGATTGGAAAACAACCTTGCATAACAAACTTCGGGAAATTAGAAACAACACTTCCCAAAATAGGAGAAACCGCATGGAACCATCCTCCTATTTGATGACGTCCAATTGGAAGTGGTGTTTTTAATTTTCCGTTTGAAATTTTAATTTTAAGTTTGTTATGCAGGGTTGCTTTCCAATCAGTTTTCCAGTTAAGTAGCATTTGTTTAAATGGCATGTTTGGTTAAATTTTGGGCCGAGGGTTGTTTTTTTTTTCTGTGCTTGGCATTAGGCTTCTTTTTTGGCAAGTGCGTCAGCTATCTCATTACCTACTATTCCAAGATGACTAGGGACCCAGAAAAAAATTACATCAGATCATATATTTTTAATTTAATTTAGTTATTTTTGGATGACTGGGATCAAAGGATGTTTTAGCAAGAGGGAGTCGAGTGCGTTCAGGGCACTTCTTGAGTCGAATTTATTTATGTTTAGTTGGTATCGACATATCTTCAACAACCTGCAGCTACCAAACAACATATCCGAGCTCCTAACGTATCAAAACAACTGTTTATAAAATGTTTATCGTTCGCGTTTAATTCATTTAGTGGTATTCTATTTGTTTCTTCTATTATTATTTAAAACAACAAATTCTAATTTCATATAATTAACTTTCAATAAATAAACTAAAAGCAATCTTGAAAATCTCAATGATTAGAAAATTAAGTATGGTACTAAAACCTTTTTTTTCTATTTTGAGTCTATAATGAAGACATTTAAGCACTCATATGGGTTCGTTTATGGATCGCCGAGTGCGATACAATTTTCTCAATATGTATCGGCGATTTTTTTATTTAGAAATGGCATAAAAGGGCGCAAAATATAAAAAAATAGTATAAAAAGGTAGTTCATAATGCGTTTTTCGCACTTGTCCTTTAAAAAAACTCCTCGCTACGCTCATCGTTTTCTCAACATGAACGCGTGCTGAAAAACCGCGCTTATTAAACTCGTTCTTTAATATACTATACATGTCTCATTAGTTATTAAACTACTTTTCAACTTATGAAAACTAGTCGATTATATTTATATAGAGTATAAAGTTGTTACAGCTTTGTAAACTTAAGCCACCATAGAAACCTTAAGTTATCTTGAAAATCTTAATAATCGAAGTAGGTATGATACGGAAACCAATTATATATATAAATTAAATTATTTGGATCAGGGGTGTCCAATCTATTGTGCTTGTGTCAGCTGCAGAAAGAAGCTATGGAAAGAAGCATGAAAAGTATGAATTCGATGAAAACTATGAAAATTTAGTAAACTAAAGTTATCAATTTTTTCCAAAAATAGATTTTCGAATAAATATTGAAAAATTCTACGAAATTTAAATTTATTGCAACAACATAAAAAACACATTAACATTATATAAAAAAGAAAAATAATTCAATTACGAAGGTGCAAAAAATGTGCAAAGGTGCCAAGAAAGAAGGGCGCAGAATAGTCGATAGAGAATTTTTTTGGGTCGTCTAATTCATAAAATATTCTTGGGTATCAGGTACCAGTAAAATAATAAAATGTCAATATAAACAAATTTAAATGCGTCTGCTTTCTATCCAGGCGTCGCGATAAAAATTTACACAAAATGTTTATTCGCAAATGAAAATAGTTTGCGCTCCACTGCTCCAGAGGATCAATGGGTGGTTGTATAGTATTTTTTAATTAAAAGCTTCCTAAAAATATGATATAGTTTTCCGAGTAATTTTGGGATGCTGTGATAAGCCGTTCAAAAGTTATGACAGAGTAAAATCTGCGGAAAATGAGAGAAAATATATTTCCTTAAAACATTATTTATCAAGTGAATGAAAAATGTGTGTGTCTGAAATTGTTTCCCCTGCTGTTGGTTGTAAATACAAATTGCATTTTCGTAGCCGCGTCTGTTCGCCACCTATGACTTGATATAATTTGGAAAAACGAGCGAAATATCTCGAAATTTAGTCGCCCGAGGAGAGAACTGGGAATCTAGTTAATATTTTTACGGAAATCTAAGTGCATGTGCAGGGAAATGATCTCCTGAAAACGATGCCGCAATCCGTTTTAAATTATTTGCAATCGTTCTGAAGATATAGACTTATGAACTAGAAATGCTGGAAAATTTGAATTCAGAATTTCGCAATAATAAAATTAATATTTCCCAATAATTAACATATCAACTTGCCCGTCTTGTCTAGTTTCAGTGTGTCGAAAATGATTTCGCTGGGATTTGTAGTTTCAAAGAGATTTGAAAAAAAACCGAAAACGCATTTTTTTTCCTGGCCAAAACGATGTTTTTTTTTTCTCCAGCGGATGGTCGGCTGGTTTGATGGTATTTTTAAATTAAAAACCTCCCAGGAACATGATATATGTTTTCCGACTAATTGGGAACTAATTGGGATGCTGAATCGATTATTGACAACTACAAGTCTCTGTGATAAGTCGTTCAAATGTTATGTTATATTAAGTTATACGGAAAATGCGAGTAAACGTATTTTCTTAAAATCATTATTTATCAAGTGAATGGAAAATTTCAAAGTGTATCTGACAATGTTTTCCTCCCTGCTGGTTGTAAATATATAAATTGTAATTTGCTAGCCGCTTCCGTTCGGGAGATATGATATAATTGGAAACATCGAGAGAAATTTCAAGAAATTTGTTCGCCCGAGCAGAGAAATGGGAAAGTAAGTATTTTTAATTATATAATTTTAATTATCAAATGGGGTAGTGCATGCGTACAGCATGGCAATCGCAGAGATTGCCACATAGCCTCTCCTACCCAGTTCCGACTCTCACCTCCACGTGGTGCACCCTGATAACCCGAGCAACCTCGCTTGAGATGCGGTAACCAACCCGTATGGATGGTGGGGTCGGGGCTAACGAGAACGGGAGGAATGGCCCTCCGAAAAGGAGGTTGGGCGTGGGGCTAACTACCTCACCTCGCAAAAAAATTACGTAAGACTTACAACAGCCTCGGATCGGATTGATCAACATACAACGGACTAAGAAAAGAAACAAGGACTTGAAAACGGAACTAAAAGTCGGCACATGGAAGAATGTACGTACCATGTTGCAGCCAGGAAAGATGCAGGAAATAGCAGAGGAGCTCGATAAATACCTTTTAGACGTAAAGGCACTACAAGAAATCAGATGGAAGGGTGAAGGTAGCATAGACAAACCAAAGTATCGCCTATATTACAGCGGCAATGACAAGAAACAAGGAGAAAAAGGAGTTGGATTCTTAATAAATAAAGCAACTAAATATGCTGTACTAGGATTCGAAGCAATCAACGACAGAATATGCAAATCACGCATTAGAGGAAAATTTCACAACCTTTCTCTTATTTGTGCATACGCTCCAACAGAAGATGGCGAGGATGAAGTAAAAAAGCTTTTCTACGATCAGCTTTTAAACATATGCGAAAGTACGTCAGCAAACAACGGCTTTTCAACCTAGAACCATCGCGTGTATAGATAAAAACGGGACAATACTAACCGAGAATGACAAAATACTCCAAAGATTTCATGAACACTTTAGCGAGCTACTCTCCACTGAAATCCAAAGGGGCGAAAGAGAAAAGGAAATCGTATGGCACCAAGATGCACAACCCGAAATCCTCGAACCGAGCTATGAGGAAGTTACCGAGATAATACACAATCTTAAAAACAATGAATATCCAGGAAGTGATACAATTCCCACGGAACTTCTGAAAAATGGAGGTGCACCACTGTGGGAAAGGATCCATAAACTTATTGTCAGGGTGTGAAATGAAGAGATTATGCCAAGTGACTGGAGAAAAGGTATTATTTTTCCCATACACAAGAAAGGAAACAAGAAAGAATGTTCCAATTACCGAGGAATTACTGTTCTCAACACCACTTACAAAATATTATCCAGCGTAATATACAATAGACTATCAATATATGAAGAGGAGATACTTGGGGACTACCAAGGAGGTTTTTGAAGGAATCGATCAACAACGGACCAAATACATCTAATAACGCAAATGCTTGAAAAATGTTATGAGCATAACATAACTTTGTTCGACCTGTTTGTTAACTACAAACAAGTTTTTGATAGCGTGTCAAGAGAAGAACTATTGTACCAGTTACTTGCCCTTGGAATTCCTCAAAAACTTATAAGAATGGTAAACTTAACTCTAACCAATACACGTGCTCAAGTATTAGTAGCATCCAAACTCACGGACGAATTCGACATCAGGACAGGGGTCAGGTAAGGTGATGCGTTATATGCTATGCTATTCAAGTTTATACTTGAATCAGTTATCAGAAACCTGCACATAACAAACCACCACATATACACAAAATCTCAGCACCTATGCGCATATGCCGATGATATAATTATATCAGCACGAACAGCAGAAAGCCTAAAAGAAGCTACTGTCTCCTTAGAACAGAAATCTAGCGTAGCCGGACTAGTAATAAACGTGAATAAAACCAAGTTCATGAGAAGTACGAGGGATCCAACACCCTGGCCAGAGCCAATACAAGTCATCACATTTAATTTCGATGAAGTCAGAACCTTCTCTTACCTAGGGTCGAAAATAACTAACGACAACAGAATCATCGAAGAAATCAGTGCGAGAATTTTAGCAGGAAAGAGAGCTTATTATGCGAATAAGAAGCTACTGGGAGAGAAGCTTCTAAGTGTCAAATCTAAGTTAAAGATCTATAACACACTCTATAACACACAATGAACCATGAACTGGACAGAGTAATTAGAGGAACGGACATCGTAAGGCATGTAAAGGCACTAGGGTTACAATGGTTTGAACATGTTATGCGTATGGAAAGCAGCCGAGGACCGAAAATACTGACGAACTGGAGTCAACATGAAAGAAGAGCTCGGGGTAGACCACGTAAGAGATGGCGAGATGACTGCAACGACGACCTAAAGATATTAGGTGTGAGAAACTGGCTGCAATTGGTTAACAGCAGGGAGAGATGGAAGGATGTTGTAACTCAAGCCAAGGCCCACCCAGGGGTGTAGAGCTACAGAAGATCTGTAGCCTAAACGATTCGAAATGGAAAAAATAAATACTCACAAAAAAATGGTGTTCGAATTAATCCGCTAAGTCAAGTTAAACCGACAAGAATAGAACTTATTACTTAGCCAAATATAAACTCACGTAAATTTTATATAACTCAACACTATTTGTTTACTTAAGATGAAACGTATTTTTTTAACATAAAATCGAGAAATAGACTAGACAGGCTGTAAAATATACAAAACCCAGTCAAATAGTGTAAGAATAACAAGCAATAATGGGCCATTTTCACACTCATAACAAAACCTATACGAAGTGTTTGTTGTCATTCGACGACAAAAAATAATAATTTCAAAATTTTAAATAAATAAAATTGGATTTATTGCTATTAATCAAATATGATTGAATATGATAAACCCATTTAGAAGTTTAATATTACTACAACGTAAGATTTTCTAAAACCTAAAATTGATTGAAGACGACAACAAAAACTTATTTTAGATTAATTGCCAGTACATACATACTTCCTTTTAAAAATCATTCCAGAAACAGTCTTGGTCTTGTATGTTCTTGAATAGGTATACTATTCTATTAACACAATCGACATAGTCTTCCCAATGAACACCAAAAGGTTCATAATCAAATAAATAATTAAAAATTATAACACAAATATCATCACAAAAACACATGTCTATTTGAAAAACTAAACTTTAAATAACATAACAATACATTTAAATACTTACATAATATGGACCGTTTTACAGATGTATTTTGTGGTTTGTTATTGCGGCATAACCTTGCTGCCCCGGCGCATCCACCATACATCAATAAATCGTTTAATATTTGTTTTGTGTGAAATTATGGTTTTGGTTTCTCTGCCTTAATTTATTTCTCTGCCTCAATTGCAACTGAAACTAACTAATTCAACAAAATTAAGAATACATATTACAAAAACGCAGTGGAAGGCGCTGCGAGGGGAAAGGAACATGCCCCCTCGGATCAGACTGAAAATATTTTCAAATATTTTCCATTTAATATTTTACAGCTTTTTTTCTATTTTGCGTCTATAATGAAGTCATGAAAGCACTAATATGGGTTCGTTAATGGCTCATCGTGTGCGATACAATTTTCTCAATATGTATTGGCGATTTTTTTATTTAGAAATGGTATAAAACGGCGCAAAATAGAAAAAATAGTATAAAAAACTCGTTTATAAGGCGTTTTTCGCATTTGTCCATTAGAAAACATGGACGCGTGCTGAAAAATCGCGCTTATTGAAGTCGTTCTTGTGAAAAGGTGAAAATGTCTTGTTTATATTAAAAAATATATATATTTTGAAAATTCTAGAACGCATATATTAATAAAAAAATGTAACATACAAACATTATTATAGTAACAGATTTTATGATCGATTAAACAAAACATAAAAAGAACAAACATTTGACTATCACTGTTTCGTGATATTAAGTCTGACAAACCGTAACTAATATTACTAACATAAAAATTAAACTAACATTACGAATTCAAAATTTAAATTTTTGAATCGATTGATTCAAATTATCTTTCCTCGGTTTCCTAAGAATTTTTGCATCCGTTGTTTCAAGCGAAATAACTTACACAAATCCAACGAACCATAACTAATATTAATAGACATAAGATTTAAAAATTCATCTAACATTAAGAATTCTAAATTTAAATTTGTATATAGATTGATAGAGGGTTCTTCCTCTATAAAATTATCTTTCTTCGATTTCGCAAGAAATTGTTGAAATCGGTTGTTTCGAGCGAACCTTACACAAATCTGACTAACTTCAAGTAATATTTAATAAACATAAGAATTAGGCATTAAACTAACATTAAGAATTTTGAATAGATTGAATACAATAATCTTTCCTGGGCTTCGAAAAATGTTTAAATCCGTTGTTTGAAGAGAAATATTTTACATATGCTTAGGACTTTTGATTTTTTTCGCCGTTGGTGGAGCAACATCGTCATCGTCTTCTCCTTTCCTCTTCCTACTGGTTTCAGGAATAGATAGATTTTCGTCGTTTTCTAGATCTGCAATTTTCGAATACAGATCGGAGATAGTATCTTCTGAATCATCGTACTCGTAATCTTCGTCGGAGTTCCCTACGTTCTCCGTTTTCTTGTCACTACTAAGGGCATCATCAGATGCAGATCCTTCTGGAGGCTCCTGGCTAATATTTTGTGTCACTTGACTGCTGTCATACCATGGTCCAGTAGGCAGAGAACATGCCTCTGCTTTGTGATCCCCTTCATCACTTGTGCCTTCTTCCTCCAAAGAAGCCATCAAGTTGACACAAGATGGTGCATCTGCTCTCAAATCCCTTGCAGGTCTCAACCTAATATCCTCGTCAGTAGGTTGTTCAGCATCTAGTGGCGGCGGTTGACTTTCAGCGGCAGCAGGCTTATAACTAGACCCTTCGATGTAAAAATCCTGCCAACGTCCTCTAACTTCCGTACTACAACCGAGGTGTGATGAAAGGTTGGCTTGGAACATCCTAGCGCTCTCCTCAAAGCTTGGATGTGCAGATGTTGATGGCTGGTTTATAAATGCTAGGGGATCGTTGAGAAACAGATTTATGGGTTGGGTTTGGTATTGTATGGGTATTGAAAACGGTTGTTCTTCCTTACTATTCTCTAATTCTAACTCTGCCACCTTTTCTTTTATAATTGTAACGTTGGGATCGGACGGCGTTGTCCGTGGTACAAAAGGCCCTTCGGAAAGGGTAGTAGAGGTACTACCCGTAAGAGATGTTTCCGAAGGAACTGTTATCGGCGTCGGGTTTCTGTACGCGTACAGGTCAGGGTTCTCTACAGGTGTGAATTTGGTCACATCGAAATCGAACACAGGCTCAGTCGTTTGCATTTGACAAACTGCCATTGGCTCGACTTCTTTCATTTCTAAAGATGTCGTCGAACTACCTACTGACATATCCTCATCCCTAGTGGTCTCAATTACCGGATCATCAACCGCCATACGACTAAATGCATTTATGCTTGGCTGGACAAATGGTTGCAGAGGCACACTGGGCCGAAACATCGGCAGCATTTGAGTTGGACGTGGATTTGTAACCGGGGGTGGAGATGGAGGTGACTCTTCTGCTTGAACTCCTTTATATTTAATTAATGTAATTAAATTGTAAGTAAAATTTATTTTATTGTGCTTACCACGATCACCTCTAAGGCGAGGTTTTTTATCAGCTTTAGGTTTCATCTCTCTAAAAGAAAATATATTTACAAAGTCATTTTAACTTTTGTTATCTATTTTATGATAAATATTTTATTTTTAATGGGAATTTTAACTGAATTAATTCAAGTGTATTCAAAACTACGTTGAAAGTAATTATGATTTTTTTTTTATAATCTAGAGAATACTTTCAATAAACACATAAATAAGACAAATATGATCTTTTCTGCCATAATTTATATACGTTTGTTTAAAACGGAAGTTTTAACTAAATTCATTCAACCAAGGTCTTCAGGAAATTGCATGCAAATAAAATTAAGAACGTCTGAAAGACGCTCTATCTAATTGTTTTAATTGACACATAGGGTATTATCTGCATCGTATACTTCCAAAGTATTCGTAATAATTTACAAGAACTACCAAAACTAAAGTGAAATAATGTCAAATAATAATATATATATATATATATATATATATATATATATATATATATATATATATATATATATATATATATATGTAATATATATATTATTATTATAATATATATAATAATAATGTCAAATTAGTTCTTTGAATCAAATGTGATTCAAAGAACTAGGAAGGCCTTCATCAGACAGAATATACAGAGGAAAATATTTCCAACTGACAGTTTGACTTTAGTTAGAAGTGCTGAAAGCCTTCGACAAATTTCAAGAAACTTCAACGTAAGCCTGTCTATTATTCGGCGATTGTGAAACAGGTACTTGGATACAGACGCGGTGGGCTAGGCCGCAAAAGGAAAACAACTAAAAATCAAGACCGATTTTTACTGCACGGAAAAAAGTACACAGTACAAATTACAGTTTCAATTGTAACGTGGGTCTTTACGAATACAAATTTGTAGAGATTGCAGTTTATACAGTAATTTTTAAAACTTATTTACTAATAAAAATCTTACAATCCCAAGGTGTGAGTTTTACAGTTTGAAAAGATACTTTTTGTTAAATGAAAAGTTAAAATATTTTGGACATATTATTTGGGAACTTTTCATCATATAATATGTATTAATTATTAGTCCAAACTCTTAAAATTATAATATATAACGATTTTTTCGTGATGTATTTATTACTTCATAATTTAATATTTCTTATTTATTTTCAAACTAAAAAATACAGATTGGGCTATTGCTCGTTGACTATGAGAAATGAACGCCGAAATATTAATATCTCATTTAAGAAACTCATTTTAAAAATTTGAATATAGATGATGTCGGCTTTGTTTTGTTTACACAATTTCGGAAGGTACAGGATATATATCCTGTTTTAAAATTGGAAGCGTTTTTGAACTGATTTTCAGTTCGGCTGTGGCATAATTGCGTCGTTTTCAGGTTAAGAAAATTTTATAAAATAATTTTATAAGTGAATAATAATATTGTGAAAGTCCATCCATCTTAGTGACAATTTTGGTAAGTTCTAATATAAAATTGTATAATAATGCTTTCAATAATTATAGTGTAACTATTATTTGAAATTTATTGAATTTGTGATATTTAAAGAATAACATTATTTTTATCATAATAATAGTTTATTTCAATAATATATTATAAGGTTTTTTTTTTAATTGTAATCAATTATTTCTTTTTGGTTGAAGGCTCTTTCTGTGTTTCTCGCTTATAATTAGTATCCTTTTACTAATTTGGTGATTATGGATAAAAAAAAATGCATAGTCTTAAATTTCCATAGTAATCATTGTTATAGCTTAAAGGATCCAACAAAAACATTAATTTCTGGAACATATAATATTATTAACAGTAACAATCCAGATTATTGTTATGTGAATCTCAAAGTATGTAATTTATTTTTATTTTGTAATGTGTTTTCTTTTTACAATAATTTAATACATAAATTGTAGTGATTCATATTAAATTCATATTATTATTATCATGTAATTTTTACATTATCATGTCAAAATTTATTATTCATTAAATAATTCGTTTTTATTGATTTTTTATTGAATTACATAACGAAAAGTTACATAACGAAAACCATTGATTTTTCTAGTCTCAAAATTCAAATTCAACCAGTAGCATAACATATTCTGATCAATTGAGAATACCTGATTTAACGGCCGATGGTTCAAATGTATCAGAAGTCTCCGGAGAATCATCCATCCGAACAACACCAGAGGTATTAAAATAGAAATATTATTTGAATGAATTTAATTTAATTATAATAATTCAGTGTAAGGGCAAGGGGCGAATATATATATATATATATATATATATATATATATATATATATATACACAGTCTAACTTTTTTTCTTTAACTCGGATTTTGACTTAATTCATAGTAAAAATGTGTACTATTGTAGAATTTTACATAAAAAATCTTTAGAACTCCAATTTTTTATAGTAAAATTTTGTTTGTTATAATAAAGATGCTATATGTTAATGCAATTTTAGAGTTTAAAAATTCTTTCTTCTTACCTCTGCCGTTACAATTGCAAGTATTAGTGGCCAGGAATTATTAATCATTAATAATTATTATTAATAAATAATTAATAAATTATTATTAATAATGTATATTTGTTTTTTGTTTATAAATATATAAAAATGCACATATTTATTTTGAATAAATTGTGTAAAGTGTATTTTACTCATTTTGCAGTTATATATTTCTATAACTCAATTTTTTTTCATGAACTATGGTAATTCGACTTCGGGAAGTTCAGTAGAGGGATATGTCACGTTCTGGCGCCTCCACCTCCACGGACCTGCGCATGCGCGATGACCTTTGACCTTGACCCTGATCCTGACCTGACCCCTGCCCCTGACCTTTACCCTGAGCCACGCGCCTCATTCCTAACCTACCATAACCTAACATAATGCTAACCTAACCCAATGCTAACCCAACTAACCCAATGAGATTAAAGCTGTTTGAAAGCTGTTTAAAGCTGATTGAAAGCTGTTTAAAGCTGTTTAAAGCTGATTGAAAGTTGTTTAAAGCTGCTTGAAAGCTGTTTAAAAATGGATTAAAGCTGTTTAAAAGTGGATTAAAGCTGTTTAAAAGTGGATTAAAGCTGTTTAGCTGTTTATGTAGTCTGTCTAGTCTTGGCTGTTTAGTCCAGTCCGGTCTAAATCCTATAATCTCATTGAATCAAGCTGTAATATGTTTGCAGTCAATTTTGTATACTCGTTTCCCCGCTACCCCCGCAACTCATTTTGAATTTTCCCCGCTTGTCTGTCTAATCTAGTCTGTCTAGTCTCGTCTCTCTATTCTTGTCTTGTCTATCTAGTCTTATTCATTATATAAAAATTGAAGCACAAGGCCAACCGTAATTATTTATTCGTTAATCGGCCAATCAGCATCGAGATAATTAGTTTAGCGATATCTACCGCGGCGGATGACGTCATCTACTGAGGGGGAAGGGGGTCGGGCGGTATCTCCCTTAGGACACATGCTAGAGCCGTTCTGACACCAGATTTGATTTTTCTCATCAAATGGTTTAGTCTAGTCCGTCTAGACTAGTCCGTCGGTTAGATCGAGATCAGACCAGGCTCACAGGTCAGGGGGCCAGGGCCAGGGGGTCAGGGTCAAAGGCCAGGGCCAAAGGTCAGGGGCAGGGGTCAAGGTCAAGGGTCAAGGTCAGAGGCTAGGGGTCAAAGGTCATCGCGCATGCGCAGGTCCGTGGAGGTGGAGGCGCCAGAACGTGACATTTCCCTCTACTAAGGTCGAATGTATATATATATATATATATATATATTTATATATATATATATATATATATATATAGATATTTTTTTTATCTAGGATGAAAGTTTGACTATAAACAACAACTATCAGATTGATGATTGTCAATCGTCTCTTCCTTCAACTGGTAGTACAGTTTCTTCATCGAGTCAATCCTCATTACTTCTAAGCAAAGATAATCATAGTAGTCTTAGTAATTGAAAATATTTGCAAATTAAATAATAATTCCAATCCAGTTTCTCGGCTGGAACCATCTATTTTTCAAATCGCATCCAAGAATATTTCTATGGCATTTTGCAGAAATTCAATAAGTGTAGATGTATGTATTTTTTAATTTTTACTTAATTGTTTCGATGATGATTTTCAGATTCCCCTTAATGAATGGTTAGCCAAAACTTTTGTTGGAAATAACTTAATAGCAATCTATAATTCTAAAACTTCTTTTGGATTTACTGAGAGAACAGAAATTCACTAACGCATTTAGTACTTGATCGTGAAAGTGATGGATTACATATCATACCTATATTGAAATCTGATAATTTTTCATATTAGCTAATTGAGAGATCATTTTTTGTTTGTTAGCTTCAAAAATATTTTGAGAAACTTTTTCCGGATAAAGAAACTTTATTGACTGTATATAATAAGAAGTACCCGAAGACCGAAGGATAAAACATTGTTAAATCTGGTAGCAAAGTTATCTATTTTGCAAGAAAGTAAGTTCATTAAAATTTTGTATTTATGATTAAGATTATTTTATTATCATTAAAATTTTTGTAGATTCATTATATACTGTCATTTTGTGGCTTCTGTCTTCTATGATAAAAAAACTACACCTTTAGTTCATGATTCAGTTTCTAACAACCTAGTTAAAAGAGGACATAAGCGAAAGATGGTCAAGGACAATCTTATTATAAAAAATATTCCATCGTGGAATCCTACTTCAGCTGAGGTGCAGCGAGGATTTTTGTTCGAAGTAAGTTATTTTCACCAATTCTTTATCAAAATATTTGAAGAAATATCTTGCATAATATATATATATATATATATATATATATATATATATATATATATATATATATATATATATATATATATATATTGCATGATATCCTTACTTGTAGGCAGAGAATGATAAAAGTGAGACAATTGACCGAGCAAAACGGTTTATGAGTATTCAATAGATATCATTTCAACCACGCCCAGTAATTGTTGGGCCTTTCGAAGCTCTAAGCTCAATTCAAGTTATTGTGAATGACGTAATATATAATGCTGATTCTACTCTTGGTGCTGTGAAGATATCATTTTTTATATTTCTTGCATTGGGCATTAAATATCCACCAGAAGCTCGATAAACGTGGTTATTAATTCAAAAAATCATATTTGATATACATACCGACGATGATAGAAACTTACCAACAAGTTTGACAAAGCTGATTGGAGACATCAAATCAACGCAAGAACATTTGTTTCCTGTTTAAAGTTTCCCGTTGTATCAGTAAATTTTTCATTATTATGAAAATTGAATTTACTGAGTTATATTAAGTAGTTCGCGTTCAATAATATTATAATATTAATTTTATCGCTATTTAAATGTTTTATTGGAAAAAGTTCATCAACGATCCACATATGACTTAATTAATACACTAATTACTGAACATTTGCAGTTGTATAAAACAGTTTTTCAAAAATATTTTATTAATAAACAACATCACGCACTTCACTACTGTCGAGTTATGAATTTGATAGGCCCTATCTCTAATGTTTGGTGCATGAAAGGTGAAACGAAAAATGAACATCTAAAATATAATGCAAACTTATCATCGAGTTGTAGAAAAAACCTACCCTATACTGTAGCTTTGAAACAACAAGGTGAACAATACCAATATATTTCAAGATATTCTTCTACTACCAAAGATCTGAAATGTATGATGAGACTATGCAAAGACCTGATATAGGATCAAGTGAATCTATTGTCGTTACTTCAATTATGGGTTACGAATATTTAGGTAGTCAATTGAATTCGATAATAAAGAAAAATATTAAATCGTGTAATTGGGTGATTCATCAGGGTGATAACTCGTACTGGAATCATAACGGTTAATAAAATCGATAAGCCCGAGTTTTACTTTATATCTGAAATTATATTAGATGTTCATTCTAATAAAATATTTTTCACTACGTATAAATTAGATACTGACTTCGACTCTCATTTTCAAGCGTATGAAGTTTATGATGCAGTTAATTGGCAAATTGTATTTTTGGATGAAGCTGTTGGTACATGTTCATTGACTCGTCAGGCAAATGGTAAAAAATATATTTGTTATAGAGTAGTAGAAGTTGTTAAAATTTTACCATACATTATTTGTACTTATTTAATAATACATATATTAAGTTTACTGATCATAGGTATTATTATATATTTTTATAAAATACCATATCACTTATTGTAACCAATTCTGATAATATTTTTCACATTGTGCGTCGATTCATGTATCAATAGATGACTTATATGTAATAGATATTTTTTATTTGAAAAAAGTAAAAAATCCTTATATGTATATACTTCAATTATATTTAGAATACAATTTTTTTAATATTTATTGTTAATTTCTGTTTTCTTATTTTTTTTCTAATAATTTTGTTTATCCAATATTAACTAATTCAAATTGGTGTAAACATTTTTTTACATAAATGCACTGTATTTTTGGCAACTTTCTAATTGTCTGTAACACTAATTAAACCATTAAATATAAAAAAGTTTTATTTAAAAGTTTTTCAAACAAATTCATATATTTTTTTTTAAATTATATATATATATATATATATATATATATATATATATATATATATATATATATATATTTGTTATTAAATCATAATGATTACTTGTAATTGCAACTTTTGATGTTTCCACGTGTTTATGTTACAAATAATTGTTATAATTTATTAACGAACATAAATATTTGTTTTTTTAATGATATTATTTTGCTTCAAAGAGATAGTAATTGATTTATATTTTGGTTTAATTACAGTTACTAACATTAGAAAAATTTGGAAAATCTTCGGTTACTCCTTTCCAATTACTCCTTTCTATAACTATAAAATATGCATTTTAAGATAAGAGATTTTATAACCTATATCTCAAATTTTAATGCTTTTGTATCAATCCATCGAGAAATTTAAATCATTTTCTACTCAATCATTCTGTAGAATGTACGAATTAAACTTTTAATATTCCCATTCGAGTAAGTATCTAATGTCAAATATAAAAGAAATTTCAGTTTATAAAACTGTAATGTGTACAATAAAAAACTTTGGTCATTGTTCTTCTGACGATTAAATCGTCACAAAGTGAAACTGTAAAAATTAATTTTCAGTTTTTGTTAGTTCGAGTAGTTGGTATTAAAAATGGACAGTGTGTCATTAAAATTTCTGCAGCTCAGGGATATAAAAAATAAACTAACCCTACTATTCTCAATTGAAAGATTTCATGTTTAAAACTGTAATAATTGGTATGACCCGACAAACCGTCGTTTTTACAGTTTCCAATTCGTAAGGCCGATGCTACTATTTGAAACTGTAATAAATGCTTAGATATCAGAGTTCTTTTTAGAGTGTACTTTTTTCCGTGTGATGTCGAGTCTTCGCAATATAGTTTCTGCGGCGAAGAACCTCTTAATTTCCCTTAGGACCACGCAAGGGCTCACTGTATCAGACCAGACAATTAGGAATATGCTGAGGGAATTAAAACCCTCTTTGACCCGATGCCACAGAATAGCAAGGATGAATTTTCGACAATGGAATTATGTGCTCTTCACGGATGAATCAAGGTTCCGTATTACTCGTTACGATGGCCGAGTACTTATTTACAGACGCTCAGGAAAACGCTGCGCAACTTCTACTGTCCAGGAAGTCAAAATATTTGGAGGTGGTTTAGTTATGATTTGGGGTGGGGTTAGTAGCGACAGTAGGGGCGACCAAGAGACGGTTTAATAACCAAAGTAAAGAAGAACATAGAGGAAGAGAATTATAGGGGAGAACATTACGGCGAAGGAATTCAAATAAGAAAGATAAAATTAGTAGCGACAGTAGAACCGACTGTGTTATAATTCCAGGAAATCTTAACGCTGATCTCTATGTTGACATTTTGTTAGGAGAAAATGTTGTCCCTGTGGCATACGGAATGGTTCCAATTTTTTTCTTAATGCAGGATAACGCAAGACGCGAATCATTTTATACTTCCTACAAGAACTGGAAATTCAAACAATGGTGTGGCCTGCATTAAGTCCTGATTTAAATCCCATAGACCATGTTTGGGATATGCCCGTGGTCGCCCGCATCCTCCTCAGACCATCCAGCTGATAACGGTGGCAAATAACTGATGACTGTCTTGTTCTGTGGTATATTCCTGTTTGTCTAGTCCTGTCTCTCTAGTCTTGTCTGTCTATGCTTGTTTGTCAGGCCTTTTCTGTCAAACCTTGTCTACCATACCTTGTCTGTCTAGCCTTGTCTGTCTAGCCCTGTCTGTCTAGCCTTGTCGGTCTAGCCTTGTCTGTCTAGCCATGTCTGTCTAGGCTTCTCTGTCTAGCCTTCTCTGTCTAGCCTTCTCTGTCTAACCTTCTCTGTCTAGCCTGTCTATCTAACCTGGTCTGTCTACCCTAGTCCGCCTACTCTTTTTTGTATAGTCTTCTCTGTCTAGTCTTGTGGGTCTAGTCTTGTCTGTTTAGTCTCGTCTGCTCTAGTCTTGTCTGTCTAGTCTAATTGAAGAATGGGACGCTATACCACAAGAAGACCTTCGAAGACTTTTGCGTAGCATGCCAAGACGGTGTTATGCAGTTATTTGTGCTATGGGAGCACATACTCGTTATTAAGTTACCACTATATGTACAAAAGTACACCCACTACATGTATGTTACCACTATATGTATGTTACACTATGTATGTTATATATGTTACTACTATATGTATGTTATTTCCCGTTTGAATTTTATGGAGGCCCAAATTAGAGACCCGCTAATTGTTTAAATAAGATAATTTATTTTGCCATATGAATTATATCCGTTTCAATGAAATAATAATAATGGTATTGATTGTTATATAAAAAAAATGATACAATGGGCTATTGACCTCGAGGTCTTTCTGCCAGGGATAATACAGTTAGGAAATTTAACAATAATGTTAAGTTTCTTTAAACGTTTTCATGAAAATGTTAAATAATAAGGTTATACAATCTTACCTAGAAAATTTTCAAAATCAAACTCAAGAAAAAATCAATATTTTAATAGTTTTCATCTTGAGAATCCAATATTCCACAAATTTATTAACTTTGTTTCTGCTGTTTTCAACGGAAATTTCAACTCAATTCGACAAAACTATGTTAACACCAATTAAGATTGTTCTTTATAATATTTTGTTCTTTAAAATACCTTCAATAAACACGTAAATAAGAAAAATAGCATCTATTCGGCAATTTTTCATTATTTTCGTATTGAGGAAACAGTTACAATAGTAAGGTTATATGTACGAACTTACCTAGAAAAGTTTCGAAATCAAACGCAAGAAAAATCTAATATTTCAATAGTCTTGAACTTGGCAATCCTACAGCCTTATTAACGTTGAACTTGCTTTAAACTAATAATTTCGATAATGAAACACAAAACTTACAAGAACCAGCAGATACCAACGATGCACAAAAATGGCGGTTGCAAACAATTGGTTTTGTCCCACTACCAAAATATAAAACTAAAAGTTCCTCTATCACCCTACATTCAATTTTCAGGCAATTTCAAATCTTTCAAAATCCCAATTCGAGACTAACACCTTAATTGTTTAAAAAATAGACAATTCTTGATAGATTTATATATTTTAGAACTAATTCAAATTGAATATTTGATTTATATATTCAATTAATTATTTTAGTTAGAAATATAATCTAATTTAAACTAAGAAACTGATATGAATAATAGGTACTTTCTTAGGTTGCAAGTTTGACTACTTTCGTCTGTCTATTTCTGTTCGTCTAGTCTTGTATCCGTCTTGTCCTTGCCTCTAGTTCTGTGCGTCTAGTCCGATCAGTCTTGTTTTGTCTATTTAGTCTTGTCTGTTTAGACCTATCTCTCTAGTCCTGTCCGTCTAGTCGGGTCTGTCTGGCCCTGTCTGTCTTGTCCTGTCTATCTATTCCTATCAATCTAGTCCTATCTATCTACTCCTATCTATCTACTCCTCTCTGTCCAGACCTGTCTATCTAGCCTTGACTGTCTTGTTCTGTCATATATTCCTGTTTGTGTAGTTCTGTCTACCTAGTCCTGTCTCTCTAGTCTTGTCTTGTCTGTCTAGTCTTGTGGGTCTAGTTTTGTCTGTTTAGTCTCGTTTGCTCTATCTACTCCTGTTTGTCTAGACCTATCTACCTACACCTGTCTGTCTAGACCTGTCTATCTAGCCTTGACTGCCTTGTTCTGTCATATATTCCTGTTTGTGTAGTTCTGTCTACCTAGTCCTGTCTCTCTAGTCTTGTCTTGTATTGTCTTGTCTGTCTCGTCTTGTGGGTCTAGTCTTGTCTGTTTAGTCTCGTTTGCTCTAGTCTTGTTTTTCTGGTTTTGTTTGTCTAGTCATGTCTGTCTAGTCATGTCTCTCTAGTATTTTCTGTCTAGTCTTGTCTGTCTAGCTTAATCTGTGTAGTATTGTCTGTCCAGTTTTGTCTGTCCAGTCTGTCTGTCTAGGCTTGTTTGTCCAGTCTTGTCTTTCTAGGCTTTTTTGTCTAGTCTTGTCTCTCTAGTCAAATTAAATCAAAGCAATATAAGTTCATTTTCATTCAAATTCAATTTCATTATCTAAGTATACAAAAAAAATGTTCTAAATGCAATGTGTCAAAGAAAATATTATATCTAATAAACATGTTCGTGGTAATTAACTTTTAAGTGGAATTCCTAGATATTATACGGTTCTATCAACTAGGAGTTGTACAATTCTTTCTTGAAAAGAATTTAATTCACTTCTTGTTTAATCCCCCTTGCTAGTACGTTTTACATTTTCATATTGCTGTACTGTGGATTTCTTTCAATTAGCGTCAGTCTATGCTGGGGCAGCTGAAAGACTTCATTACAAAATCTAGTACTCCTTAGATTAGGCTTGTTAAAGCTCCCAAATAAGTGCCTATGTTTCAGAATGAAAAGTATAGACACATGAAGATGTAAGTACCTGTTGTTACAATATTAGCAAGTTGAATTGGCCTCTGCAGTATACTCTGTAATGTAGATTGTTCAGAGTACGAATGGCTTCACTCTGTATTCTAAAGATGCTTCTGATGTGGATACTATTTCACCTAAACATAATACCAAATTTTAAGTGGGAAAAAAAATCCTAAGAGCTGCAGTGTCCATATACCTATGAAGAGATCTCATTACAGAAACTGTCTCGATGAGAATTTTTGTGACACGCAGAGCATGTGTCGTCCAATCGAGCGATTGATCTATAAATAGTCCAAGGAGCCTGATAGAATATTGTACTTCGAGGTCTTCGTTATTAATTTGTATTCTTGGAGGGTACTGGTTCGTATCTCTTTTGGTTTTAAAAGTGATAGTATTAGTCTTGTCTTTATTTATTATTAGCTTTTTCGTATGAAACCATGATATCAATGATGATATCGTGCTATTTGCATTTGAACTAATAGTCTTGTTAATGACGAGTAGAGATGTATCATCTGCATAGTTGATCATCAGATGTTTCTCAGTAGTGGGTATTTGATGTAAATCATTAATACATATTGAGAACAGAAATGGGCCAATTGTGCTTCCTTGTTGAACACCCATGTTCACAATCCTTCTAGAGGAATAAACAAAACCATGGGGAGAGTAAATCCTGGTTATCTGTTCCCTATTATTAAAAAATGATTTGATCCAATCAGAAGCAACGCCTCTTATTCCATTTCTATCATTTTCTATCATTTCTATCATTTCTCTAACAGTACCCTATAGTCTACTAAGTCATAGGCTTTCGATAGATCCATGAGCATGCCAAATGGAATAATAAAATTTTCTAGATTTTCTATTATTGTATGTATGTATTGGAAACATGCAGTTTCTAGGCTACGACCTTTAACAAAGCTGTGTTGATAGCAATTTATTAAATTATACTTATCTAGAATTGATATTATTCTGGTACATAGAATTTTTTCAAAATATTTTGAGAAGACAGATATTATGCTTATAGGCCTATAGTTCCGATCTCATTTTTATCTCCCGCCTTATAAATTGGAATTACGAGTGCACACGTTTCAGTTTTTCTGAGCAACAAACTAATAATGAATTATTTATAATGAACAGCAAGGGACTTAATATAGGAGTTAACACATTTTTGAGAATCGTCAAGTTCTACACATTTTTTATTTTTTAAATTAACAATTATATTAGATAGCTCTTCTTCGCTAGATACACAAAGAATATAGAATTTATATTTAAACTGATTTAAATATATTAAAATATATTTATATAACAATAATATATATTAAAATATATTTAAATATAAAATATATTTATTTTAACTCAATATTGTCATTATAATTAATATTTGGCTTAGATTCAGCTAATATTTTAGCTCTATCCACAAAGATTATTATATTATTAATAATAAATTATTAATTTTCACTATTATTTTGTCAATATTGCGTGGTTTTTCATTAGGGTTAAAATATGAATTATTTTTCTTTTTAAGTTCTGTTATTTCTCTCACAATAAGTTGTTATTTGTAGATTAGGTGAAGTTTCAATTTGTCGCTCTTTCTTTTCGTTTCGCAATGTATTGATGAAATTTCTGTGATGATTATTGTATAAATTATTAAATAACGGGTTATGGAAAGACAATATTTGGTAGAGTTATAAATCAATTTCAATCGATGCTCGTTTAGGGTTGGTAAAGACCCTTACAGTTGTGGTTTTCTTGCGTCTATGAATTTTGGGAAAGGCCTCGTTAAAATGTTCGAGAACAAATTCCATTGCGTATCAACATTATTACAGTCAACTTCAAACAATTCATCCCATTCTATCCGCATAATGATCGGAGATATGATGGTTACTTCTTTTAATGCTGCTGACATACTTCACTTGAAAGGAGTTTCAGGTTATAAGATTCTAGCAATGATAAAAATTGCAGACTTGCGTTCGTGTTTTTTAAAATATTCATTTCTATTCACACAATTTTTTTTGAAGCAATGTTAATAGTTCTTGTAGTTAGGAAAAAGCTTTTTATATTAGTCAATGCGGGCTCTATAAATGCCTACTATTTTTAGTAACTTCTCATTAATTTTTTATTCAATACTAGAACATTCAAAAACACGCTCTGAAATCAAGTTAATATCTTGCTTAGTTTTAAATATTCATCCATTTTTGCAGTATATGTTCTCCTTCTCTATGGAAAAAGTAAGAAGACTGTCCAAAATTGCTAACCTTCAGTAACTCAAGTTGTTCTGAGCTCAGTTCTCCAATGCTCAGTTACGATTAGGAATCTGCACTGGTTATATTTCTCGAGCATATACTCAATTTTGTCAATCAAATTTCCAATGGATTGAGTATTTTGATTGTTTAAAATTACTTTGAAGTCATTACTAGAATTGTTTACTTCTTGGTTGGTCTTTAGAGTTCGAAAAAACGATTTAAACACGTGTTGCGTGGCCAAGTTGCGGCCTTTATTAATTCGTCATATTTATCTATTGGGTTTTGTTTTGGGAACAAACAAAACCCAAAACCCTTTTGTTTTTTTTTGGGAACCAACACTTTGAAGGAAGGATACTCCTCTGGATGTTTTGATGCCAATTTATTACAACGTATGGAGTCCAATTTCTTGATGTGTACATATTGGACTATATCCTCTTCTTTTAATGAGGTTTCCAGCCGGTAAACATGTTGGGGGTGAAATCTTACTGCCGCTCTGATTTGATTTGCGGCGTCATTAGTCCCATGGATAGCGTTGGGTTTAGTGTTGGCGCGTCGCGGATAATATTTCTGTGTCTCCCGGTTTACATTGATTTCCTAATTGTTTATATCTTTATCTGGTCTCATATCGGTTTTCTTCTCGCCAGTTTTTGTTGAGGAACATCCTGGATTGTTTATATTTTTTTCAGATTCTTTATATGCTTTTAGGTCCGCTGTAGGTACATCGACCTTTGATTATTTGAGTTTTTCTATCTGTCTCGATAGCGCTGTTTCTATATTGTCGGTAGAACGAACAATTTTTATTAACTCCTAGTTCTTAAGTGACTAGAATTTCAACTGTTCTGTGAGTTGTTGAGTAGTATCTGGTAGATGCTCCACTTCTTTTATAATTCCATCGTTTTTTTTGTGTTAACAATTTTAACTGTTTGGTGAGTTGTTGAATGACACTAGTTAAGGGCTCCACTTCCTTCCCGATAATATGTCGAGAAATTGGACTTTCCAGATAGTTTACTTTATCCGGGATAGTATTCGATCTTAGAACCCTGGACATGGTTCAGATTTAGATGAGATTCTTCTAAAATTTTAAACGAATTCTGACACGTTTAGTTTTGTCTGTCTAGTCTTGTCCGTCTAGTCTTGTCCGTCTAGTCAATCAATCAATCAATCAATCAAAATTAATATATTTCACTATCTAATTTATACAAAGCATATGATAATAGATACAGTACCAATATATATATATATATATATATATATATATATACATATATATATATATATATATATATATATATATATATATATATATATATATATATAACTAAGTGAAATGTGTCCAAGGTGTCTCTTGCCTATGTTATCCTCTTTACCCTCTCATGGTATTCCTCCATATTGTAGGGTTCAATGTCTAAAATTAAACTGCGAACTTGTTTTTTAAAAGTTTTGACACTTGTTGAATGCCTTATTGCTTTTGGAAGAGTGTTGTAAAATTTCATATTGGAATATGGAGGTCCTCTTTCTGTCATGGTTAAACTATGTATTGGTAAGTTGTAGCTTACGTTTTTGTTTCTTGTCTCTCTGTTTGTCTTATTTTCGTAGGCCTCAAATAAGTGTTTGTTTTTAAATGTGAATATTAGCGTTTCATATACATACGTTCCCGTCGCTGTTAAAATTTCTGCTTCAGTAAAACTGCCTCTACAAGTTTCTTTGTATTTTAGGTCTTGTATTATTCTAATTGCAATCTTTTGTATTTTGAATATTGTAGAAATATTGTTTCCTCCGCCCCAAAACATTATTCCAAATTTTAAGTTGCTATGGAAGGTCGCGTCTGTCGGAATTTGTTCTCGAACATTTTAACGAGGCCTTTCCCAAAATTCATAGACGCAAGAAAACCACAACTGTAAGGGTCTTTACCAACCCTAAACGAGCATCGATGGAAAATGATTTATAACTCTACCAAATATGGTCTTTCCATAACCCGTTATTTAATAATTTATACAATATACGTTCTTGAGGCTATCCGTCGTTATGTAGCGTTTTAATATTCTTAGGGCGTATATTGTTTTGTTAAGTTTTGTAGACAGTTTATTAAGTCTTGTCCGTCTAGTCTTGTCCGTCTAGTCTTGTCCATCTAGTCTTGTCCGTCTAGTCTTGTACGTCTAGTCTTGTCCGTCTAGTCTTGCCCGTCTAGTCTTGTCCGTCTAGTCTTGTCCGTCTAGTCTTGTCCGTCTAGTCTTGTCCGTCTGGTCTTGTCCGTCTAGTCTTGTCCGTCCAGTCTTGTGTGTCTAGTCATGTCCGTCTAGTCTTGTTCCTCTAGTCTTGTCCGTCTAGTCTTGTCTGTCTAGTCTTGTCCGTCTGGTCTGGTCCGTCTGTTCTTGTTCGTCTGGTCTTGTCCGTCTAGTCTTGTCCGTCTAGTCTTGTCCGTCTAGTCTTGTCCGTCTAGTCTTGTCCGTCTAGTCTTGTTCGTCTAGTCTTGTCCGTCTAGTCTTGTCCGCCTAGTCTTGTCCGTCTAGTCTTGTACGTCTAGTCGTGTCCGTCTAGACTTGTCCGTCTAGTCTAGTCCGTCTAGTCTTGTCCGTCTAGTCTTGTCCGTCTTGTCTTGTCCGTCTAGTCTTGTCCGTCTAGTCTTGTACGGCTAGTCTTGTCCGTCTAGTCTTGTCCGTCTAGTCTTGTCCGTCTAGTCTTCTCCGTCTAGTCTTGTCCGTCTAGTCTTGTCCGTCTAGTCTTGTCCGTCTAGTCTTGTCCGTCTTTCCCCAGGCTTTGTTGGGATCTGGTTCCGGTTCAGATGTGTCGTCCGAGAGTGAAGATGCTCTGGTGGCCGGTGGACCACCTCGTTTTCTCTTGTCTTTTTCCTCCCCAAAAGGAAGGGACCTCCCCAAAAAGAAGGGAGGAAAAAGACAAGAGAAAACGAGGTGGTCCACCGGCCACCAGAGCACCTTCACTCTCGGACGACACATCTGAACCGGAACCAGATCCCAAGAAAGCGTGGGTCAGGTCTAAAACCAAAGGATGGGAAAGAGGAAGACCTAGGAACCAGGGTCATACAACGTCCTCGGACAAAAGCAAATAACTCGCTCTTATTTCCCACCTCAGTTCAATAACCTATCTTTAAATTTTCCTAATGTTCAAAGCGCAAATAATATGTATCCAACAAATTTAAAAATCCTACAATTAAACCTAAATCGCTGTAAAGCAGCACATAATTTACTTGAACAAACAATCTTCGAAAAAAACATAGATATTGATGTAGGTCAAGAGCCAAATAGACACATGGCTGATAACTCCTCCCTCGACTTAGACGGGGATAGCTTTATTGGCATTAACAAATCATCGCCTGTGATTTCTTACAATAGCTGCAAAGGCTTTGTCTGTGTCGAACTATCAAGATTTTACGTCTATTCTTGTTAGCAATCGCCAAGGAAAACACCCAAGGAGTTCGAAGAATACCAAGACCACCTAGAACTTCACCTAAAAGCCAATTCAGCACACAAGGAAGTCATTCTGGGAGGTGACTTAAATGCAAGCTCGTATCTTCGGATCAAAAGTACAAGATATCAAAGGGATGATCCTAGCAGAGTGGATTGAGGCAAACGACCTCTTAGTTATTAATGAAGGAGACACACCGACCTTCTCAAACCACAATGGCTCTGCCCTGATTGACATAACAATAGCGACCACCTCAATCAGCAGAAAAATTAGCAAATGGAAAGTAGATCAAGAACATGAAAACCTAAGCGATCACCGCACAATTAACTTCGAGGTTCGGGAATTTCCACACACAACTCGTGCCCAAGAAGCACAAAAACAACTAGGCTGGAAACTGACAGCCGAGGGATGGTCTAGATTACAATCAAAATTAAACTCGGAATCTGATCATGACCACCCGAAGACCATACGCAAGCAGTTAATAGTCCTGTAGAATTTGCCGAATATATTTCTAAACTGTGCGATGAATGCTTTCCAAGACGACGTCGACCACAACACCGCCACCAATCTACCCCCTGGTGGACTACAACGATTGCCGCTAAGAGAGCCGCATGCATCAAAAAGAGAAGAGTGATGGTGAGAAGGAACAAATCTAACGCAACTGATGAACAGAAACAAGAGGCTAGAATCGACTATAGTAACTCCAAAAAATAATTCAAGATTGCTATATACGCACGCAAGAAAGAGCTGTGGAAGGATCTCTGCAATCAATTAGAAGAAGACATATGGGGCCAAGGTTTTAAAATTAAATCAAGCAAACTAAATCTTAGACCAAACATTAGCCTAAGCGAGAAAGAGATAAGTAGCCAGATAGAAAAACTGTTCCCGAAGAAACCCAAAATCAACTGGATGGTCCCCGTAGTAACTGAAATAAAGACCTTTGACCTGGAAGATATTGTAAAAACTGCGCACAGAATCAAGACCAGGAAAACTCCAGGTCCAGATAGTATACCCACAGATGTGCTCAAAGAAATAGCTACCAGGAGACCTGAAATCGTCTTGAGAGTTATGAACAGCTGTCTAACTAAAGGAGAATTTCCAGACATTAGGAAGGAGGCACGTCTAGCACTCATTGAAAAACCCAAAAAAGATCCGGCCAATAAAACATCATTCCGGCCGATTTGTATTCTAAATACCCCAGGTAAACTATTAGAATTAGCAAAGGAATTCTACACGACAGACAATACGGATTTCGAGCGGGAAGGTCAACGATAGATGCCCTGTCCAAAGTCATGGAGATACCTAACAAAATTAGAGAAAAGGCCTTCCAGAACCAAGAGCTTGCGGTACTTCTTACTCTTGACATAGAAAATGCCTTTAATTCAGCTCCGTGGGACCTCATAATTGACGCACTAAAAACAGCGGAAATTAGCCCATATCTGATTAAGATGGTCCAGTCGTACTTCAGCAATCGATATGTCATCACAAATAGAGGCTCAAAAATAGAAACAACATGCGGTGCCCCACAGGGCTCCATTCTAGGACCTACATTATGGAACATATTCTACAACAGCATTTTAGAACTCGACTTAGGAAAAAACGTTACCTCTGTTGCATAAGCTGACGACCTAGCAGCGATTGTTTGCGGTAGAAATAAGTCACAACTGGAAGAGCCAGCGCAAAATTCCGCAGCAATAATACACCAACATCTAACAGAATTAGGGCTTAAAATGACACACGCGAAGACGGAAATGGTAATCCTTGTGGGTAGAAGAAAACTCAAGACTCTGTCGGTAAAAATTGGCGACGCCATAATAACGAGCAAGCCGGCAATCTAGTACCTGCGGGTATACTTAGATAGAAATACCCGTATGACTACCCACATCAAAATCAAATGCGAGAAACTCGAGAAGTCACTAATGGCTCTGACTAGGATCACTCCAAACATCTGGGGACCGCACGAAAGAAAACGTCGAATACTAATGTTCGCGGCGTCTTCAGCCATCCTGTACGGTGCACCCATCTGGACTCAAGCGCTAAAGCATTCTCTATATGAGAATAAACTAGAAGCCCTAAACCGAAAAATGGCACTAAGAGTTATTTCGGCATATAGAACCGCCTCCACTGCTGCGGCAACCGCTATCGCCTCACGGCCCCTCTCGAACTGAGAGCCAAGGAGATGGTTTACATATACCGACTTGGAAAAAACAGTAGGTCTGATGCTAAAGATAAATGCATGGAGGAGTGGCAGCAAAGATGGGGAGAATACAATGGTTGGATCAAAAATCTTATAAAAGACGTTAGGTTGTAGAGCAGGAGAAAGTGGGGCGAAGTGGATTACTATGTTACACAGGCCTTCACTGGGCACGGTGTATTTGGAACATACCTTTACAAAATTAAAAAAAAAGAAAACCCAATCTGCTGGTTCTGTCCGGACATTGATTCAGCCGAACACACCATTTTTCACTGTGTCAGATGGATGGACCTTCATGAAACAGCAAATCAATTATGCTGCACAGTCATATCAACATCTAATATGGCAGAATTGCTTCTAAGAACAGAAGCAGATTGGAACGTAATAACAGAAATGATGAGGGATGTAATGAAAGCAAAAGAGAAACACGAAAGAGAAAACCGAATTTAGAAACGAGTAGGGATAATTCATCCTGAAGTAATGCATATGGGCGGTTTCCGGGATGTATCTTCTCCTTTTTTTATTTTTTTTTTAAATTTTTGAAGTCTTGTTTGTCTTTTATCATTATTTTAATAAAAAAAAAGACTTGCAAAAAAAAAAGTCTTGCCCGTCTAGTCTTGTCCGTCTAGTCTTGTCCGTCTAGTCTTGTCCGTCTAGTCTTGTGCGTCTAGTCATTTCCGTCTAGTCTTGTCCGTCTAGTCGTGTCCGTCTAGTCTTGTCCGTGTGGTCTGGTCCGTCTGTTCTTGTCCGTCTGGTCTTGTCCGTCTAGTCTTGTCCGTCTAGTCTTGTCTGTCTAGTCTTGTCCGTCTAGTCTTGTCCGTCTAGTCTTGTACGTCTAGTCTTGGTTGTCTAGTCTTGTCCGTCTAGTCTTGTCTGTCTAGTCTTGTCCGTCTAGTCACGTCCGTCTAGTCTTGTCCATCTAGTCTTGACCGTCTAGTCTTGTCCGTCTAGTCTTGTCCGTCTAGTCTTGTCTGTCCAGTCTTGTCTGTCCAGTCTTGTCTGTCTAGTCAAATTCATTTATTCACCATAGGATGCATATACACAAAATACATATAGGTACGTCACAATAATTGCAGTAAATTTTTAAAATCCTGGTATTCGTACAGACTTGGAGAAACAAGTATTTCCCTGATCTTTCTTCTAAACTGTTTGTAGGACTTTTCCTCGGTTAGACTAGTTGGAAGTTTGTTGTAGAGGTAAATTCCGTGAATGTTTGATGCCTTGCTGCATAATGTCAGTCTATATCTTGGAGTACATTGTTTAAGGTGTCCTTTAGTGGGATAATTATACTTGTCCATTTTTTTAGGTAGACTGTGTTTCTTTTTATATACGTGGCTGGTGGCTTCCAGAATGTATAGATCCGAATTATTCTCTTTTGTGTTTTTAAGATCTTCACCAGTTCTGGAGATTCTGGAGTATAATTCCATAGCTAAGTTTGGATTGAATTTCTGCATAATAATAATTTAATAGCTCTGGAATATCAAGGAAATTCCTCAGGTAGCGAAGGCAGTATGTTTTTTTGTTTAACGATTTGCATAAATTATCAATATGATTGTGCCAAGATAATGGTTCATGAAAAGTTAACCCAGGGAAATGGGTGTATTTAACTCCTTTTAATTGTGAGTTATTAAATCTTATCGATATGTCCTCTATATACTTGTTTGGAATATTACAACTTCTGTTTTTTTCAAGTTGAGGAACAGTCTATTGGCTGAGAATCAAGAATCTAGAGTTTGTAGGAGGTTACTTGACTCTTGGTGGAGTTGGAATTTTGACCTATCTATTAAGTTGGATTCTGATAAACGAAAACTTGATCATCGGCATATAGAGTGCAAACATTGACATGGATGTACGGAATTAAATCAGCTAGGTAAAGTAGAAAGAGTGTCGGCGAAAGAACACTTCCTTGGGGAACACTTGCTTTGATAGGCAATTCTGCAGAAGAGCTAGTTTTAAAATGCGATGTAATTTGGGCATATTGAGTTCTGTCCCTTAGGAAGGAATGTAAGCACTTTGCAGCCTTCCCCCTTATGCCTTATCAGTTTTATCTGTATAGTCTTGTCTGCCTAGTCTTGTTTGTCTAGTCTTGTCTGTCTAGTCTTATCTGTCTAGTCTTGTCTCCCTTGTCTAGTCTGTCTAGTGTCCTCTGTCGAGTCTTGTCTGTCTAGTCTTGTGTGTCTAGTCTTATCTCTCTAGTCTTGTCTGCCTAGTCTTACCGGTCTAGTCTAGTCTTGTCTGTCCAGTCTTATCTGTCTAGTCTTGTCTGTCTAGTATTGTATGTCTAGTATTGTAAGTCTAATTTTGTCTGTCTAGTCTTGTCTGTCTAGTCTTTTCTGTCTAACCTTGTCTGTCTAGTCTTGTCTGTCTAGTCTTGTCTGTCTAGCCTTGTCTGTCTAGTCTTGTCTGTCTAGTCTGTTTGTCTAGTCTTGTCGGTTTAGTGTTGCCTCTCTAGTCTTTTCTGTCTACTCTTGTGTCTCTAGTCTTGTCTCTTTAGTCTTGTCGATCTAGACTTGTCTGTATGTCTAGTCATGTCTGTCTAGTCTTGTCTGTCTAGTCTTGTCTGTCTAGTCTTGTCTGTCTAGTCTTGTCTGTCTAGTCTTGTCTGTCTAGTCTTGTCTGTCTAGCCTTGTCTGTCTAGTCTTGTCTGTCTAGTCTTTTTGTCTAGTCTTGTCGGTTTAGTGTTGCCTCTCTAGTCTTTTCTGTCTACTCTTGTGTCTCTAGTCTTGTCTCTTTAGTCTTGTCGCTCTAGACTTGTCTGTCTAGTCTTCTCTGTCGAGTCTTGTCTCTCTAGTCTTGTGTGTCAAGTCTTGTCTCTCTAGTCTTGTCTCCCTAGACTTATCTGTCTAGTCCTGTCTGTCTAGTCTTGTCCATCCAGTCTTGTCTGTCTAGTTTTGTCTGTCTAGTATTGTATGTCTACTATTGTATGTCTAATTTTGTCTCTCTAGTCTTGTATGTCTAGTCTTGTCTGTCTAGTCTTGTCTGTCTAGTCTTGTCTGTCTAGTCTAGTCTGTCTAGTCTTGTCTGTCTAGTCGTGTCTGTCTAGTCTTGTCTGTCTAGTCTTCTCTGTCGAGTCTTGTCTGTCTAGTCTTGTGTGTCAAGTCTTGTCTCTCTAGTCTTGTCTGTCTCCTCTGCCTAGTCTTATCTGTCTAGTCCTGTCTGTCTAGTCTTGTCCATCCAGTCTTGTCTGTCTAGTCTTGTCTATCTTGTCTGTCTCTAGTAGTGTATGTCTACTATTGTATGACTAATTTTGTCTCTCTAGTCTTGTATGTCTAGTCTTGTCTGTCTAGTCTTGTCTGTCTGGTCTTGTCTGTCTAGTCTTGTCTGTCTAGTCTTGTCTGTCTAGTCTTGTCTGTCTAGTCTTGTCTGTCTAGTCTTGCTACTGTTCTAGTCTTGTCTGTCTTGTCTGTCTAGTCTTGTCTGTCTAGTCTTGTCTGTCTAGTCTTGTCTGTCTAGTCTTGTCTGTCTAGTCTTGTCTGTCTAGTCTTGTCTGTCTAGTCTTGTCTGTCTAGTCTTGTCTGTCTAGTCTTGTCTGTCTAGTCTTGTCTGTCTAGTCTTGTCTGTCTAGTCTTGTCTGTCTAGTCTTGTCTGTCTAGTCTTGTCTGTCTAGTCTTGTCTGTCTAGTCTTGTCTGTCTAGTCTTGTCTGTCTAGTCTTGTCTGTCTAGTCTTGTCTGTCTAGTCTTGTCTGTCTAGTCTTGTCTGTCTAGTCTTTGTCTGTCTGTGTCTCTTGTCTGTCTAGTCTTGTCTGTCTAGTCTTGTCTGTCTAGTCTTGTCTGTCTAGTCTTGTCTGTCTAGTCTTGTCTGTCTAGTCTTGTCTGTCTAGTCTTGTCTGTCTAGTCTTGTCTGTCTAGTCTTGTCTGTCTAGTCTTGTCTGTCTAGTCTTGTCTGTCTAGTCTTGTCTGTCTAGTCTTGTCTGTCTAGTCTTGTCTGTCTAGTCTTGTCTGTCTAGTCTTGTCTGTCTAGTCTTGTCTGTCTAGTCTTGTCTGTCTAGTCTTGTCTGTCTAGTCTTGTCTGTCTAGTCTTGTCTGTCTAGTCTTGTCTGTCTAGTCTTGTCTGTCTAGTCTTGTCTGTCTAGTCTTGTCTGTCTAGTCTTGTCTGTCTAGTCTTGTCTGTCTAGTCTTGTCTGTCTAGTCTTGTCTGTCTAGTCTTGTCTGTCTAGTCTTGTCTGTCTAGTCTTGTCTGTCTAGTCTTGTCTGTCTAGTCTTGTCTGTCTAGTCTTGTCTGTCTAGTCTTGTCTGTCTAGTCTTGTCTGTCTAGTCTTGTCTGTCTAGTCTTGTCTGTCTAGTCTTGTCTGTCTAGTCTTGTCTGTCTAGTCTTGTCTGTCTAGTCTTGTCTGTCTAGTCTTGTCTGTCTAGTCTTGTCTGTCTAGTCTTGTCTGTCTAGTCTTGTCTGTCTAGTCTTGTCTGTCTAGTCTTGTCTGTCTAGTCTTGTCTGTCTAGTCTTGTCTGTCTAGTCTTGTCTGTCTAGTCTTGTCTGTCTAGTCTTGTCTGTCTAGTCTTGTCTGTCTAGTCTTGTCTGTCTAGTCTTGTCTGTCTAGTCTTGTCTGTCTAGTCTTGTCTGTCTAGTCTTGTCTGTCTAGTCTTGTCTGTCTAGTCTTGTCTGTCTAGTCTTGTCTGTCTAGTCTTGTCTGTCTAGTCTTGTCTGTCTAGTCTTGTCTGTCTAGTCTTGTCTGTCTAGTCTTGTCTGTCTAGTCTTGTCTGTCTAGTCTTGTCTGTCTAGTCTTGTCTGTCTAGTCTTGTCTGTCTAGTCTTGTCTGTCTAGTCTTGTCTGTCTAGTCTTGTCTGTCTAGTCTTGTCTGTCTAGTCTTGTCTGTCTAGTCTTGTCTGTCTAGTCTTGTCTGTCTAGTCTTGTCTGTCTAGTCTTGTCTGTCTAGTCTTGTCTGTCTAGTCTTGTCTGTCTAGTCTTGTCTGTCTAGTCTTGTCTGTCTAGTCTTGTCTGTCTAGTCTTGTCTGTCTAGTCTTGTCTGTCTAGTCTTGTCTGTCTAGTCTTGTCTGTCTAGTCTTGTCTGTCTAGTCTTGTCTGTCTAGTCTTGTCTGTCTAGTCTTGTCTGTCTAGTCTTGTCTGTCTAGTCTTGTCTGTCTAGTCTTGTCTGTCTAGTCTTGTCTGTCTAGTCTTGTCTGTCTAGTCTTGTCTGTCTAGTCTTGTCTGTCTAGTCTTGTCTGTCTAGTCTTGTCTGTCTAGTCTTGTCTGTCTAGTCTTGTCTGTCTAGTCTTGTCTGTCTAGTCTTGTCTGTCTAGTCTTGTCTGTCTAGTCTTGTCTGTCTAGTCTTGTCTGTCTAGTCTTGTCTGTCTAGTCTTGTCTGTCTAGTCTTGTCTGTCTAGTCTTGTCTGTCTAGTCTTGTCTGTCTAGTCTTGTCTGTCTAGTCTTGTCTGTCTAGTCTTGTCTGTCTAGTCTTGTCTGTCTAGTCTTGTCTGTCTAGTCTTGTCTGTCTAGTCTTGTCTGTCTAGTCTTGTCTGTCTAGTCTTGTCTGTCTAGTCTTGTCTGTCTAGTCTTGTCTGTCTAGTCTTGTCTGTCTAGTCTTGTCTGTCTAGTCTTGTCTGTCTAGTCTTGTCTGTCTAGTCTTGTCTGTCTAGTCTTGTCTGTCTAGTCTTGTCTGTCTAGTCTTGTCTGTCTAGTCTTGTCTGTCTAGTCTTGTCTGTCTAGTCTTGTCTGTCTAGTCTTGTCTGTCTAGTCTTGTCTGTCTAGTCTTGTCTGTCTAGTCTTGTCTGTCTAGTCTTGTCTGTCTAGTCTTGTCTGTCTAGTCTTGTCTGTCTAGTCTTGTCTGTCTAGTCTTGTCTGTCTAGTCTTGTCTGTCTAGTCTTGTCTGTCTAGTCTTGTCTGTCTAGTCTTGTCTGTCTAGTCTTGTCTGTCTAGTCTTGTCTGTCTAGTCTTGTCTGTCTAGTCTTGTCTGTCTAGTCTTGTCTGTCTAGTCTTGTCTGTCTAGTCTTGTCTGTCTAGTCTTGTCTGTCTAGTCTTGTCTGTCTAGTCTTGTCTGTCTAGTCTTGTCTGTCTAGTCTTGTCTGTCTAGTCTTGTCTGTCTAGTCTTGTCTGTCTAGTCTTGTCTGTCTAGTCTTGTCTGTCTAGTCTTGTCTGTCTAGTCTTGTCTGTCTAGTCTTGTCTGTCTAGTCTTGTCTGTCTAGTCTTGTCTGTCTAGTCTTGTCTGTCTAGTCTTGTCTGTCTAGTCTTGTCTGTCTAGTCTTGTCTGTCTAGTCTTGTCTGTCTAGTCTTGTCTGTCTAGTCTTGTCTGTCTAGTCTTGTCTGTCTAGTCTTGTCTGTCTAGTCTTGTCTGTCTAGTCTTGTCTGTCTAGTCTTGTCTGTCTAGTCTTGTCTGTCTAGTCTTGTCTGTCTAGTCTTGTCTGTCTAGTCTTGTCTGTCTAGTCTTGTCTGTCTAGTCTTGTCTGTCTAGTCTTGTCTGTCTAGTCTTGTCTGTCTAGTCTTGTCTGTCTAGTCTTGTCTGTCTAGTCTTGTCTGTCTAGTCTTGTCTGTCTAGTCTTGTCTGTCTAGTCTTGTCTGTCTAGTCTTGTCTGTCTAGTCTTGTCTGTCTAGTCTTGTCTGTCTAGTCTTGTCTGTCTAGTCTTGTCTGTCTAGTCTTGTCTGTCTAGTCTTGTCTGTCTAGTCTTGTCTGTCTAGTCTTGTCTGTCTAGTCTTGTCTGTCTAGTCTTGTCTGTCTAGTCTTGTCTGTCTAGTCTTGTCTGTCTAGTCTTGTCTGTCTAGTCTTGTCTGTCTAGTCTTGTCTGTCTAGTCTTGTCTGTCTAGTCTTGTCTGTCTAGTCTTGTCTGTCTAGTCTTGTCTGTCTAGTCTTGTCTGTCTAGTCTTGTCTGTCTAGTCTTGTCTGTCTAGTCTTGTCTGTCTAGTCTTGTCTGTCTAGTCTTGTCTGTCTAGTCTTGTCTGTCTAGTCTTGTCTGTCTAGTCTTGTCTGTCTAGTCTTGTCTGTCTAGTCTTGTCTGTCTAGTCTTGTCTGTCTAGTCTTGTCTGTCTAGTCTTGTCTGTCTAGTCTTGTCTGTCTAGTCTTGTCTGTCTAGTCTTGTCTGTCTAGTCTTGTCTGTCTAGTCTTGTCTGTCTAGTCTTGTCTGTCTAGTCTTGTCTGTCTAGTCTTGTCTGTCTAGTCTTGTCTGTCTAGTCTTGTCTGTCTAGTCTTGTCTGTCTAGTCTTGTCTGTCTAGTCTTGTCTGTCTAGTCTTGTCTGTCTAGTCTTGTCTGTCTAGTCTTGTCTGTCTAGTCTTGTCTGTCTAGTCTTGTCTGTCTAGTCTTGTCTGTCTAGTCTTGTCTGTCTAGTCTTGTCTGTCTAGTCTTGTCTGTCTAGTCTTGTCTGTCTAGTCTTGTCTGTCTAGTCTTGTCTGTCTAGTCTTGTCTGTCTAGTCTTGTCTGTCTAGTCTTGTCTGTCTAGTCTTGTCTGTCTAGTCTTGTCTGTCTAGTCTTGTCTGTCTAGTCTTGTCTGTCTAGTCTTGTCTGTCTAGTCTTGTCTGTCTAGTCTTGTCTGTCTAGTCTTGTCTGTCTAGTCTTGTCTGTCTAGTCTTGTCTGTCTAGTCTTGTCTGTCTAGTCTTGTCTGTCTAGTCTTGTCTGTCTAGTCTTGTCTGTCTAGTCTTGTCTGTCTAGTCTTGTCT
>CALYMW010000356.1:0-17124 GCA_944588485.1 Phosphuga atrata | reverse complement strand
AGACAAGACTAGACAGACAAGACTAGACAGACAAGACTAGACATACAAGACTAGACAGACAAGACTAGACAGACAAGACTAGACAGACAAGACTAGACAGACAAGACTAGACAGACAAGACTAGACAGACAAGACTAGACAGACAAGACTAGACAGACAAGACTAGACAGACAAGACTAGACCGACAAGACTAAACAGACAAGACTAGACAGACAAGACTAGACAGACAAGACTAGACAGACAAGACTAGACAGACAAGACTAGACAGACAAGACTAGACAGACAAGACTAGACAGACAACACTAGACAGACAACACTAGACAGACAACACTAGACAGACAAGACTAGACAGACAAGACTAGACAGACAAGACTAGACAGACAAGACTAGACAACAACACTAGACAGACAAGACTAGACAGACAAGACTAGACAGACAAGTCTAGACCGACAAGACTAGACAGACAAGACTAGACAGACAAGACTAGACAGACAAGACTAGACAGACAAGTCTAGACAGACAAGACTAGACAGACAAGACTAGACAGACAAGACTAGACAGACAAGTCTAGACAGACAAGACTAGACAGACAAGACTAGACAGACAAGACTAGACAGACAAGAGTAGACAGACAAGATAGACAGACAAGACTAGACAGAAAAGACTAGACAGAGAAGACTCGACAGACAAGACTTGACAGGCAAGACTAGACAGACAAGACTAGACAGACAAGACTAGACAGACAAGACTAGACAGACAAGACTAGACAGACAAGACTAGACAGACAAGACTAGACAGACAAGACTAGACAGACAAGACTAGACAGACAAGACTAGACAGACAAGACTAGACAGACAAGACTAGACAGACAAGACTAGATAGACAAGACTAGACAGACAAGACTAGACAGACAAGACTAGACAGACAAGACTAGACAGACAAGACTAGACAGACAAGACTAGACAGACAAGACTAGACAGACAAGACTAGACAGACAAGACTAGACAGACAAGACTAGATAGACAAGACTAGACAGACAAGACTAGACAGACAAGACTAGACAGACAAGACTAGACAGACAAGACTAGACAGACAAGACTAGACAGACAAGACTAGACAGACAAGACTAGACAGACAAGACTAGACAGACAAGACTAGACAGACAAGACTAGACAGACAAGACTAGACAGACAAGACTAGACAGACAAGACTAGACAGACAAGACTAGACAGACAAGACTAGACAGACAAGACTAGACAGACAAGACTAGACAGACAAGACTAGACAGACAAGACTAGACAGACAAGACTAGACAGACAAGACTAGACAGACAAGACTAGACAGACAAGACTAGACAGACAAGACTAGACAGACAAGACTAGACAGACAAGACTAGACAGACAAGACTAGACAGACAAGACTAGACAGACAAGACTAGACAGACAAGACTAGACAGACAAGACTAGACAGACAAGACTAGACAGACAAGACTAGACAGACAAGACTAGACAGACAAGACTAGACAGACAAGACTAGACAGACAAGACTAGACAGACAAGACTAGACAGACAAGACTAGACAGACAAGACTAGACAGACAAGACTAGACAGACAAGACTAGACAGACAAGACTAGACAGACAAGACTAGACAGACAAGACTAGACAGACAAGACTAGACAGACAAGACTAGACAGACAAGACTAGACAGACAAGACTAGACAGACAAGACTAGACAGACAAGACTAGACAGACAAGACTAGACAGACAAGACTAGACAGACAAGACTAGACAGACAAGACTAGACAGACAAGACTAGACAGACAAGACTAGACAGACAAGACTAGACAGACAAGACTAGACAGACAAGACTAGACAGACAAGACTAGACAGACAAGACTAGACAGACAAGACTAGACAGACAAGACTAGACAGACAAGACTAGACAGACAAGACTAGACAGACAAGACTAGACAGACAAGACTAGACAGACAAGACTAGACAGACAAGACTAGACAGACAAGACTAGACAGACAAGACTAGACAGACAAGACTAGACAGACAAGACTAGACAGACAAGACTAGACAGACAAGACTAGACAGACAAGACTAGACAGACAAGACTAGACAGACAAGACTAGACAGACAAGACTAGACAGACAAGACTAGACAGACAAGACTAGACAGACAAGACTAGACAGACAAGACTAGACAGACAAGACTAGACAGACAAGACTAGACAGACAAGACTAGACAGACAAGACTAGACAGACAAGACTAGACAGACAAGACTAGACAGACAAGACTAGACAGACAAGACTAGACAGACAAGACTAGACAGACAAGACTAGACAGACAAGACTAGACAGACAAGACTAGACAGACAAGACTAGACAGACAAGACTAGACAGACAAGACTAGACAGACAAGACTAGACAGACAAGACTAGACAGACAAGACTAGACAGACAAGACTAGACAGACAAGACTAGACAGACAAGACTAGACAGACAAGACTAGACAGACAAGACTAGACAGACAAGACTAGACAGACAAGACTAGACAGACAAGACTAGACAGACAAGACTAGACAGACAAGACTAGACATACAAGACTAGACAGACAAGACTAGACAGACAAGACTAGACAGACAAGACTAGACAGACAAGACTAGACAGACAAGACTAGACAGACAAGACTAGACAGACAAGACTAGACAGACAAGACTAGACAGACAAGACTAGACCGACAAGACTAAACAGACAAGACTAGACAGACAAGACTAGACAGACAAGACTAGACAGACAAGACTAGACAGACAAGACTAGACAGACAAGACTAGACAGACAAGACTAGACAGACAACACTAGACAGACAACACTAGACAGACAACACTAGACAGACAAGACTAGACAGACAAGACTAGACAGACAAGACTAGACAGACAAGACTAGACAACAACACTAGACAGACAAGACTAGACAGACAAGACTAGACAGACAAGTCTAGACCGACAAGACTAGACAGACAAGACTAGACAGACAAGACTAGACAGACAAGACTAGACAGACAAGTCTAGACAGACAAGACTAGACAGACAAGACTAGACAGACAAGACTAGACAGACAAGTCTAGACAGACAAGACTAGACAGACAAGACTAGACAGACAAGACTAGACAGACAAGAGTAGACAGACAAGATAGACAGACAAGACTAGACAGAAAAGACTAGACAGAGAAGACTCGACAGACAAGACTTGACAGGCAAGACTAGACAGACAAGACTAGACAGACAAGACTAGACCGACAAGACTAGACAGACAAGACTAGACAGACAAGACTAGACAGACAAGACTAGACAGACAAGACTAGACAGACAAGACTAGACAGACAAGACTAAACAGACAAGACTAGACAGACAAGACTAGACAGACAAGACTAGACAGACAAGACTAGACATACAAGACTAGACAGACAAGACTAGACAGACAAGACTAGACAGACAAGACTAGACAGACAAGACTAGACAGACAAGACTAGACAGACAAGACTAGACAGATAAGACTAGACAGACAAGACTAGACAGACAAGACTAGACAGACAAGACTAGACAGACAAGACTAGACAGACAAGACTAGACAGACAAGACTAGACAGACAAGACTGTCCTCCTCGGTGGTGTAGTTGACAACATACCCGCCTTTCAATGCGGGAGACCCGGGTTCGAATCCTGGTCGGGGAGGCGACAACTAGGGCGGTTTTCATTAACCGTCCGGGCTGCCCACTCTGAATGAATGCAATAAATGCGATACCGGGGTGGCGCATACTAAAAGCCAAGGTGAAAGCCAAGACAGACAAGACTAGACAGACAAGACTAGACAGACAAGACTAGACAGACAAGACTAGACAGACAAGACTAGACAGACAAGACTAGACAGACAAGACTAGACAGACAAGACTAGACAGACAAGACTAGACAGACAAGACTAGACAGACAAGACTAGACAGACAAGACTAGACAGACAAGACTAGACAGACAAGACTAGACAGACAAGACTAGACAGACAAGACTAGACAGACAAGACTAGACAGACAAGACTAGACAGACAAGACTAGACAGACAAGACTAGACAGACAAGACTAGACAGACAAGACTAGACAGACAAGACTAGACAGACAAGACTAGACAGACAAGACTAGACAGACAAGACTAGACAGACAAGACTAGACAGACAAGACTAGACAGACAAGACTAGACAGACAAGACTAGACAGACAAGACTAGACAGACAAGACTAGACAGACAAGACTAGACAGACAAGACTAGACAGACAAGACTAGACAGACAAGACTAGACACACAAGACTAGACAGACAAGACTAGACAGACAAGACTAGACAGACAAGACTAGACAGACAAGACTAGACAGACAAGACTAGACAGACAAGACTAGACAGACAAGACTAGACAGACAAGACTAGACAGACAAGACTAGACAGACAAGACTAGACAGACAAGACTAGACAGACAAGACTAGACAGACAAGACTAGACAGACAAGACTAGACAGACAAGACTAGACAGACAAGACTAGACAGACAAGACTAGACAGACAAGACTAGACAGACAAGACTAGACAGACAAGACTAGACAGACAAGACTAGACAGACAAGACTAGACAGACAAGACTAGACAGACAAGACTAGACAGACAAGACTAGACAGACAAGAGTAGACAGACAAGACTAGACAGACAAGACTAGACAGACAAGACTAGACATACAAGACTAGACAGACAAGACTAGACAGACAAGACTAGACAGACAAGACTAGACAGACAAGACTAGACAGACAAGACTAGACAGACAAGACTAGACAAACAAGACTAGACAGACAAGACTAGACAGACAAGACTAGACAGACAACACTAGACAGACAAGACTAGACAGACAAGACTAGACAGACAAGACTAGACAGACAAGACTAGACAGACAAGACTAGACAGACAAGACTAGACAGACAAGACTAGACAGACAAGACTAGACAGACAAGACTAGACAGACAAGACTAGACAGACAAGACTAGACAGACAAGACTAGACAGACAAGACTAGACAGACAAGACTAGACAGACAAGACAAGACAGACAAGACTAGACAGACAAGATTAGAGAGGCAAGACTAGACAGAACAGAGTAGACAGACCAGACTAGACAGACAAGACTGTATAGAAAAGACTAGACAGACAAGACTAGACAGACAAGACTAGAAAGACAAGACTAGACAGACAAGACTAGACAGGCAAGACTAGACAAAGAAGACTAGACGAACAAAACTAGACAGTCAAGACTAGACCGACAAGACTAGACAGGCAAGAATAGTTAGACAGGACTAGACAGATACGACTAGATAGACAAATCTAAACGGATAAGTCATTTCATTATCAAATTTATCATAGTCTAGGCATGTTTATGTATATAAGTTTGGTGTTTACGTTTATGATGAAAGGCAACATGAACGTTATTACACTTGATAAGTAGGTAAGTTTAGTGTGGTCGTGCTGTATGAAAGTGGAAGGTATTAGGTGGTTTATGGTGGGTTTCGCCGCGACCCTGAGATAAAGGACCTTCCGCATACTAGCAGTTCCCCGGCGTTTATGACCGGCCCCGCCCACTCCTTGACCGAAAGTGAAAGCTTACGTCACAGATAAGAAGTTCGTTACCTCCATCCGGAAAATGTATTCCAATTGTTTAGATATTTTTATTGAAACAAACTTTTATCTTGTATTGCGTTATTTATCATTACTCATATAGCAAATTTCTCTAGTATAGTTTCTTTTCCCTTTTCCGTTTAAGCATATATATCTAGCAGTCTTGTTTTGTAGAGGCCAATTTGAAAAATTTTGTCCGTTTAGTTTTGCAAGTCTAACTTTGCCAATCTAGCCTTATCTTTCTAATTTTGTCTAGTTAAACTTGTCTGACTGGCCTTATTTATCTAGTCTCTTGAACTTTGTGTTATTTTGAAAATATTATTTAATTTAAAATTGACAGGTGGTTACCGACGTGAAAGCAATTCCATATTCGTCTCAACTAATACAAGAGATGTCACATACACAGGAAAGTTTGAAAAATCGAGTCTTTTGTCCTGCTTCTATCCTCCACCTTCTTCTTCTCTTTTCGCTTGTGTATACATTTATTTTCTTTTTTTTTTATCTCATTTTTTGTCTACACATACTATAATATTTATAGGGTTGTGTATCAAACGCCAGTCATCCTTGTTTCCCCTGTTTACTGTTTTTCCGAATTTTTCCCTTCTTTTTTATTCCTTCGTCTTTGAAATTACATATTGAGTATCAGCAGGGAGTATTGTCTCTCTAGGGTTGTCTGTCTAATCTTATTTGTCTAGTCTTGTATGTCTAGTATGTCTGTCTAGTCTTGCTTGTCTTGTCTTGCCTTTCAAGCCTTCACTTTGACTCTTGCCTGTCTAGTCTTGTTTAGTCCTGTCTGTCTAGACTTGTCTAGTCCTGTCTGCCTAGCCTTGTCTATCTTTTCCTGTCTGATGTCTGTCTATTCTTTCCTGTCTAGTATAGTGTGTTTAGTTCTGTATATCTAGTCTAGTGATGTCTACTCTTCACTTGCTATCCTAGCAATGTCTCTTAATCTTGTTTATTTGATATATTTACTTAGCTGAATATTGCAAATTTGTATTAAGCTAGTTGGATTTGGTTGAAGATAGCCAGTCTTGACCCAGTGATTACGAGTTTAATGTTCTCCTACGCTTTCGGAAGATCCATGACCCTTGTAGTTTATACAAACTTAACTGATTCGAATTTAAGTCTTGTTAAGCAAACAAACTAGCCGAGAGTGCAAACTAGTAGGACTAGATTAGGCAAATAGACAAGAATACTAGATAGACAAAACTAGACAGATAAGACTTGACATACAAGACTAGACAGAGAAGACTGGAGAGACAAGACTAGACAGACAAGACTGGACAGACAACTCTAGTCAGACAAGGCTAGGCAGATAGGATTGTATAAATTTAATTACATTGTACTACTACTCAGAATATCGCTAGGATACCCATTTAGGAGTTAGCAGATAAATATTTTGTTGTGTTTGTTCCTGTTTTGTAAATCTTCCTAATATATTTGAGAATATATTAGTGTTTCTCAATGGAACTGTACTAGTGCACACAGGCAGACAGACGGAGTTGTTGGGGTGGCACGCCGTGGGTAGTTTTCCATGGATGATTTAATTAAAGTCGGGTGCTCGTGTAAAACTAAAAGGGCGGCCGGTTTAAACGGTGAGCACACACGGGGTTTACGGCGCGAGGGTTTATGACGGCAGAGATGAATGTTTGCCCTATCTGGCTCTGCGGTTTCGCAGTTCAGACAAGTTTGTTCTGCTGTGTTTTACTTTATTCTCTGTTTTGATAATGATTGCCACTTACTCTTGGATTTCATCCAGACTTGTCTTATCTGAGAGCTCTCGTGTGTTTTGTCGTGTCTTAGAACAGGGGTCTCCAAACTACGGCCCGAGGGCCACATCCGGCCCGCGGACAGATTTTGTCCGGCCCCCGGAGAGCTAGCATACTTGAAAACTCCTTTTAGAGAACATATTTTTTATAGCAAATTAAATTTAGTTTACTGAAGTATTCTAATTTTATGTTGAATAATTATTAATATGACATCTACATTGATATGGTCATGGGCTAACTACTCATAACATTGTTGTAGGCTTATTGTTATTGTTTTTGTGATAAGTTGGATAAAGAAACACAGAATTGTAATGATTAAAGACATGTATAATATGCAGAAAATTTAACTTCAGTATATAATAACTAACAAATTATTGAAATGAATCCAACTAACATTTTATACATTTTAAATAAAAACATAACTTATAACAAGCATAATGATATATGAAATACTAATGAGATTTATGTAATTGAGATTTTCCACTGACAATAGTTTGTAGTTGTGGACTAATTTTACTTGTACCAATTATTAAAAGAGATTTAAAATGCTCATCAGTTAATTTAGATCTTTAAACATTTTTTGTGTACCTCATTTTGGAGAAGGTCTTCTCACACAAATAAGTAGTACCAAAAACAGAAAACAGCCCACGAGCAAATTTATGCAAATTATCAAATTGTGTCAGTGGAAGACTCTTATAAAATTCCAACAAAGATGAGTTTTGATATTTGTTCTTAATTATATCACTGCACTGTAGATCAATCATTTCCATTTGAAGTTCCGGGGCTAGGGTTTCAATGTCAGTATTAAAAGGATTCTGAAAAATCTTAATTTGATTCGCAATGGCATCAAAGTCCGAGAAACGAGTATCAAAATTTATTTTCAAAGCACTCAAAGTCTTCTCAAAGGAAACTCAATCTCAGTGGTGTGGCTGAATATTTCACATGTTTTAAAATGTGAAAAACATTTACTTCGTAGTTGTGATTGAAACAGTATCAATTTCTTCCGGAATGATTTGATATTAGTGTATAAATCAAGAATATGCTGGTTTTCTCCTTGCAATCTCAAATTCAGTTCGTTCACATGTTTTGTCAAATCAACATAGAATGCTAACTTCCACAGCCATGCGTTGTTTTGTAATTCAGTAAGATTCAGTACGATGCTTTTCATTCAAAAAAATTTCGATCACTGCTCGAAGTTCAAAAAAGCGCTGAAGGACTTTCCCACAACTAAGCCAACGTACGGCCGTATGATAAGGTAAGTCATTTTCTCCAATCTCTTCAATAAATTGTCGGAATTGTCGGTGATTCAGCCCAAACGATCTGATAAAATTAACAGTTGATATGTCAGAACTTCAGACATATCCAAACATTTTCCGCATAAAGACTGTTGATGAATGATACAATGTAAGACTAATGGTTTTGAACCACCGTCATTTTCTACAGCCTTTGACATAAGAGCGACCACTCCTTTATCTTTCCCACTCATGTTTTTGCCTCCATCAGTTGTAATACATTTCAAGTTTTTCCATCGAAGGTTCTTTTGATTAATTGCCATTTCAACTCCTTTAAAAATATCTGTACCAGTAGTTGTGCCATGAATACTATACATATCAAGAAGTTCTTCATGCACTTCATAGCTTTGATATACTCCTCGAATATGAATCAATACCTGAGCAGTATCTGACACATCCGTTGACTCATCCAAGGCCAAATAAAACCACTCAACATGTCCATTTTTGTCGAACAGTTGAGAGGATATATTTTCAGCGATGTTTTCTACCCTTCGAGCCACAGTGTTTGCTGACATACTGACAGTTTTTAATAAATTTACCTTTTCAGGGCACATTTCTTCGGCTACTGCAATTATGCATTCTTTGATCATTTCTCCATCGGTGAATGGTTTTCCACGTTTTGCAATTTCAAGAGCCACACGAAAGCTGGCACGAGTTGCAGCCTCTTATTCAGTTTTGAGTTTTGTAAATATGAAGATTGCTGCGATTTCAATCCGCGCTTAAAAAATCAATTCCAATCAATTTCAATCCGCCTCCTGTATATTTTGAGTAATTTTGAAAATGTTTTGTTTCATAATGACGTTTAATGTTATATTCCTTAAGAACGGCTATGCTTTCATTGGAAATCAAACATAGCGCCTTGTTACTGGACTCAATTACGAAATACTGAATGTTCCACTGATCTTTGAATTTTCTGCATTCACTATCAAATTTTCGCTTCTTTTCCATACTACTAAATCACACACAAAAGCAACAATTCAAATCAAAATACTGTTACAAAGATGTCTTAAACTTAAACACGCACAAACACGTTTTAAGGAGGTACGCACTATTTTATTTCACAACAGTGTCATAGGAACTGACTTGTGGTTGTGCCACTAGCCTTCTTATATATTTCAATTACTGCGATCTAGAAGTGATTAGAAGACACCAGAACTTTCTCGAACCAACGAGATTATTCTGTACGTGCTATTAGCGCCATCTGTTAGCGATAGAAGGTACTACCTATTTCCGCTTGTGTCCACCAGATGTCGTGTCACGTTACTCTTCATGGCTCGTACTCTACGACTAATCTAGAAATTACAGATAATGACAGGAAAATTAATAATATGCAGTGTTGCCGTTTTGCGGACTTTAGTCCGATTTGCAGCCTTTTTTAAACGTTGCGTACTTTTTCGGATTTTTTTTCATCAGTGGACAATTTCACTTTTTACCACCGGCTACAATGATAATATGGTTTTGGCCCTCGGAACTTACTGGAGTAATCAGTATGGCCCTAAGGCTGGAAAGTTTGGAGACCCCTGTCTTAGAAGATTAATTCTTTTTCTTTTTAAAGGGGAGGGGAAAACACAATTATGTTTATAAGTGTTTGTCTTTCGTGATGCAGAAAATAATTTTCCTTCCGTTATATTCGCGCGGCTGTAATTAAAAGATCCGAAACGCTGGCAGAAGTGCAGAAGCGAAAATTACGTAATTTCCCTTTGTGTCCATGACGCCTGGTCGCTGCAAACTTCGTCATTAACTTGGTTCAATTCATAAATTTACACCCGTTGAAAGAATTTGTTTTCTTTAAAAATATCTTCAAAAACATTTGTACAAAAAGTCTTGCAAAATGTATTGTACATGAAATCTAGTTTGTATAGTTCTCTCTTCTATACAGTTTTTATTAATCTGCTCTGCTTTCTGTCTGTTTCTGGGATAATTCTAATAACAAGTGATGTGAATGGTTGGTAAAATTGTAATGAAAATTCGTGGAATATTGGTCGATCGATGGAATGCAAATGAACAATGCAATCATCGGATATTAAAGCGACTGACAAAGCTTGATACGCTTCATTACTCGCAGAGGATTTCATTTCAAGAAGGCTCTAATGAAGTAGCTACTTAATTCATGAATAATTACTTTCATTTCAAGCGGAATACGACCGGAAATTGGAAGACCAGACGTTATTTACTTATTTTTTTTCTTCTCCTTTTTCACCATACTTCGCACAGAAAATTGATTACAATTTTTTTATGTAAATTTTCAATTGATCAGTGGACCATCCCTAGCTATAAGCAACCATTCCTGAGTTTTGACGAGTAAAATTTGACGAACCTTTATATTATAAAATTGTACAACCAACAAATATTGACAGTTTTCTAACACTTTCAATCAAACAGCTGTTTCAATCAAACAGCTTTTCTAGTGTCCTTTGGGCATTTTGGTAGGTTTCAGCGCCATTTTTATGTTTATAATTGTAAGCGAATTCTGTAATATTTTTTTGGTTCGCTGGAAAGCGTTTTACACGGTGCCGTGTGTTTGACATTCAAACTTGATTAACTATTCTGTTAACGCGACCGTAAAATCAAAGCTTAATCCTCGACGCGTGTAGCCAATTAGTCCGGACATTGCCCATACATCCACAATTAAAATCTCATAACCATTATATGTCATCTGTCTAGACTTGTCTATATATTCCACCCAGCTTAGTCTTGTCCGTCTATCTTTGTCTGTCTAGTCTTGTCTGTCTAGTCTTATCTGTCTAGTTTCGTCTGTCTAGTCTTGTCTATCTAGTCTTGTCTTTTTTTTTTTTTTTGCACGTGCTGGGAGGTGAAAATCTGCAAACAGACACCACTTGACCCGTGCCGAGTGGTAGTGTGTGGCTGCCCAGAAGGGGCGACCCACTAAAAAACCCCCCATCATTCAAGCCCCCAGCCAGAACCAGAGGAAACGTGATGGAATCCAAAGTTAGCATAACTTCATCACGTACCTCCGCCTTTCATTTCTAAAAAAAAAGTAAAAAACGATTTTCCCCATTCACTCGTTTTGCCGGGCGCGCCGTTCGTACGCCGTGCGCCCCCTCACATCAAGGTTTACAATAATTTGTGGGCCCCCTTCGCACTAAGGGGGGGGTGTCGGCGTCGGCACGCACGTCTCGCGCGTAGCAACCCTTCGACCCGCCTCGCGTTCGTCCCTTTCATCCTTCTCCTTTCTCCTCATTATAGATCCTTACATACCATTCAGCACGCCCCATTCATACTCACTACGGAGCATAATTCTAACCAAACTCACCTTACTTACCTCCTCTACCCACCTTGCGTTCTGCCTCGCTCCTCGCTTGCACCTATCTCACACACTCAAAGATCGTGTGCTCCGCTGTGTCCTCATTTGCACCGCAGTACTTGCAGTGCGACTCGTCCAGTTTTCTAATTCGCTCCAGGTAAGATCCAAAGGATCCATGCCCCGTAAGCGCCTGGGTTAGGTAATAGTTTACTTCCCCGTGGCCACGGTAGACCCATTCCTCGATGATCGGAATAAGTTGCCTGGTCCAGGTTCCTTTTCCCGACGCCACCCATATCTCCTGCCATACCTGCAAAGTATTTGCCCTTTCGTTACTGGGGTCGTTTCCTTCCCAGACTCTCACTCTTTCATTCGCCAGAAGGTCCAGCGGTATGATTCCAGCAACGACCGCCACGGCGTCCCCGGAAACAGTCCTGTATGCGCTACACACACGTAGTAGCATACATCTTTGCACCCTCATCAATCTCTCCTTAAAACATTTAATCCTGTAAGCATTTATCCAAGCCTGCACTCCATAGAGAAGAATGGAGTGCACGACCGCATTCATAACCTTTCTCTTCGAGGCCGACGGCCCACCTGCGTTGGGCATCAGCCGTCCAAGAGCTCTCGCACACACTGTTGCCCTGCTCACCACTCGGTTCACCTGCTCTGCCACCCTAAGGTTTTGCTGGAGCTCAGCCCCAAGGTATCTCACAGACTCCCGAGTCGGCACGTCAACTGTCCCCATTCGCACGGTCAGTTCCCGCAGCTTTCTTCTCCCAATTAGCAGACCCGCTTCGGTTTTGTGAGGTGCCAGGGCAAGCCCCTTTTCCTCCATCCACCGGGCAATCCCACCTATTGCCTCGTTTGTTATCGCTTTCAATCCTTCTTCAGTTCTTACTACAGCGACAACCGCTATATCATCTGCGTACCCGATGAGTGTAACCCCGTCTGGCCGCCTTATTCTCAATACCTCGTCATAAAAAATGTTCCCTAGTATCGGTCCAAGGACCGATCCCTGTGAAAGACCCGCACTCATTTGGAAAGCCTTTCCCTCCACAGTCACCATTGCCCTTTCGTTCAAGTAGCAGCCCACCAACTTTCGGAGGTAGGGAGCTATCCCCTTTAGTTCCAAAGCCTCCATGATTCCGACCCATGGGACCAAATTGAAGGCATTTTTCACATCCAGGGTGACCAGCACCCAATACATACGGGCACGCCGTGAACCCGAATTTGCTTCCCTTGCTCTCTCTATCACGCGCATCATTGCGTCCGCCGTGGTTCGGCCGCTCCTAAACCCGTATTGGTCCGCTGAGAGACCCCCTACTCTCTCAAGATCCTCGTTTAATCTTGCTCCAATCATGCTCTCATACAGCTTCGCTATCCCATTTAAAAGGCACATTGGCCTGTATTTGGCTTCTTCTCCTTCCTTTCGCTCCTTCTCTATCAAAACCAGTCTCCATTTCTTCCACTCCTTCGGGAAATTTCCATTGGCCAATTCCTCATTCATCAGTCTCAAGCAAAGGTTCTCACACATATGTCCAAACACCTTGCACGCTTCGGGAGGAACACCATCAGGACCCGGTGCTTTACCCATCCTAATTCTATCGACTGCCTTGTCTAGTCTTGTCCGTCTAGCCTTGTCTGTCTAGTCTTGTCTGTCTAGTCTTGTCTGTCTAGTCTTGTCTGTCTGGTCTTGTCTGTCTAGTCTTGTCTGTCTAGTATTGTCTGTCTAGTCTTGTCTGTCTAGTCTTGTATGTCTAGTCTTGTCTGTCTAGTCTTGTCTGTCTAGTCTTGTCTGTCTAGTCTTGTCTGTCTAGTCTTGTCTGTCTAGTCTTGTCTGTCTAGTCTTGTCTGTCTAGTCTTGTCTGTCCAGTCTTGTCTGTCTAGTCTTGTCTGTCTAGTCTTGTCTGTCTAGACTTGTCTGTCTAGTATTGTCTGTCTAGTCTTGTCTGTCTAGTCTTGTCTGTCTAGTCTTGTCTGTCTAGTCTTGTCTGTCTAGTCTTGTCTGTCTAGTCTTGTCTGTCTAGTCTTGTCTGTCTAGTCTTGTCTGTCTAGTCTTGTCTGTCTAGTCTTGTCTGTCTAGTCTTGTCTGTCTTGTCTTGTCTGTCTAGTCTTATCTATCTAGTCTTGTCTGTCTAGTCTTGTCTGTCTAGTCTTGTCTGTCTAGTCTTGTCTGTCTAGTCTTGTCTTACTAGTCTTGTCTGTCTAGTCTTGTCTGTCTAGTCTTGTCTGTCTAGTCTTGTCTGTCTAGTCTTGTCTGTCTAGTCTTGTCTGTCTAGTCTTGTCTGTCTAGTCTTGTCTGTCTAGTCTTGTCTGTCTAGTCTTGTCTGTCTAGTCTTGTCTGTCTAGTCTTGTCTGTCTAGTCTTGTCTGTCTAGTCTTGTCTGTCTAGTCTTGTCTGTCTAGTCTTGTCTGTCTAGTCTTGTCTGTCTAGTCTTGTCTGTCTAGTCTTGTCTGTCTAGTCTTGTCTGTCTAGTCTTGTCTGTCTAGTCTTGTCTGTCTAGTCTTGTCTGTCTAGTCTTGTCTGTCTAGTCTTGTCTGTCTAGTCTTGTCTGTCTAGTCTTGTCTGTCTAGTCTTGTCTGTCTAGTCTTGTCTGTCTAGTCTTGTCTGTCTAGTCTTGTCTGTCTAGTCTTGTCTGTCTAGTCTTGTCTGTCTAGTCTTGTCTGTCTAGTCTTGTCTGTCTAGTCTTGTCTGTCTAGTCTTGTCTGTCTAGTCTTGTCTGTCTAGTCTTGTCTGTCTAGTCTTGTCTGTCTAGTCTTGTCTGTCTAGTCTTGTCTGTCTAGTCTTGTCTGTCTAGTCTTGTCTGTCTAGTCTTGTCTGTCTAGTCTTGTCTGTCTAGTCTTGTCTGTCTAGTCTTGTCTGTCTAGTCTTGTCTGTCTAGTCTTGTCTGTCTAGTCTTGTCTGTCTAGTCTTGTCTGTCTAGTCTTGTCTGTCTAGTCTTGTCTGTCTAGTCTTGTCTGTCTAGTCTTGTCTGTCTAGTCTTGTCTGTCTAGTCTTGTCTGTCTAGTCTTGTCTGTCTAGTCTTGTCTGTCTAGTCTTGTCTGTCTAGTCTTGTCTGTCTAGTCTTGTCTGTCTAGTCTTGTCTGTCTAGTCTTGTCTGTCTAGTCTTGTCTGTCTAGTCTTGTCTGTCTAGTCTTGTCTGTCTAGTCTTGTCTGTCTAGTCTTGTCTGTCTAGTCTTGTCTGTCTAGTCTTGTCTGTCTAGTCTTGTCTGTCTAGTCTTGTCTGTCTAGTCTTGTCTGTCTAGTCTTGTCTGTCTAGTCTTGTCTGTCTAGTCTTGTCTGTCTAGTCTTGTCTGTCTAGTCTTGTCTGTCTAGTCTTGTCTGTCTAGTCTTGTCTGTCTAGTCTTGTCTGTCTAGTCTTGTCTGTCTAGTCTTGTCTGTCTAGTCTTGTCTGTCTAGTCTTGTCTGTCTAGTCTTGTCTGTCTAGTCTTGTCTGTCTAGTCTTGTCTGTCTAGTCTTGTCTGTCTAGTCTTGTCTGTCTAGTCTTGTCTGTCTAGTCTTGTCTGTCTAGTCTTGTCTGTCTAGTCTTGTCTGTCTAGTCTTGTCTGTCTAGTCTTGTCTGTCTAGTCTTGTCTGTCTAGTCTTGTCTGTCTAGTCTTGTCTGTCTAGTCTTGTCTGTCTAGTCTTGTCTGTCTAGTCTTGTCTGTCTAGTCTTGTCTGTCTAGTCTTGTCTGTCTAGTCTTGTCTGTCTAGTCTTGTCTGTCTAGTCTTGTCTGTCTAGTCTTGTCTGTCTAGTCTTCTCTGTCTAGTCTTGCCTGTCTAGTCTTGTCTGTCTAGTCTTGTCTGTCTAGTCTTGTCTGTCTAGTCTTGTCTGTCTAGTCTTGTCTGTCTAGTCTTGTCTGTCTAGTCTTGTCTGTCTAGTCTTGTCTGTCTAGTCTTGTCTGTCTAGTCTTCTCTGTCTAGTCTTGTCTGTCTACTCTTGTCTGTCTACTCTTGTCTGTCTAGTCTTGTCTGTCTAGTCTTGTCTGTCTAGTCTTGTCTGTCTAGTCTTGTCTGTCTAGTCTTGTCTGTCTAGTCTTGTCTGTCTAGTCTTGTCTGTCTAGTCTTGTCTGTCTAGTCTTGTCTGTCTAGTCTTGTCTGTCTAGTCTTGTCTGTCTAGACTTGTCTGTCTAGTCTTGTCTGTCTAGTCTTGTCTGTCTAGTCTTGTCTGTCTAGTCTTGTCTGTCTAGTCTTGTCTGTCTAGTCTTGTCTGTCTAGTCTTGTCTGTCTAGTCTTGTCTGTCTAGTATTGTCTGTCTAGTCTTGTCTGTCTAGTATTGTCTGTCTAGTCTTGTCTGTCTAGTCTTGTCTGTCTAGTCTTGTCTGTCTAGTCTTGTCTGTCTAGTCTTGTCTGTCTAGACTTGTCTGTCTAGTCTTGTCTGTCTAGTCTTGTCTGTCTAGTCTTGTCTGTCTAGTCTTGTCCGTCTAGTCTTGTCTGTCTAGTCTTGTCTGTCTAGTCTTGCCTGTCTAGTCTTGTCTGTCTAGTCTTGTCTGTCTACTCTTGTCTGTCTAGTCTTGTCTGTCTAATCTTGTCTGTCTAGTCTTGTCTGTCTAGTCTTCTCTGTCTAGTCTTGTCTCTCTAGTCTGTCTAGTCTAGTCTGTCTAGTCTTGTCTGTCTAGACTTGTCTGTCTAGTCTTGTCTGTCTAGTCTTGTCTGTCTAGTCTTGTCTGTCTAGTCTTGTCTGTCTAGTCTTGTCTGTCTAGTCTTGTCTGTCTAGTCTTGTCTGTCTAGTCTTGTCTGTCTAGTCTTGTCTGTCTAGTCTTGTCTGTCTAGTCTTGTCTGTCTAGTCTTGTCTGTCTAGTCTTGTCTGTCTAGTCTTGTCTGTCTAGTCTTGTCTGTCTAGTCTTGTCTGTCTAGTCTTGTCTGTCTAGTCTTGTCTGTCTAGTCTTGTCTGTCTAGTCTTGTCTGTATAGTCTTGTCTGTCTAGTCTTGTCTGTCTAGTCTTGTCTGTCTAGTCTTGTCTGTCTAGTCTTGTCTGTCTAGTCTTGTCTGTCTAGTCTTGTCTGTCTTGTCTTGTCTGTCTAGTCTTATCTATCTAGTCTTGTCTGTCTAGTCTTGTCTGTCTAGTCTTGTCTGTCTAGTCTTGTCTGTCTAGTCTTGTCTTACTAGTCTTGTCTGT
>CALYMW010000355.1:0-21913 GCA_944588485.1 Phosphuga atrata | reverse complement strand
ATACTGCGCGCTGTGCCCATTTTATAGTTGTCATAATCGTCCTACTGAGAGTACTATTCGCAGTGTGGTAGATAAATTTGAGTCCTCTGGTTCAGTAAACAATAAACCAACATCAGCACCATTACCTGAATTGAATAAGATGGATATCAACGACATGTGGTTTCAACAGGACCAGGCTACGTGCCACACAGCTCTTGCCACATTGGACATTCTTTATGAGAAATTTGAGAGTATGGTCATCTCACGCGGAGGTGATGTGAAGCTATATATTTATAATGCACTATTTCTTGTCTGTATCAGTCCTTCAATGTCCATCAATTTTCTCTGTTTCGCGGAACCGAAATTAAACCGTTAAAAGTTCTTCCACAGGGTTGTTAAATGTCCCTTCCCTGAAAACTTCCCTGTTAATTTAAAGTCCCTTTATTGGGTTGCCATTTCTTTAATTGATCAACGCGTATCTAAAACATAGTTTAAACTGTTTATAGTTATAAAGATAGCGGCTGGCTCTTATCCTCTAAGGAATTATTACATAATAGCAGGGCAGGTTTAGGTAACCTTGATAATATCATTGAAGATTATATTTAAGATTATTAAATTAAAAAATGGAAATCATATATTACGTTGAATTGAAAATTTATTTTAATGTTAGTATGAATTACCAGGTAGTAACAGTCGCAACCATCCTCATATCATATAGTTTTCCAATTTTCTTAAATTTAGTAATCTTTTATATGATCGCTAATTATATCATTTTAAATGATGTTTGAAACATTCATTTCATAAGCCACATGAGTCAAATTTGAGTTCTTATCATAAATGCGATCTATGGGTTTATTTACATCTTCTGAAAAAAAACCGCACAAGTTCCGTAACACTATATTATTAATGTTTTATGGAACTTGGGTTTTCTTACACAGAAGATGCATACAGATAATAATAGAGGACAAGTTAAGAGTGTCCTAATCTTAATTTTGCAAAGTATTCACTTCTGTTCTAAGAGTCATTTCCTATCTGCAAGTATAGTATCCTTAAGATAACCTGTTCGATGATATTTTGCCCATCTTGCAATTGTCTTGCAATTTGTAGGCGCTGGAAAATTAAACGGTCGTTCAATTGTCCAGCGCCGCAAAATACAACCTCCTCTGAGATAGAATAAAGGTGTTCTAATGAAATGCTATACACAAGCAATACTTTGTTCAAACTACAACCGCTCTATTTTCAAAAGAATTTGAGGGTTCATAAAATTATGACAAATAAGTCATTAATTTTTTTTATTATGTAAAAACTGTATTATGTAAAAATTATGTATAAGATTACTGAATTAAAAAAAATGTAAAATTCCATTTAAATATTACATAATATTTCTGCATAATAAGTACAAATATTGTCGGACTTGTAGAAAAACATAAAAATTAATTTCTGCTAAACAAAATCCGGAAAGATAATATTTATCTTTGACTTTCAAAGCGCATTGGCAGCTATTGAAAACTTTTCATAAACTCTTTGCCTTTGCTTGTTGACGTTGCAATGTATACAAATATTTTCAATTAAAATTTCTTTCGTTGATACAAGCCCAACAAAAACATCGCCGAAGAAAAAATTAAACTAAAACAGAAACTCGAAAGTGTGTCAAATATAATTTTAATACAATTAGTATTTTTAAGTATTCACACAGACTGGTTACATGCATACATTCGTACCATTTAGTTTTTATAACGAAATCATATAACTCGTAAAAAATGACCTACAAAGTCAAATAAATCCGTTCTTACTAAAGTATATACACAGTTTTATGTTCGTATCAGCTTTTATGTTCCTATTTATAAATAATATACATGTTATACCAATAGTTACTGCATTGCTTTTACAATGTAACATTGAAAAATTATTAAATTTACGAAACTAAGACTAAATAATCTTGCAAGCTTTAAATTGTAGCCTGGTCTGCTCAGTCATGTCGCTTAATATCGACATGATTGAGCAGACCATGTTACACATACAAGACTAGACGGACAAGTATTAATAAATAAGTTAAATTTCTACAAATAAGGCTACACACACAATTCTATGCAGAAGATACTAGTCAGACAGTTCTAGATAGACTATACTGTCAAGGGTTGACAATGAATAATAAATAAATTACTAGGAAGGCGTTACAAACAAGGGCAGAAAATCAGTTGGATAGGCAACTGGGAGAATACCAGGGGGCCTTCAGGAAGACCCGATCCTCTGTTGAACAGATCCTCAATCTTAAAACTGTACTTGCATACTCCAAGATGAGAAACCGCAAGGTGGTCGTCACCTTTGTTGATTTTAGGAAGGCCTACGATTCCATTGATAGCGAAACGCTTAACAAAGTACTCCAGGAACTAGCACCAGAAAACAAAACCCGCAGACTGATCCTAGAAACTTTGACCAACACCCATTCCAAGGTTAAATTTAGAGGCGAAATTTCATAAAGCTTCGAAATAAAAACTGGAGTGAGACAAGGAGATGGACGTTCCCCACTTCTCTTCAACTGTATCCTTGAAAAGGTTATGAGAGAATGGCGCAAGGAACTGAACAATTTGGGTGCTAAGAGTGGTATCTAAGAGTGGTTATCTAAAAGAAGGGTAGCTTTCCATGGCCACGTTGCAAGATTGCCTCCAAACCGACTAACCAACCGTCTGTTCATCTTCTGGCAAAACAAGAAGCTTACCACTTGGTTGACAGAGACCGAGAAGGATATTAAAGAACTGGGATTAATAGATCTCAAAAACAGACAGTCTGTGAGACGCACCCTGAAGGAAGTCCGTGGATTTCAGGAAAAACCTCGAAAGAAAGGTATCCCCTTTAAAGAAGAGAGAAAGGAGTTACACCGGCAGAAGATGCGACAATACTGGGCAAGGTTCAAACCCCAACAGTTGAACAGGCGTGGTCCAAAATAGGCCTATTCGAAATAAGAAGAAGAAGAAATAAATTTGAAAATTATCCAGAATTTGCGAGGACTTACTAAAGCTTGTATAGCTATGTAATAAAACTATGTAACTAAAGCTATGTACTATAGATGACTATTTTTTTAAATTTATTAAATTATTAAATGACATTAAGCTGTATAAATTGACTGAAATATGATACAGATTAGGAGCAGACTTATTACCAAGTTTATTAATAAAAACTTTATTATCTCCGGTTTCGCGATGGCTTTTAAACTTAATTATGTGAGCTTTTCTAAGACATAACAATGTCCATTTTTCAGAAATTCTATTATTAAGTTTCCGGGCTATTATTTTATGTGTGCACTTAGTCGACGTCACTGCCCAGCACACCAATTTATTACCCCCAAGCTTTACTAGTCGAGAACTATCTTTATGTAACCGGACCATTATTATTATGGAGAACAGATGTCGCACTATATCACAGGAAAAATCCCTTAAAAAAAATTGGGGTTTAATATAAAAACCGGGTGGGAAGTTTATTTAGTCTTGTCTGCCTATCTTGTTTGTCTAGTCTTGTTTATCTAGTCTTGTCTGTCTAGTCTTGTTTATCTAGTCCTGTCTATCTGGTCTTGTCTGCCTAGTCTTGTCTTGTCTGTCTAGTCTTGTCTTGTTTGTCTAGTCTTGTCTTGTCTGTCTAGTCTTGTCTTGTCTGTCTAGTCTTGTCTTGTCTGTCTAGTCTTGTCTTGTCTGTCTAGTCTTGTCTTGTCTGTCTATTCTTGTCTTGTCTGTCTAGTCTTGTCTTGTCTGTCAAGTCTTGTCTTGTCTGTCTAGTCTTGTCTTGTCTGTCTAGTCTTGTCTTGTCTGTTTAGTCTTGTCTTGTCTGTCTAGTCTTGTCTTGTCTGTCTAGTCTTGTCTGTCTAGTCTTGTCTGTCTAGTCTTGTCTGTCTAGTCTTGTCTGTCTAGTCTTGTCTGTCTAGTCTTGTCTGTCTAGTCTTGTCTGTCTAGTCTTGTCTGTCTAGTCTTGTCTGTCTAGTCTTGTCTGTCTAGTCTTGTCTGTCTAGTCTTGTCTGTCTAGTCTTGTCTGTCTAGTCTTGTCAGTCTAGTCTTGTCTGTCTAGTCTTGTCTGTCTAGTCTTGTCTGTCTAGTCTTGTCTGTCTAGTCTTGTCTGTCTAGTCTGTCTAGTCTTGTCTGTCTAGTCTTGTCTGTCTAGTCTTGTCTGTCTAGTCTTGTCTGTCTAGTCTTGTCTGTCTAGTCTTGTCTGTCTAGTCTTGTCTGTCTAGTCTTGTCTGTCTAGTCTTGTCTGTCTAGTCTTGTCTGTCTAGTCTTGTCTGTCTAGTCTTGTCTGTCTAGTCTTGTCTGTCTAGTCTTGTCTGTCTAGTCTTGTCTGTCTAGTCTTGTCTGTCTAGTCTGTCTAGTCTTGTCTGTCTAGTCTTGTCTGTCTAGTCTTGTCTGTCTAGTCTTGTCTGTCTAGTCTTGTCTGTCTAGTCTTGTCTGTCTAGTCTTGTCTGTCTAGTCTTGTCTGTCTAGTCTTGTCTGTCTAGTCTTGTCTGTCTAGTCTTGTCTGTCTAGTCTTGTCTGTCTAGTCTTGTCTGTCTAGTCTTGTCTGTCTAGTCTTGTCTGTCTAGTCTTGTCTGTCTAGTCTTGTCTGTCTAGTCTTGTCTGTCTAGTCTTGTCTGTCTAGTCTTGTCTGTCTAGTCTTGTCTGTCTAGTCTTGTCTGTCTAGTCTTGTCTGTCTAGTCTTGTCTGTCTAGTCTTGTCTGTCTAGTCTTGTCTGTCTAGTCTTGTCTGTCTAGTCTTGTCTGTCTAGTCTTGTCTGTCTAGTCTTGTCTGTCTAGTCTTGTCTGTCTAGTCTTGTCTGTCTAGTCTTGTCTGTCTAGTCTTGTCTGTCTAGTCTTGTCTGTCTAGTCTTGTCTGTCTAGTCTTGTCTGTCTAGTCTTGTCTGTCTAGTCTTGTCTGTCTAGTCTTGTCTGTCTAGTCTTGTCTGTCTAGTCTTGTCTGTCTAGTCTTGTCTGTCTAGTCTTGTCTGTCTAGTCTTGTCTGTCTAGTCTTGTCTGTCTAGTCTTGTCTGTCTAGTCTTGTCTGTCTAGTCTTGTCTGTCTAGTCTTGTCTGTCTAGTCTTGTCTGTCTAGTCTTGTCTGTCTAGTCTTGTCTGTCTAGTCTTGTCTGTCTAGTCTTGTCTGTCTAGTCTTGTCTGTCTAGTCTTGTCTGTCTAGTCTTGTCTGTCTAGTCTTGTCTGTCTAGTCTTGTCTGTCTAGTCTTGTCTGTCTAGTCTTGTCTGTCTAGTCTTGTCTGTCTAGTCTTGTCTGTCTAGTCTTGTCTGTCTAGTCTTGTCTGTCTAGTCTTGTCTGTCTAGTCTTGTCTGTCTAGTCTTGTCTGTCTAGTCTTGTCTGTCTAGTCTTGTCTGTCTAGTCTTGTCTGTCTAGTCTTGTCTGTCTAGTCTTGTCTGTCTAGTCTTGTCTGTCTAGTCTTGTCTGTCTAGTCTTGTCTGTCTAGTCTTGTCTGTCTAGTCTTGTCTGTCTAGTCTTGTCTGTCTAGTCTTGTCTGTCTAGTCTTGTCTGTCTAGTCTTGTCTGTCTAGTCTTGTCTGTCTAGTCTTGTCTGTCTAGTCTTGTCTGTCTAGTCTTGTCTGTCTAGTCTTGTCTGTCTAGTCTTGTCTGTCTAGTCTTGTCTGTCTAGTCTTGTCTGTCTAGTCTTGTCTGTCTAGTCTTGTCTGTCTAGTCTTGTCTGTCTAGTCTTGTCTGTCTAGTCTTGTCTGTCTAGTCTTGTCTGTCTAGTCTTGTCTGTCTAGTCTTGTCTGTCTAGTCTTGTCTGTCTAGTCTTGTCTGTCTAGTCTTGTCTGTCTAGTCTTGTCTGTCTAGTCTTGTCTGTCTAGTCTTGTCTGTCTAGTCTTGTCTGTCTAGTCTTGTCTGTCTAGTCTTGTCTGTCTAGTCTTGTCTGTCTAGTCTTGTCTGTCTAGTCTTGTCTGTCTAGTCTTGTCTGTCTAGTCTTGTCTGTCTAGTCTTGTCTGTCTAGTCTTGTCTGTCTAGTCTTGTCTGTCTAGTCTTGTCTGTCTAGTCTTGTCTGTCTAGTCTTGTCTGTCTAGTCTTGTCTGTCTAGTCTTGTCTGTCTAGTCTTGTCTGTCTAGTCTTGTCTGTCTAGTCTTGTCTGTCTAGTCTTGTCTGTCTAGTCTTGTCTGTCTAGTCTTGTCTGTCTAGTCTTGTCTGTCTAGTCTTGTCTGTCTAGTCTTGTCTGTCTAGTCTTGTCTGTCTAGTCTTGTCTGTCTAGTCTTGTCTGTCTAGTCTTGTCTGTCTAGTCTTGTCTGTCTAGTCTTGTCTGTCTAGTCTTGTCTGTCTAGTCTTGTCTGTCTAGTCTTGTCTGTCTAGTCTTGTCTGTCTAGTCTTGTCTGTCTAGTCTTGTCTGTCTAGTCTTGTCTGTCTAGTCTTGTCTGTCTAGTCTTGTCTGTCTAGTCTTGTCTGTCTAGTCTTGTCTGTCTAGTCTTGTCTGTCTAGTCTTGTCTGTCTAGTCTTGTCTGTCTAGTCTTGTCTGTCTAGTCTTGTCTGTCTAGTCTTGTCTGTCTAGTCTTGTCTGTCTAGTCTTGTCTGTCTAGTCTTGTCTGTCTAGTCTTGTCTGTCTAGTCTTGTCTGTCTAGTCTTGTCTGTCTAGTCTTGTCTGTCTAGTCTTGTCTGTCTAGTCTTGTCTGTCTAGTCTTGTCTGTCTAGTCTTGTCTGTCTAGTCTTGTCTGTCTAGTCTTGTCTGTCTAGTCTTGTCTGTCTAGTCTTGTCTGTCTAGTCTTGTCTGTCTAGTCTTGTCTGTCTAGTCTTGTCTGTCTAGTCTTGTCTGTCTAGTCTTGTCTGTCTAGTCTTGTCTGTCTAGTCTTGTCTGTCTAGTCTTGTCTGTCTAGTCTTGTCTGTCTAGTCTTGTCTGTCTAGTCTTGTCTGTCTAGTCTTGTCTGTCTAGTCTTGTCTGTCTAGTCTTGTCTGTCTAGTCTTGTCTGTCTAGTCTTGTCTGTCTAGTCTTGTCTGTCTAGTCTTGTCTGTCTAGTCTTGTCTGTCTAGTCTTGTCTGTCTAGTCTTGTCTGTCTAGTCTTGTCTGTCTAGTCTTGTCTGTCTAGTCTTGTCTGTCTAGTCTTGTCTGTCTAGTCTTGTCTGTCTAGTCTTGTCTGTCTAGTCTTGTCTGTCTAGTCTTGTCTGTCTAGTCTTGTCTGTCTAGTCTTGTCTGTCTAGTCTTGTCTGTCTAGTCTTGTCTGTCTAGTCTTGTCTGTCTAGTCTTGTCTGTCTAGTCTTGTCTGTCTAGTCTTGTCTGTCTAGTCTTGTCTGTCTAGTCTTGTCTGTCTAGTCTTGTCTGTCTAGTCTTGTCTGTCTAGTCTTGTCTGTCTAGTCTTGTCTGTCTAGTCTTGTCTGTCTAGTCTTGTCTGTCTAGTCTTGTCTGTCTAGTCTTGTCTGTCTAGTCTTGTCTGTCTAGTCTTGTCTGTCTAGTCTTGTCTGTCTAGTCTTGTCTGTCTAGTCTTGTCTGTCTAGTCTTGTCTGTCTAGTCTTGTCTGTCTAGTCTTGTCTGTCTAGTCTTGTCTGTCTAGTCTTGTCTGTCTAGTCTTGTCTGTCTAGTCTTGTCTGTCTAGTCTTGTCTGTCTAGTCTTGTCTGTCTAGTCTTGTCTGTCTAGTCTTGTCTGTCTAGTCTTGTCTGTCTAGTCTTGTCTGTCTAGTCTTGTCTGTCTAGTCTTGTCTGTCTAGTCTTGTCTGTCTAGTCTTGTCTGTCTAGTCTTGTCTGTCTAGTCTTGTCTGTCTAGTCTTGTCTGTCTAGTCTTGTCTGTCTAGTCTTGTCTGTCTAGTCTTGTCTGTCTAGTCTTGTCTGTCTAGTCTTGTCTGTCTAGTCTTGTCTGTCTAGTCTTGTCTGTCTAGTCTTGTCTGTCTAGTCTTGTCTGTCTAGTCTTGTCTGTCTAGTCTTGTCTGTCTAGTCTTGTCTGTCTAGTCTTGTCTGTCTAGTCTTGTCTGTCTAGTCTTGTCTGTCTAGTCTTGTCTGTCTAGTCTTGTCTGTCTAGTCTTGTCTGTCTAGTCTTGTCTGTCTAGTCTTGTCTGTCTAGTCTTGTCTGTCTAGTCTTGTCTGTCTAGTCTTGTCTGTCTAGTCTTGTCTGTCTAGTCTTGTCTGTCTAGTCTTGTCTGTCTAGTCTTGTCTGTCTAGTCTTGTCTGTCTAGTCTTGTCTGTCTAGTCTTGTCTGTCTAGTCTTGTCTGTCTAGTCTTGTCTGTCTAGTCTTGTCTGTCTAGTCTTGTCTGTCTAGTCTTGTCTGTCTAGTCTTGTCTGTCTAGTCTTGTCTGTCTAGTCTTGTCTGTCTAGTCTTGTCTGTCTAGTCTTGTCTGTCTAGTCTTGTCTGTCTAGTCTTGTCTGTCTAGTCTTGTCTGTCTAGTCTTGTCTGTCTAGTCTTGTCTGTCTAGTCTTGTCTGTCTAGTCTTGTCTGTCTAGTCTTGTCTGTCTAGTCTTGTCTGTCTAGTCTTGTCTGTCTAGTCTTGTCTGTCTAGTCTTGTCTGTCTAGTCTTGTCTGTCTAGTCTTGTCTGTCTAGTCTTGTCTGTCTAGTCTTGTCTGTCTAGTCTTGTCTGTCTAGTCTTGTCTGTCTAGTCTTGTCTGTCTAGTCTGTCTAGTCTTGTCTGTCTAGTCTTGTCTGTCTAGTCTTGTCTGTCTAGTCTTGTCTGTCTAGTCTTATCTGTCTAGTCTTGTCTGTCTAGTCTTGTCTGTCTAGTCTTGTCTGTCTAGTCTTGTCTGTCTAGTCTTGTCTGTCTAGTCTTGTCTGTCTAGTCTTGTCTGTCTAGTCTTGTCTGTCTAGTCTTGTCTGTCTAGTCTTGTCTGTCTAGTCTTGTCTGTCTAGTCTTGTCTGTCTAGTCTTGTCTGTCTAGTCTTGTCTGTCTAGTCTTGTCTGTCTAGTCTTGTCTGTCTAGTCTTGTCTGTCTAGTCTTGTCTGTCTAGTCTTATCTGTTTAGTCTTGTCTGTCTAGTCTTGTCTGTCTAGTCTTGTCTGTCTAGTCTTGTCTGTCTAGTCTTGTCTGTCTAGTCTTGTCTGTCTAGTCTTGTCTGTCTAGTCTTGTCTGTCTAGTCTTGTCTGTCTAGTCTTGTCTGTCTAGTCTTGTCTGTCTAGTCTTATCTGTTTAGTCTTGTCTGTCTAGTCTTGTCTGTCTAGTCTTGTCTGTCTAGTCTTGTCTGTCTAGTCTTGTCTGTCTAGTCTTGTCTGTCTAGTCTTGTCTGTCTAGTCTTGTCTGTATAGTCTTGTCTGTCTGGTCAAAATCAAAATCAATTTATTTCACCAATAAAGAATATTTACATAACACAAAATGTGTGAAATGTGTCAACAGTGTTGTTACTGAGGACAACACAAATGTATCCATTAGGACAGTAAAGTATACATACAACTATATATGTGTATATACATACATGTATTCACACACATACATACATAAATACACACAGCAATAAATCATTATATACTTTTCACTTTTGTAGCAAATACACCAATATTATATGGTTCTGTATTATTCAATAAATTAAAAAGCTCACTTTTTAGTCTTCAGATTTCCAATTTTCTTTATATCCTTTGGGAGAAGGTTATATATTTTTAAGATGCTGCACGGTGGATTTCTTTCCGTCATGGTCATTTCATGTTTAGGAAGGTCGTATGTTATTTTGTTATGTCTGGTTTCTCGTTCAGAAGGCTTAGTGGAAGTATTGAAGAGATCCTTATGTTTAAATAAGAATATGACGCTTTTATATATGTAAATATCTGTGCATGTTAATATGTTATTTCTGCAGAAATATCCCCTGCAAGAGTCTCTGAAGGGTAGGTTAAGCAGAATGCGTAGTGCTTGTTTCTGAGCTGTGAATATGGTGTTAATTTGAAATCCATTGCCCCAAAAGATCGTAGCAAATCTAAGATGGGACTGAAAATTTGCGAAGTAGACCATCTTCAAAATACTTGGATCTACGTATTTACTCAGTCTTCTTAAAGCATATACTGCTTTATTGAGTTTCGATAAGCTTTGTTTATATGAATTGACCAGTCCAGATTACAGTCGAAATAAAGACCCAAAAGCCTCACAGAGAACTGAGTCTGAATATCTTCATTTCCAAGTTGTACACTCATAGAATATATTTCTGTAGATCGCTTGGTTCGGAAGAGTATTATATTAGTTTTGTCTTTATTTATAACCAACCTGTTTTTAGTAAACCAGGCCATAAGTGAACTCATGACACGATTGACATTGAAGCCAATGTCCTGTACAGATTTATTACTTATCAAAACGTTGGTATTGTGCGCAAAGTTGACTAGCAAATTTTGTGGACTTATGGATACTTGAGGTAGGTCATTTATAAACAGAGTAAACAACAAGGGGCCAATAGTGCTTCCCTGCGGAATTCCTATGTTTATGCCTCTTAGTGTGGATTTAACAATACCATTCTTGGTTACTAATTTCGTTATGTGCACTCGGTTTGTTAAAAAGGATTTTATCCAATCCAGTGCGACCCCTCTGATTCCATAATTATATAGCTTTTGACAGAGTATACCATGGTCCACCAGATCATAAGCTATGGACAGATCCATTAGCATACCCATAGGAACATTTTTTGTTTCCAAATTATTCATAATGCCACTAATAAACTCATAACAGGCTGTGTGGATGGCTTTCCTTTTAATAAAACCATGCTGTTGATGGTTAATCAATTGAAATTTGTTGGCAAATGATATTAATCTCGAGCATACAAGTTTCTCGAAATTCTTAGAAAAAGTAGATAGTATGCTGAATGGCCTATTATTGCCTATTTAGTCTTGTCTGTCTAGTCTTGTCTGTCTAGTCTTGTCTGTCTAGTCTTGTATGTCTAGTCTTGTCTGTCTAGTCTTGTCTGTCTAGTCTTGTCTGTCTAGTCTTGTCTGTCTAGTCTTGTCTGTCTAGTCTTGTCTGTCTAGTCTTGTCTGTCTAGTCTTGTCTGTCTAGTCTTGTCTGTCTAGTCTTGTCTGTCTAGTCTTGTCTGTCTAGTCTTGTCTGTCTAGTCTTGTCTGTCTAGTCTTGTCTGTCTAGTCTTGTCTGTCTAGTCTTGTCTGTCTAGTCTTGTCTGTTTAGTCTTGTCTGTCTAGTCTTGTCTGTCTAGTCTTGTCTGCCTAGTCTTGTATGTCTAATCTTGTCTGTCTGGTCTTCGCTGTCTAGTCTTGTCTGTCTTTATTTGTCTGTCTAGTCTTGTCTATCTAGTCTTGTCTGTCTGGTCTTGTTTGTATAGTTTTGTCTATCTAGTCTTGTCTATATAACCTTATGTGCCTTGTCACGAATTTATTACCCCCAAGCATTACTAGTTGAGATCTATCTTTATATAACTAGACCATTATTATTATGGAGAACAGATGTTGCGTTATATCACAGCAAAAATCATTTAAAAAATATTGGGGTTTAATATAAAAATAGGGTGGAGGTTTATTCAGATTACTTGCAAATTTAGTTTTCCATCAACTATCTAATTAAATCTGCGTGCCCGGCTCAAACTTTATCCACTCGCACAAACTTTGTTAATAATCGGAAGTGAGTTTAAATTATTTGGTTGTTTAAGATTCTGCTATTGCAGAAAAGCAATTTCGTGTAATAAAGTGTATAATTGCAATTATTATTAACGGTTTCTGTGCGTGCGTTCTAAATACATCGATTACCATAAATTATTTTTAGAAGCTTGATAACATCGTATTAGACGTTTCTAATTTTAATTGATATTTTACTACTTCACATTTGTAAATCTTGAAAACCTAATAATATTTATTACTTTTATCAGTTTTATCACTGGCAGTGTGTCTTTAATCGAAAAATATTTACTAATGTAAGTGTTTTCCAATTATAATCGATAAGAGCATAGCTGCACTGATGAGAGATAGATCGTGAAACGCGCAGATGGCTATTCACTTTGGGTTTAGAGAAAGATTTGATCTTAAAAAACAATGTTATTTATCGGATGTAACGGATGTATAGGTATAGGTACTACAAAGTGGAACCCGAGCCAACAGAGCTAACTACGAGCGCCTTAGGAGAATAGCTTAAAAACTTTGCAAAGCAAAAAAGAAAATAATGTTAAATAAACAAGTGGAAGAACTAGAACAATACAACGTAATTAAACAAAGCAGGAAATTTTATAAGGCAGTACAACAGCAAACAACGGCGTTTCAACCTAGAACCATCGCGTGTTTAGATAAAAACTAGACAATACTCCACTAACCGAGGATGACAAAATACTTCAAAGATGGCATGAACACTTTAGCGAGCTAGTCTCCACTGAAATCCAAAGGGGTGAAAGAGAAAAGGAAATCGCATGACACCATGAAGCACAACCCGAAATCCTCGAACCGAGCTATGAGGAAGTTACCGCGATAATACACAATCTTAAAAACAATAAATCACCAGGAAGTGATTTCCCACGGAACTTCTGAATAATGGAGGTACACCACTGCGCGAAAGGATCCACTTATTGGGAAACTTATTGTCAGGGTGTGGAATGAAGAGATTATGCCAAGTGACTGGAAAAAAGGCATTATTTTTCCCATACACACGAAAGGAAACAAGAAAGAATGTTCCAATTACCGAGGAATTACTCTTCCCAACGCCACTTACAAAATATTATCCTGCGTGATATACAATAGACTATTAATATATGAAGAGGAGATACTTGGGGACTACCAAGGAGGTTTTCGAAGGAATCGATTAACAACGGACCAAATACATTTAATAAGGCAAATGCAAATGCTAAACATAACTTTGTTCCACCTGTCTGTTGACTACAAACAAGCTTTTGATAGCGTGTCTAGAGAAGAAATATTGTACCAGTTACTTGTCCTTGGAAATCCTCAAAACCTTATAAGAACGGTAAACTTAACTCTAACCAATACACGTGCGCAAGTATTAGTAGCATCCAAACTCACGGACGAATTCGACATCAGGACAGGGGTCAGGCAAGGTGATGCGCTATTTGCTATGCTATTCAACTTTGTACTTGAATCAGTTATTACAAACCTGCATATAACAGGCCACATACACACAAAATCTCAGCAGCTATGCGCATATGCCGATGATATAATTATATCAGCACGAACAGCAGAAAGCCTAAAAGAAGCTACTGCCTCCTTAGAACAGAAATCTAGCGTAGCCGGACTAGCAATAAACGTGAATAAAACAAAGTTCATGAGAAATACCAGGGATCCAACATCGTGGCCGGAGCCTCTTCAAGTCAACGCATTTAATTTCGAAGAAGTCAAAACCTACTCTTACCTAGGGTCGAAAATAACTAACAACAACAGAATCAGAGAAGAAATCAGTGCGAGAATTGTAACAGGAAAGAGAGCTTATTACGCGAATAAGAAGCTACTGGGAAAGAAGCTTCTAAGTGTCAAATCAAAGTTAAAGATCTATAACACACTCATTAGACCCGTCATATCACATGCGTGTGAAACATGGACCATATCTACGATCAACGAAAATGCACTACGAATCTGCGTCTGAAAGAAGCATATTACGCAAAATCTTAAGAATACTTAAGACTTAAGAATATTATTAAGAGATCCGGAAAGGTTGAATATATTTGTATCAATCTGTTTGTTTTCTTTGTTATTTTCTTGTTTTCTTGATATTTTATATGACGTCTCATTTAATTTTGTACAGACTAGACAAGACAATATAGGCAGCTTATATAATTTAGACAGCAATATAGTTCCTAACAACATTTAGTTTGAATTTCAAAGTAGATTTAGTGATTTAGACGCTGCATTAGTTACAAAGCAATCCAATAACATGAAGTCTAAATTAGGAAAAACTAATGTGGAATAGACAAAGTTGGCCGAGCGAAATCAAGAAAATAGATTTAGATTTAGTTTCTCAAATTAGTTTCTAAAATATTTTTTCTGAAATTTAAAATTAGATTTAGTGATGTAGTCATGATATTAGTGAAGATGTAGTTTTTTAAAAGTTTTTTTAAGTTTAAATAAGTTAATAAATAAATAAATAGTTAATAATAAGTTTTTTTTAAGTTTAAATATGTTTAAATATGGACTAAAATATATTTAAACTAGACAAAATCTGATAAGACAAAGCAAGGTAATAGTTACAAGGCCAGATAAAAGATGTAAGTCATTTTTTTTAGTTTAAATATGATAAAATGTAGAGAAGCTAGTGAGTAACCGGCAAAGTTTGTTAAGACAAAAGAAGGAAATAGATACAGATAAGCAAGACTACTAACAGTGAATAAAAATTGTCTATATAGATAGAATAGATATTTTATGTGAGGTCTTATTTAATATTGGCCTGCTGTAGATGGCAGATCTTGGTCGACATCTTTCATGTTACACATGTGAGAGTAATGCCCCAATATTTATCGTCCAATATCTTCGTTGAAATGCTGATACTAGAGTTGGTGTTCGTAAAGAAGAGGCAATTTAAAATGGCAATTTTTGCGGTTTTCGCCAAACATGTTACGCCCTATTGCATAATAATTTTACCAAGCAATAACATTAAAGTTTGTAATATTAATTAGAGATCGAATGAATTGTAGTATTTTGGAAGATAATAGATAAGTGTTTATAAAATTGGAATATTTTCGAATTATGGAATATTGTCCTAGAATCTGAAAAGTACATCATAATATATTTTCTATTATCTATAATATTCTCTATAATCTATTCGTACGCCAAAATCAACAAATTATTAAGTAAATTGTTGTATGTGAAGGATCTCATTATTATAGTCTTGTGTCAAAGTATCCAAATCGTGCATAAAAGTCCAATGTAAATCAACTGGAGTTTCACCATGAAACGATTTTTGTTTGTTGTTACTATGACAACAATTCGAAAATTTTCTGACGTATTTTAAAATTCATTTAATTTTTCTTATTTTGAATCTAGAAGTCTCAGCCTATCAATCTGGATTTATTTGGCTCGAATTTAACTTGCCCTAATCATAACCTAATTTAGATTAAATCTAGGTTAACCTAGATTACATCGAAAACGACCGAATAGTGTTGCCGTAACTGTTCGTTTTTACTAGTTTTCAATTTTTGCTACGGAGGCGCTGAACGTTCTAACCTTATTGTGTCAAGGATTTGATGTATTTTCTCTGACAATTTTACAATATTATAGGTAAGAAACAATTATATTTTTGTAGATTCAACATTATTTTAACATGCTATGTAGATAAAATAATGTATGATATATGTGTGTGAACTCATTGCGATTAATTATTTGTGAGTCTAAGACAGACAAGAAACTTCCTTGCCCTTAGACTAAACTAAGTAAAACTACTTAGATACATTAAAATTAAATTTAAACAAATTGGAAGTTATTTAGATTTTAACAAACCATGTAAATTAAGTGTAAGATAGGCAAGAAACTATTTTATACGAATTGTCTAAGATTTAGATAACCTTTTTTAATAAATTTATTTTGGAGTCTAAGACAGGTAATAAACTACTTTGACCTTAGTCAAATTACAATTAATTTTAGACAAATAGGAAATTGCTTAGATTTAGACAAACCTATGGAAATTAAGTCTAAGACAGACAAAAAACTATTCTGGACGAATTTGACTAGTCAGAATTTTTGACAGAAACTACTTTGACCTTTGACACATTACAATTAATTTTAGACAAATTAGGAATAAGACTGAGAAGAAACTATTTTAGAAGACTTGTATAAGATTTAGATTTACTTTTTTAATAAATGTAATTTCCAGTCAAAGACCTCTTGTCTGCATTATTTAAACTTCGCAACTCATGTACAGAAAGAAGCCCTTCTTCATACACTTTTATCATAAACTACTTTTATTGAAAAATGAATCCATTTTTATAATAACAAATTAATAAAAATACAAATATTACGTCTATTTTTTAGATTATTTTATAGTATATTAAAACGAACGAGTTTTATTAAAAAGAACGAGTTCAATAAGCGCTTTTACAGCACGCGTCCATGATTAGCTAGGAGATAACGACAAGCGCAGCGAGGAGATAACAACGAGCGCAGCGAGGAGATAACAACGAGCGCAGCGAGTAGTTTTCTAATGGTCAAGTGCGAAAAACACTTTTTGAACGAGTTTCTTTTACTATTTTTCTATTTTGCGCCCTTGTATGCCATTTCTAAATAAAAAAATTGACGATACATATTGAGAAAATTGTCAAAATCGCACTCGGCGAGCCATTAACGAACCCATATGAATGCTTTAATGACTTCATTATAGAGTATTTTTTCAACATTGTCTGAAATTTTGAAATATGTATCAATCAATACTATTGTACAAGCCTCTTATACATTTGCATAATAATTACTTTATCCCTCAAGACTATTCAATTGCAGATTAGGCAAATATTAGTTGATATTAAATTAAAAAAATGAATATAGTATTATGATTCACATTATGTACTATGGCTTATCTACAATATTATAAACGCGTATCGTTTTGTCATTACATAATTAATGGTGAAGTATCCAGGTATTTATATAAAATTTACATGGAAGTAATTACTATTAAGCAGATAATAGCTCTTTCGTGCATACATTACATAGTGTATATACTATTGCTGAGAATATTACAGATATGTAAATTTAGGTATAGTTTATTATTATAAAAATAAAATCTAATAACAAGGTTTTGACTTTCCCAAAGTCGGATATTACCATACTTAGAGACTAAAATCACTAAATGACAAGGTTTCATATAGGAAATTTAATTCTCTACAAGTTTCATTTCGTATATTTTTCATAATTTCGCTTAGTTTCCGTGTAACTTTCGAATTTTTGGAACAAGAAAAGTGAAACAAGAATAAGGTTTTGTCATTATGAAAGGTTAATTATCACCAAATTGATAGATATAGAATAGCATATTTTGTAACTAGGGCGAAAAGTTGCGTGTTGCGAATGTGAAAAATTTACAATTTCGCCCGTGTTACAAACAATATTTTTAATTACTCATGCGAGGGGGTGTATCTTACAAGTTTGGGATCCAGGGGCCATAAAAAAAAGGAATAAAAAATAAAGAATTTGCTTTTTCAATTGTGTCCGGTGGTGTGTGTTCGTAATAAGAACTCTTCTCAGTCTCCGGTATCACCATAGAATTTACACTCATTTTAAAACGTTTTCTTTAATTTTTATTATTATTTTCTAAGGAAACAAAATTCTGACATGTTACGTCACTTTTTAATATCGCGGTCTTGATTGTGCTCATTTTATTTATTCGTTTATTGTAATGTGACCTTTCGTATTAAGTAATCTACGTCAAAAAGTTTTTCGCGCATGAGTAATAAAAAATTGGTTTTATTTGAATACTTTTTATAAATCCCGATTAGTTTTCAAGATATTCTCGATTCTCAGAGAAAAGAAAAATGTAAAACAGAAACAAAATTTCACTTTGTTTCAAAGTTTATTATTACCAATCTGTAGAAGAAATGTAAAACAAATTAGAGTTTTAACACTAAAAAAGCGAACTGCATGAAGGATTTAAATGATTTTTTTTCCATAACTTTGGTGCACGAGAAATAAAAAAAATTATAAAATAAACCCTAGCATAGGGATTTTTTTTGAGTGATATAATTACATCTTCCAGATTACAACTTACTAAAAAATGTATGAAACCTGCTGAATTGTCTATGAGGTTTAAGTAGAAGTCGGATATTTAAAGTAATCATGCACATCAGACTTTTTCAAGCTTTCCATAGCTTAAAGCACATTCTAAAATGATGATAAAACTTCCTACATTACAATCTTTTAAACAAGACTAAACAGACAATCGATACTGAACTTTTTTACCAGCACTAAATTGACAAACCTTGACGAACAAGTCTTATTGACCAGGAATAAATAGACAAACCTTCATGAACGCAACATGTTGGAGAGATCTAAATAGATTAACCTTGATAGACACAAATTGTTGATCAGTAATGAATAGACAAATCATGATGAAACAATGTTGGCCAGAAATAAATAGATAAACCTTGATGAACACAATTTGATGGTCAAGATTAAATAGATAGACTCTGATGACCACAAATTGTGGCCAGCATTAAATGGACAAACCCTGTTGTATACAACTTGTTGACCAAGATTAAATAGGCAAACATAGAGGAACACAATTTGTTGGCCGGGATTAAATAGACAAACCTCTATGTGCGCAACTTGTTGGCCAATACATTATAGAGAAATTTTAATGAGGACAAATTGTTCACTAGATTTAAATAGGCAAACATTTATGAATATAACTAATTAGTTAAAGTTTATTAGACAAACCCAAGGAAATACATTTTTTTTTGGGACTAAATAGACAAACCTAGAAGAACACAACTTGTGGCTTATAACTGAATAGACCAAGCTTAATGGATACAACATGTGGGCTACAAATTAGTATACAAACTTTGACGAATACAACCTCTTGGTTATGATTAGACAGACACAGTTTTATTACCACAACGTGTTAGCCAGGAATAAATAGACAATCATTGACGAACACATCTTGTTGGCAAAGATTAAATAACCTTTGATTAAACAAACCTTGATGAATAGAATTTAATGACCAAGACTTGAAACCTGAACTAACTTTCTGGTTAGGCCAAAATAGATAAACCTTAATGAACATAACTTGTAGACCAAATCTAAATAGACAAACCTTGATGAACCCAACTTGTTGGTTAGGATTAGACAGACAAACCTCGATGAACGCAACTTCTTTTCCAAGAATGTATAGACACCAATGGAACGAATGGAGTAGGCAAACTTATATTTGATGAGCTCAACTTATAACTAAATATCTCCCAAGCTAGGAGTCACAACGAAATAATTTTCGGTACTCAACTAGATAAGAACTAGAAAAATAAACTGATGTATTATTTGCAAAGGAAAACGCAAGGTAACGCGAAATATAAATTTGCGGTTTCTTAAGCCGATATTTAAAAACCGTTTTTTTAAATGGTTAACAGTATATTAAAGAACGAGTTTAATAAGCGCGATTTTTCAGCACGCGTCCATGTTTAGAAATCGAGAAGCGTAGCTAGGAGATTTCGAATGAACAAGTGCGAAAAACGATTTGTTACACTATGAACTATGAAATAGTTTGTTACACTATTTTTTCCATTTTGCGCCCTTTTATTCCATTTCTAAATAAAAAAATTGCCGATACATATTGAGAAAATTGTATCGCACTCGGCGAGCCATTAACGCACCCATATGAGTGCTTTAATGTCTTCATTATAGACGAAAAATGGAAAAAGAATATTATGTATGGATTGCAGAGCTATTTTATGTACGTCTTTTTCTTTTAAACACCCTTAGATTTAAACCGGAAAATCCGATATTTTCCACGATATCTACTCGAGTATTTAAATTCTGTGGGTCATTTTCCTGTGGGCAAATCTAGATTTAACCCAGGAAATTCGTTATTTTTGAAGACTTCTACTCGAGAGCTCTACTCTCTTAAAATTTTGCTAGATTAAAAATTTTGACCAGCAAAATCGACATCAGTTTCCATAAAACCTCAACCATCTCAACATTCAATCAAGACATTGAAAGTATGGGAACTTGATATCAAGGAAGATGCCATTGCCATATGATGACCGATTGCTATATCAGTCTTCAGGCAGACTCATGATAAACTTCATGCTAAAAATTCGCATAAGAGAAGAAAAATTGAGAAGTGATAAATGTATTGTATATTTATGTACCTTACTTTGCATATTTTCCTTTTATTAACTGGCTTTTGGAGTAAATACAATAGTAATAGTAATAACTTGAAATGATAATAAGAAAATATATACATAACATATAAGATAATAGTCTAAAAGAGATCTTATAGATCTACAGACCAAATCTGAACGCTATATCATATTCCGTACCCAAAAATTTATCTACAGGTATAAAAATTTCGGGCACTAATAAGTCATGTAAAACACACAACTTGTTGCAGAACTCTTTGAAGTTCAACAACAAGTGTGTTTGAAGTGACACAACGCCAAGAATAAAACGAAGAATGTTATAATAAATTTATGCTCGGTCTGCTATTATAATATATTGCACGCTGACTACTAAAATGACTCAACTCAAAAAATAGCTAAAAATAGAGAACTAAAACCAATTGACCTGTATATCAGTTAATATAACAATACCATTAAGAACTAGTCGCTATTGTGAAGAAATCGTTACTGTGAATCCTTATTGAAGGCTAACTGATGTAGTTCTCTTTTCAGTTATTTTTGCAGACAAGTCCCTGTTGTTGCCGGGATACGATGTACAGGGTGGACAACAAGACAAATATCTCCGTTGCTTTTAGACGAAAAAAATGTTCAGAAGTAACTGTTAATATTTTCTGTAGTGATAGAAGGTTCTTGTAATTCGTTGTCGCATGTTTGTCGTCGAAACATCATGGTAAACACGATTCTTTATAGCTCTCCTTAGGAAGAAATCAAGTGGTGTAAATTCCGGGGAGCGAGCAGTCGAAGAGAGTACTGCACCTCTCCCAACCCAACGTCCAAAAAATTTTCGGTTTTACGACTACCCATTGCGACTACCTGACAACACTTTTTGACTACTTAATGACAACTGGACAACTACCATATTTATATCACATTGGGCATCGATGAGCTAACGAGATATTTGGAACAATCCCCTCATACTGTTGTTCAAAAAGTCGGCGTATTTCCGCCCATTCAAATTGCCGTCTTTGAAAAATGTTCCAATAATCCGGTCCTCAATTATTCCATATACACACTAACAGTCCAAGGACGCTGCTGCACAATTTACCGGAGCCACTTCGGATTTTCGATCGCCCAATAGAGCACGTTATGCGCATTCAACTGTTCATGCTAAGTAAAAGTTGATTCGTCAGTAAACGGATTCACTTGTAACTGGCGCAGATCCCATCCACTGAACTGAATCTCATTTCCAAAATTGGCACCATTCCTTGATGCAAGGAAATATTGCCTTGCAAATTCCGGTATAGTGTTTAATTTAAGGACTACATAATTGCAGATCATAAACTACTGCATCCAGAATTGGTTTCCTTATTTGTTTGAGTCCTGCGACGTTTCCCTTTGAGTGGATTGATGTTGCCCGTTTCACTGAGAAAATGAATAATTTGAGCAAAGGATGATTTCTGACAGGATAACGCTGTGCATCGTGTTCCTGCGCTTGCACATTTTTGAAGTGAAAACTTCTATAGCCGCGCTGAATGACATTTGGGTAGAAGGCAAAATCATAGATTTGCGTCATCGTCATCAATAGCTGCGTTCTATAGAAAAAAATTCTATTACTCAAAGATGTGTTCAAAAGAACGCATCTATACGCATATGTTCAAAGTTGGCTCTAAACGTCAAACATAATAGTCAGAGTTTTTGGCAGTGTTGACAGAACGTAGCGTTTATAAGGAACTATCAACCCGCAGAATTAGTGTGCAGTACAAGAGTAAGTTACTTTTACCCGGATGTAATAGTAGATGTACTAGTGCCGGATTATTGGAAAGTTTTTGGCAGTGTGTGACAGAACGCAAGCGCTTCTAAGGAAATATCAATCTCTATAATCAGTGTGCAGTAAAAGAGTAAGTACTTTTGAAGGATGCACTAGTAGATATACTAGTGACGGACTATTGGAATGTTCAGATTACTGGATTGTATCGAAGAATTCATGGTAAATCACGAATCAGACCCATCAAAGTTTTAAGCAACCAAATGTACTCGTCTGCTCTCGAAAAGAAGGAAACTCCAAAATAAAATTAATAGTCATCGATATAGAGATTATAATAAGAGAAAAACTCTTGCAATAGTTAATTCAGAAATTTCTAAACATCGAACAATCACAGCTGAGAAAGAGGACAAAATTAAACGTCGTAAAGAATATTCCAAACAAAAATTAATTTACATACAGATAAATCTTGAAAAGCAGTTATAAGGCATGTTTCTAAAAGTCAACATTTCCATAACTCACAAATTGCAGACCAATTCATTTTGCTGACCTATCAACACAGAATCAACCAAACATTCAAAAAGGA
>CALYMW010000354.1:0-91739 GCA_944588485.1 Phosphuga atrata | reverse complement strand
ATTTGTCCCGCTTTGTCTCAATGAACATGTGGTCACTTTATATTTGAGGGTTAATAAGACTGTATGGTAGACTATACTGGACAAGACTGGACAGGACTGGACAAAACAGTACAAAACTGGACAAGGGTGGACAAGACTGAACAAAGCAACACAAGACTAGACAAGAATGGACATGACTGGACAAGACTTGGCAGGACTGGACAAGATTGGACAAAACTTGATAAGAATGGACAAGTCGGATCAAGACTATACAAGATAGATCAAGCCCAGACAAGACTGGACAAGAAGGGATCAGACTGGACACGACGTGATAAGACTGGACAAGACTGGATAAGATTGGATAAGATGGGACAAATCTAGACAAGACTGAACAATACTGGACAAAACTGGACAAGTCTTGAATAAGACCAGTGAAATAAGACTATGTTATTAATAAGACCAGTCAAGGCTGGACAAAACTGGATAAGATTGGACAAGCCAAAATAAGACTGTACAAGACTGTAGAAGTCAAGACAGGAATAGACAAGACTGGAAAAGACTGGACAAAACTGTACAATACTGGACAAGACTGGACAAGGCTGGACAAGATTGTACAAGACTGCACAAGACTGGACAAGATTGTACAAGACTGCACAAGACTGGATAAGACTGGACAAATCGTATAAGGCAGGACGAGACTGGATAAGAGTGGACAAGACTAGACAAGACGGATCAAGACTATATAAGACTGTACACGACTTTACAAGACTGGGCTAGATTGGACAAGACTGGATAAAATTGTATAAGATGGTACAAGACTGGACAAGACTGGACTAAACTGGAGAAGACTGGACAATACCGGACATGACTGGAAAATTCCGGACTAAACTGGGCAAGTCTGGCAAGACTGGTCATGATTGGATAAGTCTAGTCAAGGTTGGACAAAACTGGACAGAATTGAACAACCGAGGACAAGACTGGGCAAGAGTGTAGAAGACTGGAGGAGATAACACAAGACTGGACAAGACTTGACAAGACTTGACAAGACTGAGCAAGACTGGACAAGACTAGTCTAAATTAGATAAGACAGGGGTAGGGGTAGAGTATATACGGGGGTAGAGAATACAATACTACATGGTTACGGGTTGACGATTAGGCAGCGATTAGTCGACGACTGGATGACTGCTACACAAGACTAGAACAGGCTTATTAAGACCAAACCAGACTAAAGTGGTCTTTGGAATTATAGTTTTTTGTTTTACATTGAATTGAAAAATTCACTTTGTTTTTTACCACACTTATATTATGTAATAGTATATTTCGCAACAAGTGCGGAAAGTTGTCGATTGCACACGAGAGCGAAGATGAGCGCACGAACGAAGTGAGTGCGCTCATTCGCTCGAGGGGGCAATTGACAATGCCGCACGAGTTGCGGATATTATTTTTTATTACGAATGCCAGAAAGACAAAGACTTAAATTTTAAAAAGAATCAGGTGATTCTAAACGCGACATTATTTATAATGTCATTCTATCTGACAGCTTATAACCTTCGGCCAGTTCACTTTTAACTTAACCTCACTTTTTTTAATATTGATTTTGAGATGTCATTGTGTTTCACGTCTGTCGTTTCTACATGTGTTCACAAAAAGTGTTTGTGTAATGTAATGATTACAGTGCTAAATTAACGAGTTTTATTATTTTTTATTATGAATTTGAGAATGACAATATAAAAAAAATGAAAATTATGTACCTACTTAAATGAAAAAAAAACAGAAACATTTTTTCAACAATAGTTGAAAAAGTTATTAATAATTTTTTTTCATTATTATATATTGAAATATTTGAACAATTTGAAAAATTAAAACATGTGTTTTGAGGTTGATGTTGAAATTGTGTTCGTTTCAAAATTTATATTTTCTTTGTTCTGAATTTCAATTGGCACTGGATTTATTTGTATATTTTCTTTTGAAGTAGACGGTCTGTTTGATATAGTATCTGCAATTTGCTGGCCGATTCGCTTTTGTTGTGGACCTAGTCTTCAACGTAGCCTTCAGCGACTGTATTAGATTTCCATCCTCCATGTCTCTTAAGGGTCAGCAGATCGGCACCAGAATCAGCTAACAGAGTAGCTGATGTTCTTCTGAACGTATGTCCAGTATAAGACTTAGGATCTTTCAAATTTAAATATGCTGCTACTGTTTTAGGCATACTGCCAAAAGTATTGATGCCAATGACTTGTTTAGTACATTTTCCGTTTCGATAATTTGTGAAAAATCTTGTTGTGGTCATGTTGGCAGGACGCAATATGGCATACTTTTTATATATATGGAAAAAATATCCGTAACTACAAATGATCTCGGCTTAAAGAACTCATAAATTTATTAACTAACCTTCACAGCCAGGAATTGATTGTCTAGAGCTTCTCGAAGAAATTGATTAATTTGTTCAGAACTTAGTGTTTGAGCTTTCTTGCATGTATAACCTTTATTTTTTTGTTTTAAAAAGCAATTATACTCGAATAATAACAAATATTAATTCTGGGCTTGATGTGAATCAAGCTTCGCAGCATCGAATAAGTTCCCCACAAACTTGACGGCTTATGAGTTTTGGCCAGTTCATTGAAGTATGATAAAACTATCGATTCAGAAAAACTTTTATTTTTTTTTATTGATCGCCATTTCATGAATTTTTCATACGCAGCCTTCATATCTACTTCTGGATTTCGTTGGTGTTAATTTTTCAATCATTTCAGTCGCAATTTGTTTGAATTCAGGCGGTGTAGAATCATTTTCTGAATCTGAACTCTCTATTTGACAACTCATAATGACAATAAATTATACATCATAACCACAAATTTCTATTATTGCTATTTTTGATGCGTCATTTGAAAAACATTTGAGATCTCATTTTGTTTCACACAGTTGTCGTTTCTACATGTGTTGACAAAAAGTATCCGGGTAATGTAATGACAACAGTGTTAAACTAACGAAATTATTGTATATGTATGATAATTATCGTATGATTGACAACGCAGCATGTCATACATGTTCACAAATCTAGTGCGGAAAGTAAACTTTCCGCCCTAAATCTAGGGCGGAAAGTAAATTTTCCGCTCTAGATATGCAAACAGTCATTTTCTGACCTAAAAAATGGCCTGTAAAATAGTACTTTCTGTGCATGAGTAATAAAAAAATATTATATAACTTATTATTCACAGTTATATAAATTTCTACACACATCACGACTCGAGTTTCGACGTTTGACGGTCATTTTCAAGTGACTTAACAAATTGATAAAGTTGAATATATACCCTTATAGTTTTGGTGGGGTGGGGGGGCGGTGTTTGGCCGAAGATGAGGACTTATCTGTTTGAGATTGGGTGAGATTAAAATGTTGGGAAAAGATTAGGTCAGTTTGCTCGTTTAGGAGATTAACTGAGGGATTACGGGTTTTTTTGAAAATTTCTAATGACTCTAGGAGATTTAGTTTCGGGCCTTTGTTGCAATTATGCAAGATTTTTAGATTATCTATTTCTGGGAATTTATGATTGAATTCGAGGCAATGGTTTGAAAAAGAACTAGTGTCTTTTTTCAGACGAAAAGCGCGAGAATGTTCTGAAAACCGTGTTGAAAAACTTCGTCCTGTCTGCCCTATGTACACGCTATTGCATTCGGAACAATGAATTTCGTATACGCCGGATTTTTTAATGGGATCGATTTTGTCTTTGGCATTAAACAATATGTTGGACAACTTAGAGGAGGGTTTAAATGCTACCTGAAGATTTTGCTTTCGAAGGACATTTGCGATGTGTTCGCTTGTTTTGCCAAAATATGTCAGGGAGATGAAAGTTTTGTCTGAATTTGAGGTTATCGGATAAATTTGGGCCATTGCGAATTGGGTTCGTTTATTATTGATAATGTTTTGGATGAGTTTTGTTGGGAAAACATTCTCTGTAGCGATTGAAATGATGGTACTTAATTCTTTGATTCTCTTTTCTGTGGAAAGGGGGATAGAAAAGGCTCGATGTATCATTGAATGATAGGCCGCTAATTTGTGTGTTATCGGGTGAAATGATGAATACGGGATTGTAGAGTTAACATTGGTGGGTTTTCTGTATATATCAAATTCTATTTTGTTGTTTTTGTGAATCAGAGTAAGGTCTAAGAAGTTTATTTTGTTGTCTGTTTCTACCTCGATGGTGAATTTTTGTTTTTTGTTTTGTTTGGGGGTCCCCCCAAAAACCCCACTACAATTACTCTCCCAGAAATTCAACTTTATGAACGAAGTCTAAGATATTCCTGGGAGGCTTGCTACTCAGCTCCAAGGTGGTCATTCTTGCGACCCCGTAGTAGGCAAGCCTTATTTGTGTTAGCGCTACACAAGTGCACATTATGTGTTCATCGGTTTTTTCGTCTGATTCACATATTCTACAGGCAACTTCCTCTACCTTTCTCATTTTGTGTATGTGATATCTCACCGGACAATGTCCTGTGAGTATGCCTACCAAAGTTCTGATTTCTCTTCTAGAGAAGCTTAGCATCAGCTGCGTTTTTGCGGCAGAATAATTTATGAGCATTTTAGCTTGTCTCTGTCCTGGTGTGTTCTTCCAGTAGGTTTGTTCTTCTTACCATTTCTTAGCCCCCTGCCTTACGTGGGCCTTTGTAAGTCCATAAGTTGGCTCCGAGCCAAAGAAGGGAGCCTCAGCCACGCTTTTGGCGAGTGCGTTGTTGGAATTATAGATACCTTTGGAATTATCGAGACCTTTGTTTAAATTGCTTAGGTCTAATATACCAGGCATGATCAGGCTTATTAAGGCCTGTCCAGACTAAAGTGGTCTTTGGAATCATAGATAGTACCTTTGATTAAATTGCTTAGGTCTAAGGCCGAGGTCGCACTACGGTTTTTTCCCTCGAGCTGTAACCGCTATAACCGCGAAACCGCTCGAGAAACACATAGTACGCTATGGGAAAAATTAGTCGCGGGAAAAAAACGCAAACGAGGCCAATTGTATTAGCTCACTTGAGTCACAAAATCACGCGATTAAAAACCGCGGCGGTTTAGCCGTACGGCCTAGACCTAATAGACTATATCAGGGTTAATAATATTGAATGGCGAATTGTATCAGCCTAATATTAAGCTAATATAGACAAGTGTGTCTCTATTAAACTAACACTCTTTGAAGCTATTAAGCTAGAATTTAGTTTTCAAGACACATCGAAACAGTTTCAACAGGTATTAAATTGGTGAATATTGATTACGTTTCTTTGTTATTAAGCTATTGTCTGAACCTGTTTGTCTTCAACCTGTTGGGCTATTAATAGTATATTAAAGGACGAGTTCAGTAAGCGCGATTTTACAGCACGCGTCCAAGTTTGGAAAATGACTATAATGGACTCATAACGTGCTGTTATGAGTCCATTACAGACGCTAAATACAAAAATATTTTTTATGGAAAACCAAACGTTCAAGTATGATCTGGCTAATATAACTAACATTTTGTACTAACTGATTTAAATGAACTAAATTAAATTTGAATTATTATCTAATGGCTCCTCTACACTATGGCCCATGTTGAGCCACTGTGAGCCATCACCATTGTGTAGAGGGGTAGATGGCCTGTAGTGGCCTAAGTAGTGGATGATGGAGATGGTGATGGCGATGGATGGCGTTGGGAGCGGTCCGACTACACACATCAAAGGAGGCCAGCATGCGCAAGTAAGCTGCGCAGTGGCTAAAGTGGCATGTCGACACCATGGGCCATCATTATTTCCTTTATCGCAGGCTTATCAGTGCCTTCTGCTTATTGTTATGATAACACTGATTTTAGTAATTATTATTTTTTAATTATAACGAAATATTTAGTTTATTGAGATATTAGTTTATTGAAATATTAGTTTTTTGAAATAATTAGTTTTCTATAACAAGAAATAGCTGTTTATTATTAATCAATGCAAAATCGAAAAAGAAATAAATTGGGTTCCAGAAATTATAAATTTCAACTTTATTAAATTTGAATATTAACTTTATAGTTTCAATTTAAAATTTGAAATTTATTTTTATCAACAATGTATGGCCCACTATGGCCCATTAATGCGCATCTAGAATGGTCCATCTAGATAGACCACTGTGTGGATGCGTCCATTCAGGCCATCATAATAGGCCATGATAATGGTGACTATCATGATGGCCCACAATGAGCCATAGTGTAGAGGAGCCATAAAGTAAACCTGTTAGAGAATTATTGGTGAAGACAAGTTTAGACAAGCTTGGCATTGTGCAAGCCTAGTTGACAGGATTGCCCTCTTGCAACCAGATTTTACGATCTTAATTTAAACTCTTGATTAGCTTATCTTGATCGTTTCACTCGATGAAACTTTTATTCGGCAATTTGCCTTTTTCCTTGGCTTTTTATAAATCAGTATTTAGTTTGCGTTTTTTTGCATTCGGCCAACTGGAGCGGACGAGACGCGGACCTAATTGGGACCTTTTGATCCCGTCGTGTGTGCAAACGGTCCGTTCGTGGAGCGAAATCGCGTCTGACCTCGCGCCCACTTGCGACATTCCGTCAATAAATCTCTCATTTTTTTTTCAACACAAATGATGAAAAAATGACATTTTAAAAAAAAAAAAACATAAGTTTACAACCGAAACGTTCTCCTAAAACTTTCTAACGTTTATAAATATATTAAGAAATAAGCTTTACTTGGGTTCAGGGCTACCAAAAGAACTGTTGTCCAGGATCATGAATGACTTCGCGAAAATTAAAACTAAATATAATCAATAATCATATAGCCCATTTTGTGGCTGCATAAATCGTCCCTTCTCGGCGGCCCTACATGAGATTAAAGGTAGAATTGTTTGAAGTTCATTATGACCAAACAAGACTAGACAAAAGCCAGACAAGACAAGACCAGACAAGACCAGACAAGACCAGACAAGACCAGACAAGACCAGACAAGACCAGACAAGACCAGACAAGACCAGACAAGACCAGACAAGACCAGACAAGACCAGACAAGACCAGACAAGACCAGACAAGACCAGACAAGACCAGACAAGACCAGACAAGACCAGAGAAGATCTGACAAGAGATTTAACTCAAAATCTAGACCAGCGTTTCTCAAACTTTAAAACACGCGAGCCAGATATTTGTTTAGAAATGAGAGTACGACCCATAGGTTTGAATGGAAAACAGGATATCTTTATAGAATCGATGAAAAACTTTTCCGCATTCTTTTTCTAGAAGCTATTTATTCCTTGTTTGTATTTTTCTTTCAGTTTTATCAAAGCAGTTCTGTTTCCCGTCCCAATAAAAATTTAGCCCACAGTTTGAGAAACGCTGGACTAGACTCAATTGGATTAATATGTGAGTCAGAAGTCGTTGAAAGATAATTTGATCTATTTTGCTTAAACCTTTTGGAACTTGTGCTAGTCCAGGCACTAGCAAATGCAATAGATCTTTCTATGGTTAGTTAACCCTTTCGCTACGGGGTGCTTTTCTACAAGTCGTGCCCTGTGTACGGGGTGCTGAGGGTAGTGCGGATTCGTCCGGTTCCCGTAGTTAGGTACTTACTCTTTGCGTATAAATACGGTTCCCGTAGTCTGTTCCATATTAAGTACACTTGTATTTTCTTATTATTGATCTTTACTATTGATATCTTATTGATACGTTATCTATTATTGTCTTTCCCATATTAAGTACAAAAAAAAACGCTTGCGGATTTTTCCGGTTCCCGTACACAGGGCACGAATATATTTTACGAAGGGTTTTAACGAGAGGGTTAAGCGCATGCGCATCCGCCAAGTTTGAAAGGCGGGAATATGAAAGTTTCGGGCACATATTTAGTTATACGTCAAATAGTTCCGGCACTTTTCGACGTATAACATGGCGGAAATTGACACATGCCCACAAAATAATTTCAACTATGAAAAGGTCTATTCAGAACGGTTGATATAAAATTTTGGATTGCGCTGTTTAAAACTAGAGTTTGTCTAATAGCTAATTAATTATTTCTTGAGTTAGTTTTATTAACTCGGTAAGAGATGAGAAATGCAATTAGAAACGCAGTTAATCGAAGACGACTCCGGTTAAAAATCAATTACATAATTCAGTCCGGCCGCGAGTCGGTTAGAAATGCGCCGCGTCTCGTCCGAGCGATTTACCTTTCCCGTCGCCACTTCGAAACGAATAAAAATAAACAAGCGAAAAAATGCTAAGTACATCGCCGTTTTCTAGCCGCTATTGCGTCTCGCATATCGCGAATCGTTACGCAGATTAAAACCGTTAATTGTTAATGGAGCCGACTTTGAAGCGAACCTTCCGAGAAACGACAAGGATCCCACCGAGGCGAACCTCACGCATATTTTTCTTTCTGCTAACGCTGAGGATCTACCAATCAGTAATCAAAGTCACGAGAGATTATGAAGGTTTTCCAGGGCAAAATTCAAATGTGTTATTGATTTTTTTTAAATGTGCAGACAAGAACAGACAAGACATGACAAAATCAGACAAGACCAGACAAGACAAATAAGACATCTAGAGACGTCTAAGTAGTACAGGCTAGACCAAACAAGACCAGATAACACCAAACAAGGCCAGACAAGACGAGAATAGACCAGACCAGACCAGACAAGATCAAATAAAACCCGACAAGACCGGACAAGATAGGACAAGACCGCACAAATCCAGACAAGAGCAGACAAGACCAGACAAGAGCAGACAAGACCTGATAAGACCAGACGAGACCAGACAAGACCAGATAAAACCAGACAAGACCAGATAAGATATCTGGGGACGTCTAGCTAGTTTAGAATTTCTATTAACTCTCGTCTGTTGTATTTAGAACACGGATCGATAGAAATTTCCATCTGCTTGCATAACAGTGATTTTAGTTTACAATTTGAAAAAATGTTTGTAAAATATCTTCGCATTGCCGGTCGTGTCTCGTAAAGTCTCAAATCGAGGCCGAATAGAAAATAGATAAAACACAATTTCAATATTGGCACCGTGACTTATCACTATATAGACTACATGATGCAACTCTTATTGTCATTTATAACCTACATATTTTACACAGTACTACTTAGTTTTGTATCTCTAGTTAGAGCAAATAAGAGACAAGACTAGACGGACAAGACACGACTTACGAGACTAGACAGACAAGAATGGACAGACAAGACTAGACGGATAAGACTAGACAGATAAAACAAGGCCGGCAACAGTAGACACACGAGACTAAACCGGCTAGACTAGACGGAGAAGATTAGACAGACAAGACTACGCGGACAAGACCAGTCAGTCTTGTCTAGATGGACAAGACTGGATAGACAAAAATAGACAGACAAGACTAGATAGACTAGGCTATATAGATAAACCTATACAGACAGGACTTTACAGACAAGACTAGACAGACAAGACTAGACAGACAAGACTAGACAGACAAGACTAGACAGACAAGACTAGACAGACAAGACTAGACAGACAAGACTAGACAGACAAGACTAGACAGACAAGACTAGACAGACAAGACTAGACAGACAAGACTAGACAGACAAGACTAGACAGACAAGACTAGACAGACAAGACTAGACAGACAAGACTAGACAGACAAGACTAGACAGACAAGACTAGACAGACAAGACTAGACAGACAAGACTAGACAGACAAGACTAGACAGACAAGACTAGACAGACAAGACTAGACAGACAAGACTAGACAGACAAGACTAGATAGACAAGACTAGACAGACAAGACTAGACAGACAAAACTAGACAGACAAGACTAGAGAGACAAGACTAGACAGACAAGACTAGACAGACAAGACTAGACAGACAAGACTAGACAGACAAGACTAGACAGACAAGACTAGACAGACAAGACTAGACAGACAAGACTAGACAGACAAGACTAGACAGAAAAGACTAGACAGACAAGACTAGACAGACAAGACTAGACAGACAAGACTAGACAGACAAGACTAGACAGACAAGACTAGACAGACAAGACTAGACAGACAAGACTAGACAGACAAGACTAGACAGACAAGACTAGACAGACAAGACTAGACAGACAAGACTAGACAGACAAGACTAGACAGACAAGACTAGACAGACAAGACTAGACAGACAAGACAAGACAGACAAGACTAGACAGACAAGACTAGACAGACAAGACTAGACAGACAAGACTAGACAGACAAGACTAGACAGACAAGACTAGACAGACAAGACTAGACAGACAAGACTAGAGAGACAAGACTAAACAGACAAGACTAGACAGAGAAGACTAGACAGACAAGACTAGACAGACAAGACTAGACAGACAAGACTAGACAGACAAGACTAGACAGACAAGACTAGACAGACAAGACTAGACAGACAAGACTAGACAGACAAGACTAGACAGACAAGACTAGACAGACAAGACTAGACAGACAAGACTAGACAGACAAGACTAGACAGACAAGACTAGACAGACAAGACTAGACAGACAAGACTAGACAGACAAGACTAGACAGACAAGACTAGACAGACAAGACTAGACAGACAAGACTAGACAGACAAGACTAGACAGACAAGACTAGACAGACAAGACTAGACAGACAAGACTAGACAGACAAGACTAGACAGACAAGACTAGACAGACAAGACTAGACAGACAAGACTAGACAGACAAGACTAGACAGACAAGACTAGACAGACAAGACTAGACAGACAAGACTAGACAGACAAGACTAGACAGACAAGACTAGACAGACAAGACTAGACAGACAAGACTAGACAGACAAGACTAGACAGACAAGACTAGACAGACAAGACTAGACAGACAAGACTAGACAGACAAGACTAGACAGACAAGACTAGACAGACAAGACTAGACAGACAAGACTAGACAGACAAGACTAGACAGACAAGACTAGACAGACAAGACTAGACAGACAAGACTAGACAGACAAGACTAGACAGACAAGACTAGACAGACAAGACTAGACAGACAAGACTAGACAGACAAGACTAGACAGACAAGACTAGACAGACAAGACTAGACAGACAAGACTAGACAGACAAGACTAGACAGACAAGACTAGACAGACAAGACTAGACAGACAAGACTAGACAGACAAGACTAGACAGACAAGACTAGACAGACAAGACTAGACAGACAAGACTAGACAGACAAGACTAGACAGACAAGACTAGACAGACAAGACTAGACAGACAAGACTAGACAGACAAGACTAGACAGACAAGACTAGACAGACAAGACTAGACAGACAAGACTAGACAGACAAGACTAGACAGACAAGACTAGACAGACAAGACTAGACAGACAAGACTAGACAGACAAGACTAGACAGACAAGACTAGACAGACAAGACTAGACAGACAAGACTAGACAGACAAGACTAGACAGACAAGACTAGACAGACAAGACTAGACAGACAAGACTAGACAGACAAGACTAGACAGACAAGACTAGACAGACAAGACTAGACAGACAAGACTAGACAGACAAGACTAGACAGACAAGACTAGACAGACAAGACTAGACAGACAAGACTAGACAGACAAGACTAGACAGACAAGACTAGACAGACAAGACTAGACAGACAAGACTAGACAGACAAGACTAGACAGACAAGACTAGACAGACAAGACTAGACAGACAAGACTAGACAGACAAGACTAGACAGACAAGACTAGACAGACAAGACTAGACAGACAAGACTAAAACACGAATTTAGACACGAATCAGAGGAATCCCTTTAAATTGGATCAAATCGTACCTAACTCACCGAACGCAATGTACCAAAATTCAGACATCAAATGCCACTACGAGGTCACACATGAGAACCGTGAAGATGGGGATACCACAAGGAAGCATCCTGGGACCTCTTCTTTCTTCTTTTTACTATCTATATAAATGATTTACCAAATCTATGTCTAAACAATTCCTTCCAAATGATAAATTATGCTGACGACACCACTCTTTTACTAGAAAACCAGTCCGTCGATGACATTGAGAGTAACGCAGCGTTAGCAATATTTTCTATTAAAAATTGGTTCAATACAAATCGCCTAATCATGAACAAAAAGAAAACAAACATAATCATCTTTAAAACCAATAGAAGTCTAAAAGTATACCCCAAAAACATCGACATAGAAGGAGAGATTTTCGAAATAAGACAAACCGTTAGACTCCTAGGAATACATGTGGATAATATCATAGATTGGTCTACCCATATTGCTAGCGTGCTGCCAAAATTAAATAAAGCAATATATGCGCTAAGAATTCTGCAAGGCTATGTGGGATTAGAAGTCCTAAGGACAGTCTACTTTGCCAACTTCCAATCACACCTGCATTTCGGAGTTATATGCTGGGGAAGTGGTAAAGATTGCGGGGACCTATTTAAAGCACAGAAGCAGGCTATAAGAATAATCTACAAGCTAAAATACAGGGAATCTTGTAGAGGGATATTTAGAAAAGCAAAAATCTTAACAGTTGCAGGTATTTATATTCACGATCTACTTGTTTTTATGTTTAAAAACAGAAGAAAATTTAATATATACCTAGCAGCCCAAAACACCAGGCAAAATCAGATATATTACAACACACCGCATCACAAACTGACGATGAGTGAAAGAAGCCCCATATATAGCGGAATAAAAGTGTTTAATGCTCTACCAAAAGAACTTAAAATAATTCCAGGCATAAGGACCTTTAAACAAAAAATCTTCGAACATATCAATAATTTGGAGCCATATACCATACAGGAGTATTTGAATCAATCTAATGCCTAAAAAGAATAGCAAATTATTTGTATCTCTTTATGACATATTTCATTTAGCTTTTATATTTCATGTATACATAGCTTTATTAATGAAATAAATAATTTTTGATTTTGATTTTTGATTTTTGATTTTGACTAGACAGACAAGACTAGACAGACAAGACTAGACAGACAAGACTAGACAGACAAGACTAGACAGACAAGACTAGACAGACAAGACTAGACAGACAAGACTAGACAGACAAGACTAGACAGACAAGACTAGACAGACAAGACTAGACAGACAAGACTAGACAGACAAGACTAGACAGACAAGACTAGACAGACAAGACTAGACAGACAAGACTAGACAGACAAGACTAGACAGACAAGACTAGACAGACAAGACTAGACAGACAAGACTAGACAGACAAGACTAGACAGACAAGACTAGACAGACAAGACTAGACAGACAAGACTAGACAGACAAGACTAGACAGACAAGACTAGACAGACAAGACTAGACAGACAAGACTAGACAGACAAGACTAGACAGACAAGACTAGACAGACAAGACTAGACAGACAAGACTAGACAGACAAGACTAGACAGACAAGACTAGACAGACAAGACTAGACAGACAAGACTAGACAGACAAGACTAGACAGACAAGACTAGACAGACAAGACTAGACAGACAAGACTAGACAGACAAGACTAGACAGACAAGACTAGACAGACAAGACTAGACAGACAAGACTAGACAGACAAGACTAGACAGACAAGACTAGACAGACAAGACTAGACAGACAAGACTAGACAGACAAGACTAGTCAGACAAGACTAGACAGACAAGACTAGACAGACAAGACTAGACAGACAAGACTAGACAGACAAGACTAGACAGACAAGACTAGACAGACAAGACTAGACAGACAAGACTAGACAGACAAGACTAGACAGACAAGACTAGACAGACAAGACTAGACAGACAAGACTAGACAGACAAGACTAGACAGACAAGACTAGACAGACAAGACTAGACAGACAAGACTAGACAGACAAGACTAGACAGACAAGACTAGACAGACAAGACTAGACAGACAAGACTAGACAGACAAGACTAGACAGACAAGACTAGACAGACAAGACTAGACAGACAAGACTAGACAGACAAGACTAGACAGACAAGACTAGACAGACAAGACTAGACAGACAAGACTAGACAGACAAGACTAAAACACGAATTTAGACACGAATCAGAGGAATCCCTTTAAATTGGATCAAATCGTACCTAACTCACCGAACGCAATGTACCAAAATTCAGACATCAAATGCCACTACGAGGTCACACATGAGAACCGTGAAGATGGGGATACCACAAGGAAGCATCCTGGGACCTCTTCTTTCTTCTTTTTACTATCTATATAAATGATTTACCAAATCTATGTCTAAACAATTCCTTCCAAATGATAAATTATGCTGACGACACCACTCTTTTACTAGAAAACCAGTCCGTCGATGACATTGAGAGTAACGCAGCGTTAGCAATATTTTCTATTAAAAATTGGTTCAATACAAATCGCCTAATCATGAACAAAAAGAAAACAAACATAATCATCTTTAAAACCAATAGAAGTCTAAAAGTATACCCCAAAAACATCGACATAGAAGGAGAGATTTTCGAAATAAGACAAACCGTTAGACTCCTAGGAATACATGTGGATAATATCATAGATTGGTCTACCCATATTGCTAGCGTGCTGCCAAAATTAAATAAAGCAATATATGCGCTAAGAATTCTGCAAGGCTATGTGGGATTAGAAGTCCTAAGGACAGTCTACTTTGCCAACTTCCAATCACACCTGCATTTCGGAGTTATATGCTGGGGAAGTGGTAAAGATTGCGGGGACCTATTTAAAGCACAGAAGCAGGCTATAAGAATAATCTACAAGCTAAAATACAGGGAATCTTGTAGAGGGATATTTAGAAAAGCAAAAATCTTAACAGTTGCAGGTATTTATATTCACGATCTACTTGTTTTTATGTTTAAAAACAGAAGAAAATTTAATATATACCTAGCAGCCCAAAACACCAGGCAAAATCAGATATATTACAACACACCGCATCACAAACTGACGATGAGTGAAAGAAGCCCCATATATAGCGGAATAAAAGTGTTTAATGCTCTACCAAAAGAACTTAAAATAATTCCAGGCATAAGGACCTTTAAACAAAAAATCTTCGAACATATCAATAATTTGGAGCCATATACCATACAGGAGTATTTGAATCAATCTAATGCCTAAAAAGAATAGCAAATTATTTGTATCTCTTTATGACATATTTCATTTAGCTTTTATATTTCATGTATACATAGCTTTATTAATGAAATAAATAATTTTTGATTTTGATTTTTGATTTTTGATTTTGACTAGACAGACAAGACTAGACAGACAAGACTAGACAGACAAGACTAGACAGACAAGACTAGACAGACAAGACTAGACAGACAAGACTAGACAGACAAGACTAGACAGACAAGACTAGACAGACAAGACTAGACAGACAAGACTAGACAGACAAGACTAGACAGACAAGACTAGACAGACAAGACTAGACAGACAAGACTAGACAGACAAGACTAGACAGACAAGACTAGACAGACAAGACTAGACAGACAAGACTAGACAGACAAGACTAGACAGACAAGACTAGACAGACAAGACTAGACAGACAAGACTAGACAGACAAGACTAAAACACGAATTTAGACACGAATCAGAGGAATCCCTTTAAATTGGATCAAATCGTACCTAACTCACCGAACGCAATGTACCAAAATTCAGACATCAAATGCCACTACGAGGTCACACATGAGAACCGTGAAGATGGGGATACCACAAGGAAGCATCCTGGGACCTCTTCTTTCTTCTTTTTACTATCTATATAAATGATTTACCAAATCTATGTCTAAACAATTCCTTCCAAATGATAAATTATGCTGACGACACCACTCTTTTACTAGAAAACCAGTCCGTCGATGACATTGAGAGTAACGCAGCGTTAGCAATATTTTCTATTAAAAATTGGTTCAATACAAATCGCCTAATCATGAACAAAAAGAAAACAAACATAATCATCTTTAAAACCAATAGAAGTCTAAAAGTATACCCCAAAAACATCGACATAGAAGGAGAGATTTTCGAAATAAGACAAACCGTTAGACTCCTAGGAATACATGTGGATAATATCATAGATTGGTCTACCCATATTGCTAGCGTGCTGCCAAAATTAAATAAAGCAATATATGCGCTAAGAATTCTGCAAGGCTATGTGGGATTAGAAGTCCTAAGGACAGTCTACTTTGCCAACTTCCAATCACACCTGCATTTCGGAGTTATATGCTGGGGAAGTGGTAAAGATTGCGGGGACCTATTTAAAGCACAGAAGCAGGCTATAAGAATAATCTACAAGCTAAAATACAGGGAATCTTGTAGAGGGATATTTAGAAAAGCAAAAATCTTAACAGTTGCAGGTATTTATATTCACGATCTACTTGTTTTTATGTTTAAAAACAGAAGAAAATTTAATATATACCTAGCAGCCCAAAACACCAGGCAAAATCAGATATATTACAACACACCGCATCACAAACTGACGATGAGTGAAAGAAGCCCCATATATAGCGGAATAAAAGTGTTTAATGCTCTACCAAAAGAACTTAAAATAATTCCAGGCATAAGGACCTTTAAACAAAAAATCTTCGAACATATCAATAATTTGGAGCCATATACCATACAGGAGTATTTGAATCAATCTAATGCCTAAAAAGAATAGCAAATTATTTGTATCTCTTTATGACATATTTCATTTAGCTTTTATATTTCATGTATACATAGCTTTATTAATGAAATAAATAATTTTTGATTTTGATTTTTGATTTTTGATTTTGACTAGACAGACAAGACTAGACAGACAAGACTAGACAGACAAGACTAGACAGACAAGACTAGACAGACAAGACTAGACAGACAAGACTAGACAGACAAGACTAGACAGACAAGACTAGACAGACAAGACTAGACAGACAAGACTAGACAGACAAGACTAGACAGACAAGACTAGACAGACAAGACTAGACAGACAAGACTAGACAGACAAGACTAGACAGACAAGACTAGACAGACAAGACTTTTTTTTTAACGGGATGTAGCAAGCACCAATCGGTTAACTTGTCAAGTGGCCCCATGAAACCCCCTCGAGCATCTTGGAGCCGCTTCATGCATGACGTCAAGGTGTCGATGTATTAGTTTCGCCTAACACCCCCCTTCCACGTCTAGTGATTATGGATTCAGGTTCAGCTTCTTCTTGCTCTCGACTTTCGAGTCGTTTCCTCTCGTCCTGCTCTTTAAAGGGCATGGTGTTTGTTATCATATCGGTTGTTATTACCCAGATGTTCTCCCAGATGACATAATCATATGGTCGGTTAGGCCTATGGGCTGTAGTTTGAGGTGAGTTTTCTTTTCCCACGTTTCTCTTTCTGGTATCCATCTATGACAGTCAAAGATGGTGTGCCGAACGCTATCTTCAAGGTCACAGTAATCACAGTGACTATCGGTTGCCCTGCGAATGTTATACAGGTAGTCCCTAAAACAACCATGTCCGCTTAGCACTTGTGTAAGGTGGAAATTCGTTTCACCATGCTTTCGTGACACCCATCGCTCGATGTCAGGTGTAAGGATCCTGGTCCATTGTCCCCTGTTCGATAGCTGCCACTCTTTTTGCCATGCCTTATACGTTTGCGCCCTGGCGGCTTTCTTTTTATCGCTCTTTGTGCATTTGTCGCTTGTTCTAACTCGGTAAAGTTCCTCTCTCTCTCGCACCATAAGCTGTATTGGTACTATGCCAGCGATTACAAGTGCGGCCTCCTTTGAGACTGTTCGGTATGTACTGGACACTCTCAGTGCCATTTTCCTTTGAATTCGCGATAATTTGTGCCTGATCGGTATCTTCTCCATGGCAATTGCCCATACCGGAGCTGCGTAGAGCATGGTCGAATGTACCACCGAGCATAGGCGCCTTCGCTTTCTGCTTTTGGGGCCCCCAACTTTGGGCATTTGTTTGTCTAATGCTGCAGCGGTTTTCAGCGCTTTATCTGCGATTGCGCTGAAGTGGTTTTTAAATGATAGACATTTGTCGATCGTTACACCCAGGTATTTAATTGATTCTTTCGGGACTATCTTTTCTCCCTTTACAATGAAAGTAATGGGACCGATTTTTCTGAATCCTGTTAGCAGCACTGCCTCTGTCTTCTCGGGAGCCAATTCTAGTCTCTTTTCTTTCATCCAATTACCAACTTGATCAATAACTTTTAACATTTGCTCTAAGCATTATTCCCCTTTCTGTTTTCCCAGTCACTACCAGAGCTAGGTCGTCAGCAAAGCCCACGATCTCCAATCCCTCCTGCAGTTTAAGTCTGAGGACTCCATCGTACAGGATGTTCCACAGTGTCGGGCCCAGAACCGAGCCCTGTGGAACACCACTGCTGACATCGCGCTCTTCTCTTGACTTTACTGCTTGCAGAATAATTTTTCTATTTCTCAAATAGCTCCTGATTTATCGCAGTAGATACGGTGGCATGCCCTTTCTTGCCAGTTCCTCCAAGATGTTTTGCCCTGATGCAGAATTAAAGGCATTTCTAACTTCGAGTGTTATAAGTGCACATAGCTTTTTCGTTCCTTGTGAGCCTTCTTGCGCTTTTCTCGCCACTTCGACCACCTTATCTATAGCATCTACTGTCGACTTTCCCTCCCTGAGCCCATGTTGCTTCTCTGAGAGGTTCTCACCTGTCTCTAATGTCTGTCTTATTCTTTGTAGCAGTAGTTGCTCTAGGAGTTTTCCTGATACATCTAATAGACACAGGGGTCTGTACGACGAAGGCTTCTCGATGGGCTTATCGCCTTTCTTAATTAAAGCAAGTTTGACTTTTTTCCAAATATCTGGAAATATTTTCTCGGTGACTATATGGTTCATTATTTTCAGAACATAGTTTGGAAACTTTACAACAATGTTTTTTATGAGCTCTGATGGAAGTCCATCTATACCTGGGGCTCTGCCATTTCGAAGACGCTGGCTGGCACTACATAGTTCCTCCTGAGTGAAAGGCACAATCTCTAGCACGTCTGGTTGCTCCCAGACCGGTTCTTCATGAGTTGGGAAAAGTGCATCGTCAATCTGTAGTGTTGTTTCCATTGGGACCATAATCTTTTGTTGCCTTAATTTCTGTTCTCTGTGTGTGTCCTCTGTCTATGTGTCTTCGTTGATCTCGTGGCATAGGTTCTGCCAGTGGTCTCGTTTTGATTTGTTGATTTCCATTCTGAAACTCTTTTTCGCAGCTGTGTACTCTTGCTTGAATTTTTGTTGGTGGTGTTGGGCTAGGTTTTTTTTAGCTTTATACTTTTTATAAACGAATTTTCTGTATAATGTTCGGCCTTGTATATTTCTGCTTCTAGGTTTCTGTAGAATTTTTGTACGTCTTTTGGCATTGATCTGTTTGGTACTTCTTCTTTTCATTCTTTTCATCTACTACGTAGCTGAGATACTTATGGTCACTTAGTGACTCCCTCTCTATAACTTGCCAGTTCTTTGTTCTTGCAGCGAGTTCGCTTGTTGCGAAAGTTAGGTTAAGTATTGAGAATGAGTGTCCACGTTCAAAAGTTGGTTTAGCAGCTTCGTTTTTAATGAAGAGGTCCATGCTCCAAAAAAACCGCCCAAACCATGACCATATCCCCACGTGAATCCGTTTTTGAGGAGCCCCAGTGTGGCGATTTTGCGTTGAAGTCGCCTGCTATAATTTTACCTTTCCTTCCCTGGCCCCTTGTTGTTTGACTAAGAGTCTCTAGGGATTCTGGCAGCTGTTCAATTTTTGCGTTGGGGGAAAAGTAGCAGCTGTATATAATGAGTTGGGGCAATACAAAACCCGGTCCATGTCCAGTCTTTAGAACAGTAACCTTGCTGTTATTTATGCATATCGCTGCATCCTTTTTGTCGTCCGGGATCCATTTGGAGCTAGTTGCAATTTTTTTATTTGGTTCACTCACTAATAGTATGTCTGCTTTCAGTTCTAGGGCTGTTGCGGCTAACAGATAATGCGCTGCATGGCACCTCATTAGGTTAATTTGGATGATGTTAGCCATTTTTGTTTCCTTGCGTTCTCTTGATCTCCTCCGACCGAGCTATTTTGTATGCTGGGCTCCGACCGAGCTATTTTGTATGCTGGGCAAGTTCCAGAATACGCCTGATGTCCCTTTGTCTTGCAGATTGGGCAGTACATATCTCCTTGACAGTCTTTTGCCTGATGTCCCTCTTTGGTGCATCGTAGGCACATCTTCTGCCTATCTGGCCCTTTACATGCATTAGCTAGATGGCCTGATTCCCAGCATTTATAGCACCATTCTAGGCCAATTCTTTCCCTCACTCTGCAATTGATCCATCCAACCTTTATGTAACCTTTGTCTATTAGCACTTTCGCTTGGTTTTTTGGTAGTGCCACGGTGGCTGTCTGTCCATCTCCATAGGCAGGTCTGATGTTTTTTTTAAATTTAATTGGTCCTTATGTATTACCGAGCGCAGATCTTAACGCGTCCTCTATCTCCTCTCATGTTGTTACAGCATCCTAATCTTTAATGTTCACAACGGTGTCCAAGTTTCTCGTGCGGATTTCTATCGACGGCAGTTTGTTTGCTATTATTTCCCTTAGGTTATTCGCACTCGCCTCTTTCACTTCAAGTAAGAGCTCTCCGCTTTTAGTCTGCCTTATTCCCGATAGCTTGACTGCTGATGAATCGGGGTCAACTCCTATTTTGACTACACTGAGGAGCTCGGCATATGGTTTTCCCTTTCATTTTAGAAATACCGCCTCTTTTGGGGTTTTCTCTCGCTTTTCTTTACGGTATTGCTTTTGGCTGTGAGCTTCAATCCATTTCGGTTCCACTTTCTCTTGTTTGTGTAATTTTGGATCTGGTGCTGCTGGGTATTTGGGTGTGTATACTCTTACGTCGACTTCTGATTTTGCAAATGTATATTCTATCATTTTTAGGGTTCCGTACCGAAAACGGAACCCTTATAGGATCTTAGTTGTCCGTCTGTCTGTCTGTCTGTCTGTCTGTGCGTCTGTCTGTCTGTCAAGACCATTTTTCTCAGGAACGCGTAGAGGTAACAAGTTGAAATTTGTATCAAATACTCGGGTCTGCGGTCTTGAAAAATCAAACTTGTAAGTCAACGCGATCAAAAGATATGACCGTTTATGTCGCATATTTTGCGATTTCACAAGGAAATCAAAACCTATAGGGTACTTCCCGTTGACCTAGAATCATGAAATTTGGCAAGAAGCGGTGCCTTACAGCACATCTAAAGGGAAATCTGAAAACCATAAATATGTAGTTTAATTACAAGAAAAATGCTAATTTACTATTAGAAACTTACATATACACTAATGTTGTCGTAGTGGTATTGTTAGGCTCCAGAAGCGTATGGGTTGCATACAGTTAGGTCCTCCTCAGTTAGGTCCGAAGGTTAAAAAGTATGTGTCGGCACCAAGCTGTTTATTTTGAATTTTCTTTGTTTATATTCGTTATGCATTTCATCACGAACGTTCTATATACATAATATATACAAGGTATATATTATGTCTAAATTTTGCTTGTTTATAACCGACATGCGACATACTCAAGTCCCGTAACATCCTGTATATATTATATTTCGTCTAATTTTTCTTTATAATCTACATATACTTAAATCACGTACGCCCTATATTTTTTGGTAGTCAATTGCCCAAAAGTAGTCAATTGAACGACTGAATGTTAAGAGTATCGAAATAGATCTAGAAATAGTTAATATATTAGTTTATATTAGATCTAGAAATAGTTAGATCTTAATATAAGTTAGTGAATAAGTGTAATACTAAAATATAGTTTTCTTTTTTCTATTTAAGTTCAAGCATTCGCGATATTTAAAAAAAATACCCTGTATACCTTTATACAGGGTATATAGGTATACAGGCAAAATTGAGCAGTAAGAACAAATAGTGTTCCAGAACCCCTAAACACTCATAGTGAATGGGGGATGTATGGTAATAAAATATAGGGTAGAATTCCATCGTACGACAGCGACATCTTGAGGTTATGCTTGCAGCGGTACTAAGATGGTCGTGATTTCGGGAGGGCCACTTGTGAAGTTAACTGAATGTGCTAGCTACGTCCTCCACAAAAAAAAGATACCTTACTTACAAGTTTGTACGGAACCCTCGGTGCGCAAGTCACAACTCGCACTTGGCCGTTTTTTTTTTATGGTAGACCATTTTGCCACCGAGGATTTCACGAATGACAATTGCTTCCTGTCGTGTTTTTCCAGCAGTTGTTTCAATTGTTGTAGGCTACGGAAAGTCTGCTCTAAGCTGATGATTTCTTCTGCTTTTTCATCATTCGATTTCCTCACTACAAGGTGATATATGTACCGATTTGTAGTTTCGATGTTACCATTTTCGGTTGGAACTCCTACAGAGTGTTTAAGGTAGACTACATTTCCAGGGTCCTTGTTTTGTAATCCTTGTTCGGTGGGCCTCGTGTACATGCTACACAGCAGGTGCTGTACTCCTTTATCAGGACTCATGTCATCAGCCACACACCAAGCCAAGTCCCAGTCCATTGGCGCCAGCAACGGGTTCCCTGTTCCTTCCTTTACTCGTCTATATGCTGATGGAGGCCAGTTCTTTTTAGAGACTTCTTGGAACTCTTGGTAGGAATTTCCTCTTTCTATTTCATTCCGTAGTTCTTCTAGTGCTCTCATTTCTTCTTCTATATTTTCTGTTTGTACAGGGCTGCTTAGTTCAGTTTGTGTGCTTCCTTCGCAAGTGTCTTTTGGAAGTGTTTCCTGTGTCTTTTTGTACATTTTACTCATTTTGTCGGATTGAGTCCACAGTTCGTCTGCCGCTCTTCTTATGTCCGCCTTGGAATCTGTGTTTCCTTTCACGAGCCATCTTAGGTCTTGAGCTCTTGCAGTTATTTTTCTTATTACTGCTCTTAGGTCTTTCTCGTTGTCTGTTGTTTGTTGCTGTCCGCATTTCTCGATTCGTTTCCTTTTCGCAGATTGTTCGCTTGGAGAATCGTTACCCGAAACATCGCCCGGTACTGTGAACATGTTCACGGTAGTCCCTGTAAAGGATGCTGACCGTCTAATTGGTGAGCAGATAGGTTCATTTTTTTGTGCCGTCTCATTGCTGTGCCCTAACTTCCACATAAAATCCTTCCACCTAATGAGGCCTTCCGAACCGTTATCGAACAGTGGCAAGCTTCATTCGAACCTTCTCGCGTCCTAGTTAAAAATCCCTAAGTTAGGCAAATCTTTGGAAATCCTAACTTCCACCTAATGAGGCCTTTCGAACTGTTTCTAAACCGTGGCAAGCAAGCCTCATTCAAACCTTCCATCCATCCGTGGCCTTACAGCCCTCTGTAGGCCCTAGCCTCCTCCTTTCTTAGCCTCGTTTAGCATTCTTTTCCATCCTTTTCTGTCCGCTGCTGCTCTTTTCCAGTTCCTTATGCCTATTAGTTCTCTTGCGTCTTTTTGTATGTTGTCATGCCATCTTAGTCGTGGTCTGCCTTGTCTCCTGTTGCCTTACATGTTTCCTTTGTAGATCTTCTGTGGTATTCTTTCTTCTCCCATGCGTTCTACGTGTCCTGCCCATTGCAGCCGTTGTATTTTTATATATGTTACTAGGTCTATTTCTTTATACAGTTGTACCAGTTCGTGATTATACTTTATCCTCCACCCGTCTTCATTCAAACCTTATCCCGTCCTAATTAGGAAAGTCCTACTTAAGTAAATCTTTGGAAATCCCAACTTTTGATTATGTTTGTCTAGCCTTTTGTATTTTAGAGCTTCAACTCTCACTTGAAATTTGAAAGCTCTCATGTTTATTTTGTTGTTACATTTTTTGCAAGGACGAGTTTGTGAGTTATTTCGTAAGTTTTCGCCGTTTTCTGTGTAAATTTTTATCGCGAGTTCAATCTGGACGCACACAACATAAAACAGTTTATTTATATAATTCATTTAATTGTTGAATTCGTGGTTGCGGAATGTCCGCGAATAAATAAACACGTTGATTGTGCAGAAACGAGTGGAAATAAAAAAAAATGGGGTATAATTTTCGTTTTAAGTCTGAAATGCAACATTGAATTTCACTTTTTTCGTAAGAGCTCTGAGCGTGGAAGGTGCATGTGTAACAAAAGCGCGGTTCAAAAGGCCAAAACGCCAGTCGACCCCAGCAGTGAAAGTTGAACAATTTAGGAGACTTTTTCGGGTTATTATTAAATAATATTTATTGTAAAAAAATATTAAATCGAAATTGTGTGATGTAAGTTTATATATAGCGTGTTTTATTTTTAAATTTTGCAAAAACAGTATTCGCGACATTTTTATGGCTTTTTTGTTGGCACAACTTCCGACTAAATTTATGTATTGTTCACAACACATATCGTAGATATTTCTGTTAAAACCAAAAACGACCTTTACAGGGTGTTATGCAAACATACGGAAAAAATTCAAGGTGTTATTCCTTGGGCTATTCTAACAATATTTTGTCGTATGTTGATTTCTGAAAAACCCTTTGTTTCGAAGATACATTTTTACCGCATATTTAACTGTATTAACACCCTGTATAGTGCATGTACGATGTAATTTTTAATATTGGAGGAAATTTTACCTCCCCTAATTTGCCTCAATACAAAATTTGCCTGAAAACTATAAACAGATAAAACAAGGCCAAATTTGTCTAGCTTCATCTTCTTTATTTTTGTCTAATCTCGTCCCTTATTCTGAAGGTTGTTACTTAAACTTTGACTTAAACAATAATCTCCTTCACAGTAAACGATCACAACGAACAAGTCCAATTTGGATTTGTTTTATCTTGATTTTTTAGGTCTAACCTTGTCTGGTATTCTGAAGATTGGTATTTAACCTTTGTCTTAAGCAATCAAATATTCACAGTAAACGACCAAAAAACATGTCTCCAAACATCACACACGGATAAAAGTACACTCTAAAAATTACAGTTTAAATAGTAGCAGCAGCCTTACGAATACAAATTTCTAAAGATTGCAGTCGCATACTGTAATTTTTAAAACTTATTTACTAATAATACCGGAAACTGTAATTAAATAAAAGCAATTGTTAGTTTTTACAATTTCAAATTCGTAAGACCGATGCTACTATTTAAACTGTAATTTTTAGAGTGTACTTTTTTCTGTGCATACTTCAATTCAAACTGCAACCAATTTACTCATTAGACAGAAATTGCAAACTTATGACTGCACTTAATATTTTTTAAACCTCCCTCGGACTGCTCTTTGTGCTTGCGGATTTGCATGGGTTCTCAATAAAACGCGAGAGCGCATTAAGTTCGCAGCAGTGGTAGTCGTCTTGAATTATGTCGGCTTTATGTTTCGTAATAACTATTTATAATATAATAATGAAACGAGGCTCCAAATCGTATTAGGGCCGCGGTCGCCGCGGTCGGTCCGGCCGTTCGGTTTCAATGAGAAATGTGCTCATTTTTACGCTGTAAATTAGCGCAGACGGCGAATATAAAAACACAAGCAATTGCGTTTACAACACGAGAATTAATATCTTAATAACTTCATTTATGGGAAACTGTCTACATTTTATTAGTCTGCAATAAATAATAAGCTTATAAAGATGGAGATGATCAGAATAGGCTACATACTACTATGCAGGATTATGATTAGATATGCAAGATTGAATAGACAAGATTAGATAAACAAGGTTAAAGAGGGAAGATAAGACAGGCAAGTTTAAGAGACAAGATCAAAATATTACTTTTTTGATTCTCCCTCAAAACTTTCCCTAATTTAACCTAGTTAAACTAATCCTACAAAAACTAAATTAAGAATATTTTAAAGACAATTGAATTTGCTACAAATTTTATTCGCAATATTTTGCAAAATTATTTTTAGTTTCCAAGGTACAATCCGTCAAAGTCAAGTCGTCTCAAAATCTTACCTCTTGGACTGACCCTCAATGTTTCCCTAATTTCGCCTAGTTAGACTAATCGCATAAAAACTAAATTGACATTATTTTAAAGACAATTGAATTTTATACATGTTTCATTCGCAATATTTTGCAAAATTATTTTTAGTTACCAAGATACAATCTGTAAAAATCAAGTCCACTCAAAATCTTACTTCTTTGATCCTCTCTCATTTTTTCCCCAATGTTACCTAGTTAGACTAATCGCACAAGAACTGAATTAACACTATTTTAGAACTAAAATATTCTTTAGAAGTTTTATTCACAACATTTTGAAAAATTATTCTTAGCTTCGAAGATACAATCCGTCGAAATTTAGAAGAACCAAAATCTTACTTCTTTGATACTCGATCATTTTTTCCTCATTTTCACCTATTTACACTAATTCCTTAAAAACTACATTGACATTATTTCAAAGACAATTAAATTCTCTACAAGTTTTATTCGCAACATTTTGCAAAATTGTTCTCAGCTTCCAAGATAAAATCCGTCAAAATCATGTCATCTAAATCATCATGACTCTAAATCTTATATCTTTGGCCCTCAATTAGTCCGGTCAAATTAGACCAAAAAATAGGGGTGAGGTTACAAAAAGTCACACTTGACTGAAATTTGGTAGGATTGTTCAAAATACTATTATAAATGGAATATGAAAAGTCCTCATCAATCGGACAAAAAAATTTACTCGGGTTCAAAGGTCACAAAAACGGGTTTTCGCGATTTTCACCAAAACGGTAAGTTTTATCATAAAATTAGCCCAGATAAAAATTGTATCAGATTTGATCAGATAATTATCTATAAAAAATATCTAAATACTTTTTTTCCTAAGAGCCATCGTTTTTAAGATATCGATATATATATATATATATATATATATATATATATATATATATATATATATATATATATATATATCTATATATACATATATATATATATATATATATATATATATATATATATATATATATATATATATATATATATATATATTCAAAAAGTTCAAAGAGTTATAATCGTATATACATCACTGAAGCTGCAATACAAGTAAAAATATCGTTCTATCGGTCACCTTACACATATAAAATATTATAAATATCAGAATTTCGGATAAAAAAAATGTTGAATCACCAACAATTGAAGATTCATTTGATGCTAACGAAGAGACATACGATGTGTCATTATTGGGGCAATTTACTTGCATCCAGGATGAAGAAGATAAACAAGGAGAAGAAGAACAAGAAGAAGAAGGAGAACGATGGATAATATTTTTTTTTAATCTACACCCCTTTTAACATTCCAAACTCACCTTTACTATAACCAAATAGCACCTTTACCATTCTCTCTATACACCGCAGATCTAGTGCACTATTTAAAGGACAGAGAATGCATACTATACGCGGACGACTCTAGCTTTATTGTGTCGGAACAGTATCTAAATAAAGCAGAATTAGAAGCAAATCAACTTCTTAGTGATGTATCTCAATGGTTCTCTGCACCTAAATTGTAATAAAGCAGAATTAGAAGCAAATCAACTTCTTAGTGATGTATCTCAATGGTTCTCTGCTACATCTAACAATCTGCACCTAAATAGCGATTAAACAAAATATATTATATTCCAAACGACACGGAGCATGCGAGATAATGACCTATCAATAAGAATAGGCAATGTTAATGTCCTAAGAACAAACACAATCAAATTCTTAGGGATAAATCTATCAGAAAACCAAACATGGGATATCCACATAAATTCTATAACAAAAAAAAAAAAAAATACTACAAAGGAATATCCGAAACATTGTAGAGCAATCTGTGTTGGTAAACATATGTCATGCAGAGGTACAGTCCATAATATCATATGGAATAATAGTATGGGAACTCTCTCCACAATTGCAAAGAGTCTTCAAAGCCCAAAAGAGGATAATTTGGGCAATCACAGGTATAACATAAACAAAATCATGTATGCCATACTTCAAAAACCTAAAAATTCTAACGGTACCATGCCTGTATATATGGGAGGCAGCTTGCCACATCCACATAAATAAATCCTCCATTATACGTAATACGGATATACATCAACACAAAACAAGAGGACAAAATCAACTACGGACACCAAAATCCAATCTAACAATATGCAGCAAAGCTCCAAACAAGATAGGCATTAAAATATATAACAAGCTACCCTCTGTTATAACCCAAGAAAGTTTTCACAAGGGCTTCAGGAAAAAACTTAAACTTATTTTATTAGAGAAGTGCTATTATAGCATTAATGATGTCTTTAACGACAAATTCCATATGTAAATGTACACCTTTTTTCTACTCTTGTGTACTTGCGTATATCTTAGAATCTATAGAATAAATTTGATTTTGATTTTGAATCCTTGCCAATATCTTTAATTATTTAATAGTTTCAAATTAAACAGAATCACAACAGATCAATGAAACTACATTAAAAAAACGCGCTAAGTACACTACCTCAAAGGTGGCTCTTTCAAGTTTTTGAATCGTTATATGTTCGTGCCCATTATTATGAAAGTGGTCTAAGTCAAAATTAAAAAAAAAATGAGTTCATCAGTTATTTCACACCACATTATTAACATTAAATGAATTAAATTATATTGTTGAAATTACAATCGGTACCTAATGGTTCATTCTTGACGATATAGTAAAAATTACATTGAATAAATTTAGTTTAAAATAATGCTGTGTGAAATAACTGATAAACTATTTATTATTTTAATATCTCAAAAACGGTGCCCTTAGGAAAAAAAGTATTTAGGCATTTTTATAGATGAACTGATCTATCTCTATTATCTGATCTACAATTTTTATCTGAGCTAATTTTATGATAAAACTTGCCGTTTTGCTGAAAATCGCAAAAACCCGTTTTGTGACCTTTGACCCCGATTAATTTTTTTTCCAGGTGTCAGATCGATGAGGACTTTTCACATTTCATTTATAATAGTGTTTTAAACAATCCTACAAATTTTCAGTCAAGTGTGAATTTTTGTAACCTTGGATGTCTAAATTGACCGGACTACAATTTTTCTATAATTTCACCTAGTTAGACTAATCGCACAAAAACTAAATTAACAGTATTTTAAAGACAATTGAATTCGCTACAAGTTATACTCGCAATATTTTGCATAATAGCTTTTGGTTTCCAAGATACAATCCGTCAAAGTCAAGTCCCTAAAGCTAGGTCCACACTGGGCAACAAATTGTTGGCAACATGTTGTCAACGCAAAGTTGACAACATGTTGCTATAAACAAGCAACATGTTGATGGATACTCGTGCACATTTGGCGGCACACATCAAAGAAATTTGTTGCTTGTATCCGTGTATCCCGTTTTATACGGGTAACATCGCTCTTATATGGGTAACATCGCTCAGTGTGAACAGTGTCGACAACATTTTGCGTGAATTCCAGTGGTTGAGCTTTCATTTGTGCAGGTTAGCTACCTACTTCGTTTTTGTTATATTAATATTCATTAATTCTTAATTATAATTATAGTTTATATTTCAAAAAAGTGATGGAGAATAGTGGTGGTGAAGTAATTAAATATTCCTGTACCAAACAAAAAAGTGCAGAACTGATAGAAATGTTGCAAGGTGCGCCAGCTTTGTGGGATGTTGCAACGAAAGGATATAAAAACAGGAATATTAAATATAACGAAATGTGTAAAATGGCTGTACATGTTAAAACAAATTCAGTTGAGATTGCAAGAAAAATTAAATCGCTAAAAACACAATTTGCTCGAGAAAGAAAAAAAAATTGAGGAACAAAGTAGAAGTGGCGCCCTGTGTATCCCTTTTTGATATCAGGGGAGCTACTAAACGAAGAACTTCAGTTTCAGAAGTCAGTTTTCGTTAATCTGACGAAATTTCGAAACAAACTACCATTTAATAGGAGTAAATCCATCATTTAATAGGGGTGCGTAAATAGTACAGTTGTTGGTCAGTAGGTAGTGATTGGTCATAATTTGAAAACTATATAACTATAAGACAATCTTTTGGTGACATAATTGTTTATTAACAGAAGAAAATTCTATATCCTTTTCTGTATTGAATACAACCCATAACTTTGTTATAACTTAAAGTTTCATGTGTGTATTTAATTAATAAAATGAGCAGTCCGAGATTTACGTCATTTTGGACAGAAATGAACAAAAAGTAACCTTACTATTTCTAGATATTTTCATGATTTAATAATGATTTTGGTGCTGATTTTTGGCATTTTTAAATGAATACAGGTTTAAATTATTGAAATAAAAGGTTTTTTGATAAAAATAAAAAAGTACTAACTGTGAAAAATATGATAGGACAATAAATATCGCACGATAAACAGTTTTTATAGTGATAGATCATCCGACCAATTAGTATTTTGACGTTAGAGTAACTATGTGACAGTTATTCCTAGAGTGTTTAACCTACAAATAAGAGGAAAAATATTCAGTACACAATTTTAAAGCAATTAAAAATGATTTTACTTGAATTTATTTATGTATTTGTTGTTGTAGTTAGTGAAAATACTAATTTATTTATTTCTAGGTTAAATACGGTAGTGTTAATATACATAAAATGGCAAACGTAAGAAAAGGTACAATCTTAAAACAATCAGAATACAGCCTGAATATATAAATATATTCAACCTTTCCGGAGATTTATAACAATTACTGAGTCTTTTTAGGACTACCAAAACAAATCTCGTGTGAAATATGCCAGTTATTTACCAGTTTTATAAAAAAATATACGGATAATCAAATTGAAGATGCTATTAATGCAGTTTAAAATGGGAAGTCACAATGCACAGTTTCAATAAGGTTTGTTTGGTATTCCCAAATCAACAATTCAATTTAGAATTAGTGATGCATTCATCAAATCTACTACAGGTCTGTCTCCTGTATTAGGATACAATGCAGACGAGGACCTAGTATGTTGGATAATTGATTGTCAACGAAGAGGATTTCCTAGAAGAAAGATCAATATATATATATATATATATATATATATATATATATATATAATATATATATATATATATATATAAATATATATATATATATATATATATATATATATATATATATATGTTATATTTGAGGTTTTCGCGGATAGATACCTGTGTTGTATTGTTTTCTCGGGGATTCCGCTTTGATGTTGAGGGTTGGTTCTGAAAAGAACCGGATTCTCGACGTTTCGGCGAACTAACATTCGCCATTGTCAAGAGATATATGCGTCCGTGCGGGTCAACGGTTAGACGCATACTGAGAGCTCGTTCGTGCGGTGCGACTACTTATAGCTGCCTGGCTTCGGGTCATGCGCGTTGTGTGCGGTGCTTCGGTTCGGTTGTTTGTTTGTCTTGTTGGTCGTAGATGAGTCTGGGGTGTCTGGGGTTGCATTTTGAGGGTGGATATGATCGGTCGCCATGCTGGGGGCAGTCTCAAGGAATCGTCTCTCGTGTTCATGCAGTAGTCTCGTTTTTCTATCTCTATGGCTTCTCTGTATACTCGTGACATTTCGTGGCTAATATATATATATATATATATATGTATATATATATATATATATATATACTCAAAGAGTTTTTGGATCAAAGTAAAATAAAAAATCCTTTTTGTGACAATGTTCTAGGAAATGGGTGCTATAAGCCTTTCTTGAAAGGAATCCGATTCTTATTGAAAGATTTCCAGAAAGAGCAACTAACTCTTGTGTAAGTGAGAGTAATATTAAAAAATGGTTGAGTGAATTATATGATTATTTATCAAAAATTAAATATTTAAACATATTAAAAGATCCGACTCGTGTTTCCAATGGTGATGAAACTTATTTTATGGTTTGTCCAAAAATGAAAAACAAAATAGCCCCTCGTGGTGCACAAAATGTTTCTGAAATTAATCACAGCAATTTCAAACTTAATAGAAAGACATCTGAAAAACAATGTTATATTTATGGTTTTTGTAGTGTCACGAAGGTGGACTGAAAGCTATTAAATAACTGACAAATTTCACATGAGATTTGTTTTGCTACCCCTAAAAAGACTTGGTAATTGTTATATAGCTTCGGAAAGGTTGAATATATTTATATATTCCAGCTGTGTTCCGATTGTTTTAAGTTTGTATGATTATCTATAACGTAGGATGGTTTTACCAATTCGAAAAAAAAATAAAAAGAAAAACGGAAAACTTTAGAAAAAAAAACTCGCGGAAAAAAATCAAACAATACTTAAATATTTTTCTTTTATTAGATCACTGGAGTGTTCATCACTGGAGTGATCACTAGTTCATAATTGTTTTTCATATTTTCAAATTACTTTTATTTATTATAAAGCGTTGACTAATTACTGTAAATCCACTAGACAATCACTACATTCTTATGATCTATAACCTATGTTTTTTGATGAATCAAATATTATCTTCTTATTTTCTATAAAATTTTTTAATTTGATTTTCTAATTAATTTGATTCGAATTATTATTTAAATAGAAAAGTGACGTTTTTTACAATTACTACCACTATAATAATTCGTGAATTCATTTTATACAAGCATGCAATTTATTGTTTTCATTGTTCGATTTCTAAAGTGACCGATCACTGTACTGTTTACCCCTAGTAGTTCTGACATCAATTTGTCTATTTCGTTTTTGTGAACCGGCAGCTATCACAACATAAGCAGCACAAACACCAGCAGCTTTCACGTTCATTTTCAACATTTGATTGGTTGTGGCGTGGACGCACAACATCACAGACAACATGTATCCAGATACAATTGAAGCAACTTCATGTTGCCATGTCAAAGTGTTTGCAACATGTTGCCACCAATTTGTTGCCTAGTGTGAACATACCTTAAATGTTACCTCTTTGGCCCACCCTCAATTTTTCTATAATTTCACCTAGTTAGATTAATCGCACAAAAACTAAGTTAACATTATTTTAACCCTTTCGCCGTCATTCCGGAAGATGTGACTCATTTGTCCTTTGCTTCTCGGCGGTCTTGAGCCTTCCGCTCAGCTGTTCCGCCGTCTTGTTTGTTTCCTTTGTGGGAGATGTGAGATGTGACCCGGGGCCTTGAATTGAAATAAAGCGCCGTCCCGGGCGATGTAGCCCAGTTTCTTTTTTTTACCAGGGGCATCTAGTTTTGCGCTGGATTACTAAGCGAGTAACGAGCCGTCACTGAACTTAAAGGGGAGAGAAATCGCGTTTCTTGTGATTTAAAAAAAAATACTTAAATATTGCACAACTGATCTTCCACAACCGATTTGCAAATGAATCGCGTATTTTTTAAAGATAATTTCACCTACCTGCTGTCTCCAAGGGCGGCTGGGTGAATTTTTCCAGGTTTTACAGTTTTTCGCACACAACACGGACAGTTTTCGTCGCACGGACGTGGTTCCGGCGCCGGTGTGTCCGGAACGTCGTCACACATCCGACTGTCACCTCACTTTTCTACATGTTTACTTATAATTTTTGCAAAATGCGAAAAACTCACTTTTCTTTGCAAAAAATTCGTCATTTTTGGACGCCTAAACGACGCGATCCGAAAGCCTTATTGAAAATTGCCGTACGTGGGGTCGTTCGCCTGTTCTGTAGCTACAAGAATCTGATGCACGGCTGCCCCGGGCGGCGGACACCGCCGCATGAAGCGTTTTAGTCGGGCGACCCGGAATCGCAGGAAAATGTGAATAACGTCGCTAACAAAAGGCGCGCCGCGAAGAGAGTGGTGTAGGAGGACGCGCCTCAAAGCTTCCTACCGGAATCCTTTCGTAAATTACATTTTCCCTGGGTATCTTCGCCGTGACCTCTGCACAAGTGGTAATTTTTGTAATGCAAACTTTTGATGTCCTTGTGGGGAAGCGTTCGGCCTAAATCGCCAGGTCTCGACGGAATTGCAAATTTCTATCAATTCTGAGACGACTGACGTTTGGCGTTTCGCGAATTTCACCTAGGGTACCGCACCACGTGGGTTTTTGAAAAGATCACATTACGCTTTCTTTTAGATTGCCTAATTAAAAAGCCAAATTTTATCAGTTCATCAGTTTTAACCGCGCGTCTTCGATGCTTTAACTGCAAATGTCCGTCCGCACGTTGCCCAGCTCCAGGTTTCGTCCTCCGTAAATCCCTCCCCGAAAATCGAGTTTTTTTGCGAAAACGGCCAGACGGAAACGGAGGCGGCAGCGCAAAACGGGATTGTACATTTTTCTGGTGTAGAACCGAGATCCCCGTCGAGCGGTGCCTTTTCCGCGATTCAACTCCCCCAGGTTCGAACGCACTAGACCGAAACCTAAAATCACGATTTTTTTTACCTTTGAGCTGCAATTTTTGTCGGATCTCAGAAACTCTTCCGGATCCTTTGACTGCCGCGGCACCACGGTTTTAGAGCCCTCGCTCGCCGTCCTGCAACGTTCACCTGGTGCAAGAGATTTTTTTTTTGCCGATTTTGCATCATTTCCACGGACGCCCTAGCTTATTTAAAGGGCTCCAGGTCGCCGCGGGGTGCCGGTTGGATTCGTTCTCTTCAGAACACTTGCCCACAACTATTCCGGCATAAAAAATTTAAACTACGACGACTTTTTGCGAATTTGCAGCTTCAAGAGAAGCATGCGCAAAAAGTGAAAAAAAGCAGGTAGTAGTTTTGCGGTGATACCTAGAACGTTCGATCCAATTGACGGATTGGAACGGGACCGGCATCGTTCGATCGGGCATAGAACCTATTAGTTTGTTTGGGAGTTTAATCCCGATTGCGTTGAAGATGGCGTCGCGACGCTATAAAAACGATTTTTTTGGAAGTCCACGAAAACTCCCACAGAATCGCCAACTTAAGCACTGCGAAAACGTTATCGCGCGATTCCCGCAGAAAATGAACGTTTTATATTTTAGTGTAAGCGGCATCGTTGCGTCGTTTGCAACCGTCGCGACGCCTGCAAAACTCGCCGAATTGCAGGAAACAAATGACCAAAGTAAAACGTCCATATTTTTGCAGCCCCCCGCTGAATGTTCTGGATTTTTCAGTGGATTGTAGAATGATGTATTGACTTTCTGCTCCCAAAATTGCACGTCGCGCAATCGCGTCGAGACGCCCACTTATAACTGTTAGTCTGCACTGAGAAAAACTTTAATGTCGATTGGGAGCTCCAGGATGTCGTTTTTGAAATTCCAAGTTGACCGGCAAGTGGGCCTCGCCGAGCCACGCATTTTGGTACTGGCGCTGCGTCGCTGCGACCACATAGTCGCCCGCCTCAGTTGGAATCGTATCGCCGCTGGAAGGTGCGGTCAGCCTGAACGCTGCAGTTTCGCCGTTTCTGGGCGTTTCAGCGACTCGAAACCGCCCGCGCCTCTTCTGCATTTATGGGTTAGCGATCCGAGCCGTCCCCGTCGAGCTGCCGACGTTGGAAAATCACTCTTTTTTGCACGATTTTTGCACATTTACCCTCTCGCTGCGCGGTCTAAACCGACTTTTGCGGCACGAGGCGATGCCGCGATGCCTATACGCGTATTTCGATACCACTGGCGACTTCCTGCGTCGCTCCCTTCACCCGGTACATCCGAAATACCGAAAAAAAAATCCTCAACCGACTCGTTGGCCAACAATTTGGGAGTTCGAGGATAATCGGCTAAATTTTTTTTAAAATTTCGGGTTCGTATCGCGCAGAATAGATGCGGGTATCTAAAAACCGATCGGTACTTCCGTCGGGCCCCCCGATCCGGTGCATCTTCAAGTTTGCCACCGACTTCATTCAACGTGCCGCGGCGGACTCGCGATTTTGCGACTAAGTTCTTTAGATTGAACTTGTGGCTTTGCGGCAGTCTAACCGGCGCCAGCCCCGGGCGCCGGATGGATGGATGAGCATAGGATTATAGAGGAGCAATATTTTCCATATCGATGCATGCGCATCTGCCAAGTTTGAAAGGCGGGAATATGAAAGTTTCGGGCACATATTAAGTTATACGTCAAAAAGTTCGGGCACTTTTTGACGTATAACATGGCGGAAATTGACACATGTGCACAAAAAAATTCAACTATGAAAAGGTTTATAGGTGTCCAATGTGAAAGGGGTTGCATAACTACAGGAATTTTTGACCGTGTGTTATTCCTTAAAATTGTCGTGTCAGTGAAAGGATTGAAGACAATTGAATTCGCTACATGTTATATTCGCAATATTTTGCAAAATTATTTTTAGTTTCCAAGATACAATATGTCAAATTCAAGTCAACTCAAAATCTTTCTTCTTTGAACGTCTCTCATTTTTTTCACAATTTTACCTAGTTAGACTAATCCCGCAAGACCTAAATTAACATTATTTTAGAAAAAAAAATGAATTCTCTAGAAGTTTTATTCACTACATTTTGAAAAAATATTCTTAGCTTCGTAGATACAATCGGTCGAAAGTTGGAAGACTCAAAATCTTACTTCTTCGATCCTCGCTGAATTTTTTACCTAATTTCACATAGTTAGACGAATCGCTCAAAAACTAAATTGACATTATTTTAAAGACAATTAAATTCTTTACAAGTTTTATTCGCAACATTTTGCTAAATTATTCTTAGTTTCCATTCCAAGATACAATCCGTCAAAGATGAGGCGATATAAAATCTTCTCTGTCTAATGCAGTGATTCTCATCGCCTGTGCTGCGGCACTTTTATGTGCCAAATTCTTGATGTGTGCCGTCAAATTTTACAAGTGCAAACAATAAAATTTTTTTGGTATACACTGTGATACAGCATGCTTGTATACTTTTATTACAAATGTGGGGCTTGGTAAAGAATACGGGTTTGTTGAAACTTAGTGGATTTTTTACCTGGTGTAACTGTTGATAAACGTCTTTTGCACTCTTTAAGGGGCTATACCACTGTGACCGCTGAAAATTTGAGTGATTTTCGCGAATTTTTTGGAAGAAAAGTACTCAATTAAATGTTTCAGGAAAACATTTTTGGCTATATTATATATATACATTAAGAACATATTTGGCTATATTTGATCTTCATTACATAATTTTTTCATAGAAAAATTAACATCCAAGCGACTTATGTGCTGCCTTCTGAAGCGCCAAAAAAAAAGTTCCTCCACTGCCCCCCTCCTTGAAGCCGATTGAGTAGCTGAACCCGAAAAAAAAAATTCGATAAACTAGAAGGTATTTTATGTACCATGAACTAGGATTACCGAAAAATATCAAAATCCGACAAAATGGCGTAGTTATGAAAAAAAATGAATTTTTTTTGCCTAAAAAATGGTCGTTTTTATAATGCCAAATCGTCAATTTTCATCCAATCAAAAATATCCTAGTTGACGGCATAGTAAATATATTCAAGAGTACTCAGACCAAATTTCAATCGGACAATTTCTCTTTGAGTTACAACAGGGGAAAATTTGAAAAATGCCATTTCGAGAAAAACGCGTTTAAAGTTAAGGACTATATCTTCCCAACCTCATATACTTCCGAATACGACAAAAAACTGAAAAAAATCTCATATATATTAAAGATGTCGGGAAGATTGCTTTTACATAATAATAATGTTGAAAAGTTATTAACAAATGGATTTTTTTGAATGTTTTTTAACAAATTTTTGGAAACCCTATTCTTTTTTTGTTTAAAATAAATGAATTGTGATTGTGAATAAATGAATGATTTTTCAGAATCCGCCTAAATTTTCCCAGATTTTTATTTTCTTTTTGCCTTTTTTTCCAATTTCGAAAAATGATCGAAAAAATATTTTTCAAAAATATAAGAAAAATCCGAAAAAATTCATACGAATTCAGAAAAATTCAGAAGAATCCAGAAAAGAAAGATCTACTTTTCCTTTACGTTTAAAAATTTATTGCCTCCAAATCCAAAAATGTATCGAATCCAGGCAGGTGCAGAATTTTATTCCTGCGACCGGTTGCGCTTTAGAAGGCTGCCATTCGGGGAGTATTAGAGATACTGCCTTGAAATTTTCACAGGATATTCTTGAAAGTATGAACTGTTGAATAAGACCAAATAAAAAAAAAACGATTTTTTTGAAAGTGTCACAGTGGTATAGCCCATTAAAAACTATTTTTTTCTATATAAAAATAATAAACGGGGCAACCTCAGTAAATAGTTTTGTGCGCCTCTACCGTCTGTTACGTTGAAAATGTCAATTTTAAGGACAACAAAAACACGAATATTTATTGAACCAGGCAACGTACAAGCTTAATTTTTCTTTCCGATCTTAGTTAAAGAGTGCCAATAACGATTAACAACAGTTACACCAGGTAAAAAGACCGCAACACTAAGTTTCAAAAAAACCCGTATTCTTTACCAAGCTCTAAATCTGGAGTAAACCCAGACAAAACTATTTACTAGCAGAGTTTTCGGCTAAAACGTAGCTCGATGCAGGTAAGCCTAGGCAGAAATTAGAACTAACGTAAAATGATAATATTTTACTGATTTCACGGTTTTAACCTTGGTTAGATCAAACGTTACATTGGGTAATATTAGAACAGATAGATCCATACAATATATCGCACGGTGGCACGACCTCTCGATCCAAAATGCACCTAACTTGCATGACTTGCACCTAACCTAACCTTACATGCGCTATAATCCGAGTTTTCTATTTAATCCACCTACTTCTTTTTAGGACATTGTCCTGTTTCTTTACGCATCTCTCGTCTCTTGCGACCTTGAGCTCCATGACTCGTTTCATCGCTTCGGTGGTCTTCACATGGGTCGTTTTGTGTTGGGTTTTGCTACTTTGGCCCATTTTGCCAGTCGTTCTGGGCCCATCCGGTCGACGTGTCTGTCCCACTCTCTTCGTCTGGCTCTGGTCCATCGCACCACGTCCTGTAAATTCAGATTTTCCCTGATTTCTTTACTTCTTTTTCGATGAATGAGAGTCACGCCTGATATTGCACGTAGTGTCTTCATTTCGGTGGTGCGCATTTGTTGTTTAGTTGGGTTGGTTTCTGCCCTCGTTTCGGCCGCGTATGTTAGAATGGGACGAACACATGTTTTGTAAATTCTGACTTTGCTGTGTGAGGACATATATTTGTTCTTCCAAATGATGTTATGTAGTCCTCCGGATATTTGTGCTGCTTTGGTTGTTGATCTTCTGACCTCCTCTTTAAGTCTGTTGCTGTCCGTTATGTCTACCCCAAGATACTTAAATGTGTTTACTTGTTCTATAATGTTGTTCGCGGACTGAAGCTTGCATCTTATTGGTGTTTTGTTGATGACCATGCATTTTGTTTTTTCGGCTGAAATCTGCAAGTTATACTTTGCTGTTGATTAGGAGAACTTATATAGTAGACGCTGGAGATCGTCCTCGTTGTCCGCTAAGAGCACTGCGTCATCAGCGTAACAGATGATGTTTGTAGTTCTGCCGCCCATGCTATAGCCGATGTTTAGTGATTTCATGGTTTGAATAATTTTGTCCATGACTAAGTTGAATAATGTCGGGCTTAGGCTATCGCCTTGGCGGATTCCATCGGCTACGGGTATGTTGCGTGTTGTACCAAGTGCCGTCTTGATCTGTGTCTGATTGTGTTCAAATTTTTAATAACTTGGCTAATTTTGTCTGAAATTCCTCTTCTTTGCAGCGTGAGGATGACATCTCGGATTCTGATCATATCGAAGGCCTTGCTTAGATCTACGAAGCACATGAAAAGCGGTTTGGCATATTCAATTGATTTTTCTACCATTTGCCTTAATATAAAGATGGCGTCTATTGTCGATCTGTTGGCGCGAAAGTCTTGTTGTTCTTCGTTAATGTTGACGTTAGTAGTAATTTTATTGGATATTATTTTTGTGAATAATTTTGCGACCGAGTTTATGAGCGAGATGCCCCTATAGTTGTTTGGATCCTTCCTAGAGCCTTTTTTGTGTAATGGAATGGTGATTGTGTGCTTCCAGTCCTCGGGTATTTGCGCAGTGTCTACTATTTTTTTGAATTATGCAGTTAGGTTATATATTAGTTCATTTCCTCCGCTTTTTATCATCTCATTTGATACATTGTCAGGGCCCGGTGCTTTTCTATTTTTCAGTTTGTTGATGTTTAACGTGACGTCTTCTTGAGTAATTATGCAGTCTTCGTTTGTGGTGTGGTTGAGTGGTATTCCCTTGCTTTGAAGTACATTGTCCAGCTTTCGGGTGTTATGTTTGTAGTCTGTACGGCTTCATCGACAGGGTTTTTGTACTTTCTTAATAGTTTCCAGACTTTGCGCTGAGCACCATATAGGTCGTGTACCATCTCAGACGAGAACGTTTCCCAGTATTCTGATTTGATTGCTCTTACTTTGGTGTTGATTCTGTTCCTTACGCTTCTATACTCCGCCATCTCTTCTGCTGTTCTATTGTTGCGGTATTTCTTGAATGCTTGCTGTTTTTCATTTGTCAAGTTTTTAAGTTCATTATTAAACCATGGTTTATAGTTTGAGCTATTTTGTGCGCTGCACTTCCTGATTCCTAATGCTTCTTCTGCGCTTTTTTGGATGTTATGTTGTATTTTTACCCATGCATCGTTAGCGTTGTCGTCATATTCGATTTTGTAGTTCTTGTAGTTTGGCTTGCAGTCTTCGTTCAAATAATACTTTGATGCTCTCCGTTGTTAATGATTTCACGTTGTATTTATATGTGGCTGGTCGAGTCTGCTTTGAGTTCCGCATAGCTTTGTATCTGTATTTGCATAGCAGTAGGCTGTGTTCTGTGCCTGCATTAGCTGATGTGAGTGCTCTCACATCTAGGATCTTGCTTGGGTGAACCATTCTATTCGTTATTATAAAGTCTATTACGGAACTTTGGGCTCTTGTATTTTCGAACGTATATTTGTGCTGTGGTTTGTGTTGAAAGAAGGTGTTATTAATTCTTAATTCTAGTTGTGCGCACATGTCTATTAGTATTTCACCGTTTTCATTAATTGTTTCTTCATTCCAGTGTTGCATTACTCCTGGTATCGGGGTGTTCCCTATCCTTGCGTTAGTATCGCCAATTATGAATATTTTCTCATGTCTGCTGATGTTAGTAATGACTTCTTCGAGTTTGTCGAAGAATTCCTCTCGATCTTCTCTCGGTTTGGTTATATCAGGGGCATATACGCTTATTATGTGTATCTTGTCGTTGTTAAACTTCAGAATGACCTGAATTATACGATGGTTTATGTAGTGTATTGCTTCGATAATTGAAACATATCTTTTGTGTACCAGAACTCCAGTGCCAGAAGTTGCCCTCTCATGATGTTCTTTGGGGTTAAAACAGAGTAGGTAATCATCGATGTCCACGTTACCTTTGCCCTTTTTCTTTGTTTCATCTAGTCCACAAATATCTATTTTGTGTCTTTTTAATTCAGATATAATTTCGTTATCCTTGCTGCTCCATGATCTACGTTACGTTTTCTATTTAATCAATTTTGCTTTATAAAGTCATATTTAATTTCTGCTTACGGATCAATAAACCAGTGATTTGCAATCAAAATCTGCATGACAACGCATCAAAATAACTCACTTACGGACTCCGTAAACATAATCCCAAATATTGGCTGATTTGATTGGCTGATTTGATGTTTTGACCGCCAGTCACAAAATTTATTATACCTACAATTTTTTGTATAAATCTTTTGATTTTTGCCGGAGTAATCTTCCGCGTCACCATCTAACATTAATTCTTCGGATGTATCCAGTTATGATTAATGAAACACAAATTACGCAATAAATACACTAAACAGAATTCTGACACACGAATCAACAATTTTATCGTTGCCATGACAACACCACAATCATGGCCAACTTTTCTATGGATTGTTTCTTGTTTAAACAAGAGTAAAATTGAATAAAAGTTTGTATTTCACTCGCGGATAAAATTAAGGTTTAACTCGCGAATTTAAATTGAAAGTATCAATCCGCTCGTTAAACTTTAATTTTATACCTCTGCAAAATAAACAACTATTAAACTCATTTTGCCGCCAAATTTTGATGTTGTTGAAAGCGTACCGCCAAATTTTGATGTTGTTCAAAGTGTACCGCAAGAGAAAAAAGGTTGAGAATCACTGGTCTAGTGTCTGGGCTTTTATATGTATTATCTTATCTATCTAGATTTGTTGTAGTTTCTTTATTTGGCCTTGTGTCTTTCGTATCTTTAGTTCGTCTGTAACATCTTGTCTAGAGCCCAGCCTTTTATATCTAGTCTTATCTATTTGGATTTGTTGTAGTTTCGTTATTTGACCTTGTATCTGTTTGGTTCGTCTGTAACATCTTGTCTATTTATATATTCTTATTGTAATCTAATTATGCAATCGATCGATGCGAATAATAATATGAAAATTGATTTATTCCGTTGTGCAAATTGCGCGAATATTTTTTTGCGCGGCGCAAAAACAAAACCGTACGAACAGAGCTGTGGCTTGTATATTCTAATCCGTAAATGATTGCCCGGCCGCATAAAACGTCAAACATGCTCCGCACAATTAATGTACTCGATTTACCAGACGTTTAATATTTTTCAATCTCTTTGCAGCGCGATTTTTCCTCCTCTTATTGCTTTTCTATTTGCGATTCGCGATCCAAACGGCGATCGATCGTCGGCGAACCGTCTGCGGTTATCCCATGCCAGGACGATGATTGAATGAGACTAAACGACGTGCCAGACGTTTCGCATTATTTCATTCCGAATCAATTATTTCATTTCAGACTGAAGGTTGTAGATAATACTGAAACGTTCCGCATTAGAATTGAATAGATTTGAGATTAAGATTTCACTGATTCCATACAGGTAATATAGTAAATGGTGTTGGGGTAGGTCTGGTCGGGACGGTGGTAATGTCCGCGATGAATTCCATTTTGTATTACTTTATTTAGCAATTCCGTTTTATGGGCGCCATAAAGATGTAATGGGAGCGCACACCTGCTTGTTCCTTCGAGCTGCGCGCTGAAATAAAATTCCTGGCGAGACCGCACACCCCCTGACACCTTACGTAACTGTCTCTGTTTTTACACATAAATGAACGATATTTTGGATGGAATGGAATCGATGAGTTCCTGGGAAAAACTAGAGCGGGAACATGTGAATGTATGGAATTGAAACAAGTCATCTACATTGTCGATATAGTCGTAAATACCAATACTAGTGTCTGACTAGCAAAATCGATATTGTTTTTATTTGACCCATAACTCTCAGTCCAGTAGAATCAGGTCTTGTATTTAATTCACGAAATTTTTTATAAAAAGAATAAAAACAAATCGACCTAAATTACAATTCCAACCTAGTTTTACTATGTAGTGCTGGTTTACACGACAAAGCCATGTCTAACTTTAAGTTGCTTGTATGTTATTAATTCAGTTATAAAAGAGCGCAAATCGATAAATCTTCGGCGATTCTCTGCCGATAACAAACGCGCAGAAGGAAAAAGCCAAAGGAAACATTTAAAGAATGCTCTCGGATCTAGACCTTAATCTCAGCACGAGCGAAGATTCTCGTGGCGACTTTATAATCTTCGCCTTTGTTGTTCGCACTGTCTTTATATCTGGAGCTGTCAATAGTTCAGCAGGTAGTGTGTATTGTTCCCGCTGTCTACATGCACCGGTTGTACTGCAGAGCCGTAAATGAATTGTAAGCGAAATCCGAACTGACATAAGTATGGCGTCGGCGATTCAAACACACAGACAACAAGACCTATTTAAATAGTTTCGTTAATTGGTTAATGAGGACCAACTCCTTTGATCCTTAATCCATTTCACATTATCTGATTAACGTTTTGTGTGTCGATTAGGAACAGGAACGAACGAACGGGAAAATAAAAGAACGCGCGCCAACAGTCTGTTCACCTGATCCCACGAGTCACGATTTCCATGTCGCGGATTTTTCTCCTCCGCTCGAAAAGGAACAATGCGAACGGCTTAAAATGAGATTATGCGTCTCGGTGCCCATGTTACCGTTCAATTACACTCATAGGTATAAAGTAAAAGTGAATTACGGAACGTTTTTACTGAAACTGATTTCGGCCGTTAAATGCAGATTAGACTGTCTGATTAAATGCAGTGGACTAGAATGTACCAGTAATCGGTTCAAATGGAGAGGGACAGGATTAGATAGCCAATATTAGCCAGGCACTGTTACAAGAGACGCTGCTATTACCACTTTTAAAATCTTGTATGTCTAGTCTTGTCTTGCTAGTCTTGTCAGTCTAGTCTTGCCTGTCTAGTCTTGTCTGTCTAGTCTTGTCTATCTAGTCTTGTCTGTCTAGTCTTGTCTGTCTAGTCGTGTCTGTCTAGTCTTGTCTGTCTAGTCTTGTCTGTCTAGTCTTCTCTGTCTAGTCTTATCTGTCTAGTCTTCTCTGTCTAGTCTTGTCTATCTAGTCTTGTCTGTCTAGTGTTGTCTGTCTAGTCTTGTCTGTCTAGTCTTGACTGTCTAGTCTTGTCTGTCTAGTCTTGTCTGTCTAGTCTTGTCTGTGTAGTCTTGTCTGTCTAGTCTTGTCTGTCTAGTCTTGTCTGTCTAGTCTTCTCTGTCTAGTCTTGTCTGTCTAGTCTTGTCTGTCTAGTCTTGTCTGTCTAGTCTTGTCTGTCTAGTCTTGTCTGTCTAGTCTTGTCTGTCTAGTCTTGTCTGTCTAGTCTTGTCTGTCTAGTCTTGTCTGTCTAGTCTTGTCTGTCTAGTCTTGTCTGTCTAGTCTTGTCTGTCTAGTCTTGTCTGTCTAGTCTTGTCTGTCTAGTCTTGTCTGTCTAGTCTTGTCTGTCTAGTCTTGTCTGTCTAGTCTTGTCTGTCTAGTCTTGTCTGTCTAGTCTTGTCTGTCTAGTCTTGTCTGTCTAGTCTTGTCTGTCTAGTCTTGTCTGTCTAGTCTTGTCTGTCTAGTCTTGTCTGTCTAGTCTTGTCTGTCTAGTCTTGTCTGTCTAGTCTTGTCTGTCTAGTCTTGTCTGTCTAGTCTTGTCTGTCTAGTCTTGTCTGTCTAGTCTTGTCTGTCTAGTCTTGTCTGTCTAGTCTTGTCTGTCTAGTCTTGTCTGTCTAGTCTTGTCTGTCTAGTCTTGTCTGTCTAGTCTTGTCTGTCTAGTCTTGTCTGTCTAGTCTTGTCTGTCTAGTCTTGTCTGTCTAGTCTTGTCTGTCTAGTCTTGTCTGTCTAGTCTTGTCTGTCTAGTCTTGTCTGTCTAGTCTTGTCTGTCTAGTCTTGTCTGTCTAGTCTTGTCTGTCTAGTCTTGTCTGTCTAGTCTTGTCTGTCTAGTCTTGTCTGTCTAGTCTTGTCTGTCTAGTCTTGTCTGTCTAGTCTTGTCTGTCTAGTCTTGTCTGTCTAGTCTTGTCTGTCTAGTCTTGTCTGTCTAGTCTTGTCTGTCTAGTCTTGTCTGTCTAGTCTTGTCTGTCTAGTCTTGTCTGTCTAGTCTTGTCTGTCTAGTCTTGTCTGTCTAGTCTTGTCTGTCTAGTCTTGTCTGTCTAGTCTTGTCTGTCTAGTCTTGTCTGTCTAGTCTTGTCTGTCTAGTCTTGTCTGTCTAGTCTTGTCTGTCTAGTCTTGTCTGTCTAGTCTTGTCTGTCTAGTCTTGTCTGTCTAGTCTTGTCTGTCTAGTCTTGTCTGTCTAGTCTTGTCTGTCTAGTCTTGTCTGTCTAGTCTTGTCTGTCTAGTCTTGTCTGTCTAGTCTTGTCTGTCTAGTCTTGTCTGTCTAGTCTTGTCTGTCTAGTCTTGTCTGTCTAGTCTTGTCTGTCTAGTCTTGTCTGTCTAGTCTTGTCTGTCTAGTCTTGTCTGTCTAGTCTTGTCTGTCTAGTCTTGTCTGTCTAGTCTTGTCTGTCTAGTCTTGTCTGTCTAGTCTTGTCTGTCTAGTCTTGTCTGTCTAGTCTTGTCTGTCTAGTCTTGTCTGTCTAGTCTTGTCTGTCTAGTCTTGTCTGTCTAGTCTTGTCTGTCTAGTCTTGTCTGTCTAGTCTTGTCTGTCTAGTCTTGTCTGTCTAGTCTTGTCTGTCTAGTCTTGTCTGTCTAGTCTTGTCTGTCTAGTCTTGTCTGTCTAGTCTTGTCTGTCTAGTCTTGTCTGTCTAGTCTTGTCTGTCTAGTCTTGTCTGTCTAGTCTTGTCTGTCTAGTCTTGTCTGTCTAGTCTTGTCTGTCTAGTCTTGTCTGTCTAGTCTTGTCTGTCTAGTCTTGTCTGTCTAGTCTTGTCTGTCTAGTCTTGTCTGTCTAGTCTTGTCTGTCTAGTCTTGTCTGTCTAGTCTTGTCTGTCTAGTCTTGTCTGTCTAGTCTTGTCTGTCTAGTCTTGTCTGTCTAGTCTTGTCTGTCTAGTCTTGTCTGTCTAGTCTTGTCTGTCTAGTCTTGTCTGTCTAGTCTTGTCTGTCTAGTCTTGTCTGTCTAGTCTTGTCTGTCTAGTCTTGTCTGTCTAGTCTTGTCTGTCTAGTCTTGTCTGTCTAGTCTTGTCTGTCTAGTCTTGTCTGTCTAGTCTTGTCTGTCTAGTCTTGTCTGTCTAGTCTTGTCTGTCTAGTCTTGTCTGTCTAGTCTTGTCTGTCTAGTCTTGTCTGTCTAGTCTTGTCTGTCTAGTCTTGTCTGTCTAGTCTTGTCTGTCTAGTCTTGTCTGTCTAGTCTTGTCTGTCTAGTCTTGTCTGTCTAGTCTTGTCTGTCTAGTCTTGTCTGTCTAGTCTTGTCTGTCTAGTCTTGTCTGTCTAGTCTTGTCTGTCTAGTCTTGTCTGTCTAGTCTTGTCTGTCTAGTCTTGTCTGTCTAGTCTTGTCTGTCTAGTCTTGTCTGTCTAGTCTTGTCTGTCTAGTCTTGTCTGTCTAGTCTTGTCTGTCTAGTCTTGTCTGTCTAGTCTTGTCTGTCTAGTCTTGTCTGTCTAGTCTTGTCTGTCTAGTCTTGTCTGTCTAGTCTTGTCTGTCTAGTCTTGTCTGTCTAGTCTTGTCTGTCTAGTCTTGTCTGTCTAGTCTTGTCTGTCTAGTCTTGTCTGTCTAGTCTTGTCTGTCTAGTCTTGTCTGTCTAGTCTTGTCTGTCTAGTCTTGTCTGTCTAGTCTTGTCTGTCTAGTCTTGTCTGTCTAGTCTTGTCTGTCTAGTCTTGTCTGTCTAGTCTTGTCTGTCTAGTCTTGTCTGTCTAGTCTTGTCTGTCTAGTCTTGTCTGTCTAGTCTTGTCTGTCTAGTCTTGTCTGTCTAGTCTTGTCTGTCTAGTCTTGTCTGTCTAGTCTTGTCTGTCTAGTCTTGTCTGTCTAGTCTTGTCTGTCTAGTCTTGTCTGTCTAGTCTTGTCTGTCTAGTCTTGTCTGTCTAGTCTTGTCTGTCTAGTCTTGTCTGTCTAGTCTTGTCTGTCTAGTCTTGTCTGTCTAGTCTTGTCTGTCTAGTCTTGTCTGTCTAGTCTTGTCTGTCTAGTCTTGTCTGTCTAGTCTTGTCTGTCTAGTCTTGTCTGTCTAGTCTTGTCTGTCTAGTCTTGTCTGTCTAGTCTTGTCTGTCTAGTCTTGTCTGTCTAGTCTTGTCTGTCTAGTCTTGTCTGTCTAGTCTTGTCTGTCTAGTCTTGTCTGTCTAGTCTTGTCTGTCTAGTCTTGTCTGTCTAGTCTTGTCTGTCTAGTCTTGTCTGTCTAGTCTTGTCTGTCTAGTCTTGTCTGTCTAGTCTTGTCTGTCTAGTCTTGTCTGTCTAGTCTTGTCTGTCTAGTCTTGTCTGTCTAGTCTTGTCTGTCTAGTCTTGTCTGTCTAGTCTTGTCTGTCTAGTCTTGTCTGTCTAGTCTTGTCTGTCTAGTCTTGTCTGTCTAGTCTTGTCTGTCTAGTCTTGTCTGTCTAGTCTTGTCTGTCTAGTCTTGTCTGTCTAGTCTTGTCTGTCTAGTCTTGTCTGTCTAGTCTTGTCTGTCTAGTCTTGTCTGTCTAGTCTTGTCTGTCTAGTCTTGTCTGTCTAGTCTTGTCTGTCTAGTCTTGTCTGTCTAGTCTTGTCTGTCTAGTCTTGTCTGTCTAGTCTTGTCTGTCTAGTCTTGTCTGTCTAGTCTTGTCTGTCTAGTCTTGTCTGTCTAGTCTTGTCTGTCTAGTCTTGTCTGTCTAGTCTTGTCTGTCTAGTCTTGTCTGTCTAGTCTTGTCTGTCTAGTCTTGTCTGTCTAGTCTTGTCTGTCTAGTCTTGTCTGTCTAGTCTTGTCTGTCTGGTCTTGTCTGTCTGGTCTTGTCTGTCTGGTCTTGTCTGTCTGGTCTTGTCTGTCTGGTCTTGTCTGTCTGGTCTTGTCTGTCTGGTCTTGTCTGTCTGGTCTTGTCTGTCTGGTCTTGTCTGTCTGGTCTTGTCTGTCTGGTCTTGTCTGTCTGGTCTTGTCTGTCTGGTCTTGTCTGTCTGGTCTTGTCTGTCTGGTCTTGTCTGTCTGGTCTTGTCTGTCTGGTCTTGTCTGTCTGGTCTTGTCTGTCTGGTCTTGTCTGTCTGGTCTTGTCTGTCTGGTCTTGTCTGTCTGGTCTTGTCTGTCTGGTCTTGTCTGTCTGGTCTTGTCTGTCTGGTCTTGTCTGTCTGGTCTTGTCTGTCTGGTCTTGTCTGTCTGGTCTTGTCTGTCTGGTCTTGTCTGTCTGGTCTTGTCTGTCTGCCTAGTCTTATATGCCTAGTTTTGCATGTCTAGTCTTCTCTGTCAAGTTTTCTCTGTTCAGTCTTGTCTGTCTAGTCTTCTATGTTATTTCTTGTCTGTCTATTCTTCTTTTGTGTCTTGTAAATTTCAAATAAACGTTCTGTGGTAAGTTATTCGAGAAATAAACGGAAGAATTTGCAAGAAGTTGCCATAGTCAAGTAGAGAGATTTTTGTCGCCGTTCGTCGTTGTCGAGGCTCATGTTGTAGCTGTTGTTGTTGGACGTATCCATCAGCGTTACCACTTCCTACATGCCACCGTGCTCGGGCAAATGGAATCGACTATTGTGCAACTTGTCCATTTGCATAAGCTGCCATCCAATTCCCGGCTCAAAAACCTCTCAAACCGTCCATTATCTTAATAGAATCGTTTAAGTTCAATTTACTGTCTGTTGGCGAATGTCTAATTTATTTGGATTTAGCCTAGTTCGTTGAGATTTCTATATAGATACCTTAAACCTAATTTAATAAATGTAACTAAAGACTAACTTTTGTCTTATTTGATAAAGCTAGGGATATCTATACAGATATCTTAACCGCAATTGATTGTATAACTTTCACTATTTAATCTTGTCTTGTCGTGTCTATATACAGACGAAACCTGCGAAACCGACAGATTTATGGTATCGCGAAAAATCTTCGTTGGTCGTCCTGCCATGCAATTTACCACGCAAAATGTGTTACGAACTCATTGTTGCAATTATTCTCCGCTGTAATTACCGCGACGCGTAGGAAACCGTCGCGACGCCCACGCGCACATCGCCATAAACGTCCGAGCGAAAAACCGAAGGCAATAAGTTCACCACGAAATGAACATGGAATTAAAACCTTGTTGCGTGATTAATACGCCGGATTGTGAACTCCAGACTGCACAAAGTACATTCAACAGAGATTAGGCGGACACAAGTTGACATATAAAACTAGATAAACGAAACATTGAAGAACAGAAAAGACAAGGCAGAATATATAGACAATACTAAACAGATAAAGCTAGATAGATAAGGTTAGATTAATTAAGTTAAATAGATAAGGCTAAATAGATAAGGTTAGATAGAAAATGCTAGATAAATTATGCTAGATAGAATGCTAGATAGATAATGCTCGATAAATAATGCTAGATAGATAATGCTAGATAGATAAATCTAGATAGATAGTGCTAGATAAATAGTTCTAGATAGATAATAACATTTGCATTTGGGTTCGAGTTATTATAAAACTCTCACATGTTTATCAAGTTGGTTAGAAAGATGTAAAAAGAAAATGCTTTTACAAAAAGAGGAGACATTGTTACATTAGCCGAGGGACGGGACTTTCACTATCGTGCCGACGGTCCATTTGAAAATGTTAAAAATAAAATAATATTTCACCGCACGCTCGCTCTGATTAGGGCGAGCACAAACTCACACGCTGCCTTCAATACGTAATGAGACTGCTATTAATGTTTACGTAACCGTGGACGGTTTTTTATTTGTGTTCTCCGTTTCTGTGAGGATTTTTTGTTTGCGAAATTGTAGGTGCTGAGTGAAGGCTTGACAGATAAAATTGGTCGAGATTTATCGATTCCGCGCCACTTCTAGCATTTACAAATTGGAAAATTGGCGAGTGAAAGGAATTTTTGGATTTTTTGTTCTGTCCGTTGACAAAAAATTTGTTCCAGATATCCATAAATCGAAATTTACTTAAAATTTGTGAATCTTAACTTTATAGTCTATTCCTGTTTTTAACCCCCGACACAAAAATTGGGGTGTTATAAGTTTGACGTCAGTCTGTCCATCTCTCTGTCTGTCCGTCTGTCCGTCTGTCTCCCTGTCTATCTGTCCGTCTGTCCATCAGCCTGTCTGTCCGTCTGTCAGTCAGTCCGTATATGTAGCTGTTTATGGAATCGTAGCTCCTAAAGGAATGGACCAATTTTGATGCGGTTTTTTTTTAAAGCTGACGTGATCGAGGAGGTTCCTAGCTATAATTTATGAAGATCTGTTCATGAGTTTGATGACCATCAGCTCATTCTCTACTTGACAAAATTAATCTGCAACCAAATGTTTCTTATCATTTTGAGTTGGGCTGCTTTTGTCCATAAGTTACAAGTAACCACCGGAGACAAGGCATTCGTTTAATAGTGAGAAAATACTTTTGAAAAAGGCCAAGCTTACGTGGCCTTAAGTCGTGTAAAAAGTTTGCAAGGTGTTGAAAATTGTGAGCTTAGTCACAGAAAGTTGTTTTATAACCCTCATTACAAATCTGCTTTGCGAAGAAGAGAGAAATTTAATTTTTTTATGTCGGGGGTTACATAAAATTTTTATTTTTATTTTATCTAAGGTTCCCACTGTATGACTTAGACCAGGGATGGCGAACCTGAGCACGGCGGTGCGGAGGCAGCCAGTCATATGTTGGGCAGTTACCGTTGCCCGGCTTTCAAGAGTGAAATAGCTAGATTATGCCCAAGTACATCCAGCTAAATTTAAATAGATGTAGAGGTGCCTAATACTTGGTGTACCAAACAGCTAGAGAAGAAAAAGCCGGAGTCCTTCTACTATCCTAATACAACAGAGCCGGCGGACCGGGAATTTGGATGATTGACACAACAGCTAGTGCGGCGATCGTCATCCTTGACCAAAACATAATAATCAGTCCTGGGGGATGCGGTGTTGGTTTCATATCTGCGAGAATTTCGGGAGTTAGAACCTACAACTGCTCCCTGTCGCCCAACACTACCTTAGAGAACTTCGGCGCACATTTAGATGATCTGGAAGCAAGAATTCGGTCAACTGATGGTGAAGTACTGATTGTGGGAGACAATTCGAAATGCTCGGAATGGGGCTCGTCTCGCTCAGACGCCAGGGGACTTCTACTGACAGAGTGAATGGCGAGACTTGATATACGTCCCCTTAACGAACGAACAGTACCGACCTGGGTCCGAGAGAGTACGGGCTCGGCTTCGGTGATTGACGCGACCTTTGCCAGTGCGGGGCTTGCTCAACTTATTATCGGATGGAAAGTGAGAGACGGGGTAACTCTGAGTGACCACCGTTACATAACATACAGTAGATCTGAGCCGGTTACTAGAAGATTGAGACCACAACTTCAGACAAGGGGCTGGGCAACCAACAAAATGGACAAATAAGACTTTACAACAAGCATATATGAGGAGTCAAGAAAAATCAGGCGTTCCCAACCAGAAGACTTAGTCATGGCTGCAATAACGCCTGTGGAAAGAGCATGCGACGCGTCGATGCCCAGAAGATCTGGGATTTGAAAAAAGACGCCCGTATTTTGGTGGTCTGCAAATCTGGCGGCGCTGAGACGCGAATGCCTACGTTCAAGGCGCAAGGCACAACGAGCCAGGACATCTGGTAACCAGGAGGCTGATAATCTTGTGGCCGACCACAAGGCCGTGATGAAACCGCCTTGCTATTAAGAGTAGCAAGGAGGCCTGCTGGAGAGAAATGCAAGAACCTGTCCATGAAGACCCCTGGGGACTCCCCAACCACCGGATGGGAAGGACGCAGATTACCACCTGTAACAAAAGATTCTATCGAATTGGAACGAATACTTGATAAACTGTTCCCGAATCACGATGGGCAAACCTAGGACGCTGCGGGCGAGGTTGAAGAGGATCCCCCAGACTTCACAGAAGAGGAGCTGCGGACTGCAGCGAAGAGATTGCCATCTGGCATGGCGCCATGAGTATGTCAAATGAGGCGGTCGTGGCTACGGTAGCTAGTGCTCCGGAAGTCCTTCTTTCAGCTTACAACGTCAGCCTGCATAGGAAAAGCTTCCATCCGCGGTGGAAGAGACAACGCCTTGTACTTATACCTAAGGGCACAGCGGACTCGTATCGACCACTCTGTATGATTGACACGATGGGCAAGCTGCTTGAGCGCATGATACTTGCGAGGCTCAATGAGGCCATTGAACATACAGGGGGATTATACGAAAGACAGTTCGGCTTTCGCAGGGGCCGATCAACGATGGATGACATGGAAGCGATTTTGAACATAGCGCGTATGGCGAACGCAAGGAAGGGCCGTTGTGCGATGACTACGCTAGATGTACGGAATGCATTCAATTCGGCAAGGTGGTCGGCCATAGTCGGGGCGCTACAGCGCAAAGAAGGAATGCCTGGCTATTTAGTCGAAAGGATTAGAAATTATTTATCGAACAGGCTACTAATATACAGTACAACAGAGGGACAAAGGAGTCGCCGTATAACCGCTGGTGTGCCACAGGGCTCGGTACTTGGGCCGACCCTGTGGAACATTATGTATGATGACCTTCTACGAGTTAACATGCCAGATGGTGCAACTTTGGTGGGTTTTGCTGACGACGTAGCGGTCAAAGCAACAGCGCGGACACCTGAATTGTTAGAGATGGTACTGGGAGAGGCGGTGAATACTGCATTACATTGGCTCTCGAGTGTGGGATTAGAAGTTGCGGTTAATAAAAACGAGACTATATTACTAAGTAGAAGACGTACCATCCGTGCACCAAAAATAACAATTAATGGAGAGGAAATACAATTTAAAAAAACCATTAAATATCTCGGGGTTATAATTGACGAAAAGCTAAATTCCAGTAAACATATCGCGAAGACTGCGGAGAAGGCGTTGATGAGGGCAGAGGCGCTGGCGCGAATAATGCCGTACGTGCGGGGAGCAAAACATTTCAAACGACTGTCGTTGATGAGTGTGGTGCACTCGGTATTATTATATCTGTCTCGGTATTATAGCCTATCTGTGGCGAGGAACAGACAGACTATGATATCTATACAGAGGCTGGCCGCTAAGAGAGTAACTTTAGCATACCGCACAGTGGCGACCGGGGCGGTCTTAGTGCCAGCATTGCTCCCTTGCACCTTCTAGCGAGTGAGAGGAAGCGCATTCACGAGCGACAAAAAGAGATGAGAGTAAATGAAGAACCAATACGCAAGGCCAGAGTTAAGAAGGAAGAGCGGGAAAGAACTTTGGAGACATGGTCGCGAGAGTGGAAAGAGGACCAAAAGGGCAAATGGACACGTGAGATCATACCAGATGTTAATTTATGGTATTCGCGCCGACACGGTGAAGTTGATCACTATATGACGCAGGCACTCACAGGTCATTGGTGTTTTGGGACATATTTACACCGCATTAAAAAGGAGATTGCGCCGGAGTGTCATCATTGTGACAACGCATTAGACGATGCTTGTCACACACTCACAAATTGCGTGGCTTGGTCCACAGAGAGAACAATTATGGAACAAACTACAGGCAGATGCAGAAACGGCCGAGATATCGGAAGAACGTTAGAGATATCGCGAGGCTCTGCAGAGTGGGCTGCTGTCCGCCTTTTCACAAGAGAAGTCTTGACGAAGAAGATCGATGCAGAGCGCTCCCGTGAGAGCGGAAGAGTCCTGGATGAATATTGAAAGACTATTGCAAATTTTTTATAGACAACTAGACCTTAACTTTTTAGTTAGATATTATTGCTATTAGTTATTTTGTCTGGTTGTCTGGTACCATATGGATCGGATTATCGAGATTATACTATATAAGAGTCCTCGAGCGGATCGATGGCTGGTTCGATGGTATTTTTGAATTAAAAGCAAATGAATGAATAAGGTATATATTTCCGACTAATTTTAGGACGCTGAATCGATTAGTAAAAACTACTGTGTCACTGTGAAGTCACTGTGATAAGCCGTTCAAAAGTTATGCCATCGTGAAATTGCACTAAGTTTTGAGTTTGATTGGTTGTAACTTAGAAATTAGGCAAAAGAAATGAAAATGGCTTAGACAATATTTGTAGAAAATTCCATTGTCTTCCCAAACTTTTTGATGTTGCGGCTCCCCTGCAAGTCATATCGATAAACCACGGCCCCCTATTTTTTTTTAGAATTGGGTTACGTAAAAAATAGCTTTGTGTATATATATATATATATATATATATATATATATATATATATATATATATATACAATACTTTTCAAAGAAGTTCATTGAATTGCGTCTGTAATGGACTCATAACAGCACTCACATGCGTGCGGTTATGTATCCGAGTTCTGTTATGATTTAATTTGTTCAAGGTTGGCACTGAAATTCAGAGCTGTCAGTGTTAAATTTTCGCTACGAGCGTAGCGAGAAGTTTTCTAATGAACATGTGCTGAAAAACGCCTTTCGAACGAGTTTTTTTATAGTATTTTTTATATTTTTCGCCCTTCTATGGCATTTTATGCCATTTCTAAATGAAAAAATCGCCCATACATATTTAGAAAATTTTATGGTGGTTGGTAACACTGAAAATTGACATTTCGCGATTTCCACACATCACATAAACTCAAAATTATCTCGCCAAAAATTTTACACTGACAGCTCTGAATTTCAGTACCAACCTTGAAAAAATTAACTCACAACAGCTCGGCGAGCCATAACCGCAGGCATATGAGTGCAGGTATATGAGAGTCCATTACAGACGCAAAATAGAAAATCGTGTATTAAAGGACGAGTTCAGTAAGCGCGATTTTTCAGCACGCGTCCAAGTTTAGAAAACTCTTCGCTACGCTCGTCGTTTTCTAAACTTGGACGCGTGCTGAAAAATCACGTAACTGAACTCGTCCTTTAATATACTATTACGATATTTGTTTTAAGTTCTGTTGACAACGACATTATTTTGTTATTTTCTTCAATAAATTCATGCAAAGAAATAAACATGCTTGAGCTCCCTTGTCCAAAGCTCTTGGGCCGTGCGGGCATTTTTTTTGAAAGCCTTGTAGCTTTTTGTTAAGAATCAGTAAATTAGTACTTTTTCTCTGAAGTGAGTTCTCTTTAAATCGGGCAACTAAATCTGGTTTCTTTTCTAGAAGAAATATCCTAAGCTCGACATTATTCCTATCATATCATTCGTCGTAATTTCAATATTTTAACGGAGTTTATAATTTTAATGTACATATTTGACATCTAAACTTATTTAACGAAAATATATTAATGTTTTATATTCGCGACCCCCTTGCGGGTAAGCTCCGGCCCCTTAGGGGTCCGCGGCCCACCACTTTGAGAAGCACTGGTCTAAACAACGGAGTTAATTTTGTTTTTGGTTTGGAAATTTTGAAAAATTCAGAGAGATTCAAATTTAGACAAGGTTTGGGTTTGATTCGTTGTAAAATGTTTTAGACAAAAACTGTTAAGAATTTCATTGTCATCATGTTGTTTCATTGTTAGAGAAAATTTGTTTGGTTTTATCGCTTGATTTTTGGAACGATTTGAAGGGAAGTCTAAATGGGAGAAATTTGAGACAAACAGACAAAATAGACAAAAGTGGTTTAATTAACATTAGTAGAGAATTGAATTGTCTATAACGTATTAATTTTGCAATAGTTTTTAACTGTTTTGAAAATTTTCTGAAAAAATCGAAAATCTAATTCAAGTAAAACTTGAAAGTTTGGAGGACTAATCTCAAAAAGTAAGAATTTTAGGCAATTTTTTTTTATAAAAGTTGTAAATAATATAATTCTATATAAAAGTTACTTTCAACAATTTTTTTATTATTTCGTGTTTTTATGCAGAAAATTGCAAATAACGGAATGAAGCTTGAAAACTGCTTTGGGTTTTCAAAATTAAGGGAAGATATCTAAAAAAAAAATTAAAAATTTTAAGAAACCCCCGAAAAACACAAAAAACCCCAAAAAAACAAAAAAAAATAAATTTCTTTCTTGCCCATTTAACTCCATTAAAAGTACCTATTCATATTCTGACGATGAGCGACGCCGCGTCGGGGAACCGCTAAGTGAAGAAGTATAATTAGTTATACCTACATAGGTATAACGAATTGAAAATATATAGCTAAGAACCTTCTCGATCACGTCAGTTTTCAAACACAAGTTTGTATTTACGGCACTAAACCAGTGATTCCCAAACTTTCTAACCACGTGTACCCCTTTTAAATAATTTTTAACACTTCGTACCCCTTTGAAAATTTCTTAGTTATACTATTAAAAACAAAAACTGTACTCGTCTTTTCTAAGTAATATACAATCTCCAGATTGGGCTTTAAAAGACAAAAATATAGTTAATTACCTGCGAGTGTAATAGAAACTTGTATTTCATTTAGCTTCTCATTTAACAAGTTAAATTTCAAGAAAAGTTCAATTTTCTTTTAGAGAAGCATGTCGTCGGCCCATTTTTGTATTGTTCTCATGACAACGATAAAATTGTTGATTCGTACGTCAAAATTTTTTTTAGAAGTTGTGTTTAATTAATTTGTGTTTTATTAATCATGCATGGATACATCCCAAGAATTATTGTTAGATGGTAATGCGATTACGGAAATATTACTTCTTCAGAAATCAATAGATTTATACAAAAAAATGTACGTATAATAAGCTTTTTGATTTGAGATAAAAAAAAGCGAAGTCAACATTTACGGCCATGTTTACGGAGCCCATAAGTGAGTTATTTTGATGCGTTGCTATGTATACTTTTATTTCACTAGTGAAATAAAATTTTTATTTCACTAGTGAAATAAAATTTTTATTTCACTAGTGAAATAAAAGTATACATAGCAACGCATCAAAATAACTCACTTATGGGCTCCGTAAACATGGCCGTAAATGTTGACTTCGCTTTTTTTTATCTCAAATCAAAAAGCTTATTATACGTACATTTTTTTGTATAAATCTATTGATTTCTGAAGAAGTAATATTTCCGTAATCGCATTACCATCTAACAATAATTCTTGGGATGTATCCATGCATGATTAATAAAACACAAATTAATTAAACACAACTTCTAAAAAAAATTTTGACGTACGAATCAACAATTTTATCGTTGTCATGAGAACAATACAAAAATGGGCCGACGACATGCTTCTCTAAAAGAAAATTGAACTTTTCTTGAAATTTAACTTGTTAAATGAGAAGCTAAATGAAATACAAGTTTCTATTACACTCGCAGGTAATTAACTATATTTTTGTCTTTTAAAGCCCAATCTGGAGATTGTATATTACTTAGAAAAGACGAGTACAGTTTTTGTTTTTAATAGTATAACTAAGAAATTTTCAAAGGGGTACGAAGTGTTAAAAATTATTTAAAAGGGGTACACGTGGTTAGAAAGTTTGGGAATCACTGGTTTAGTGCCGTAAATACAAACTTGTGTTTGAAAACTGACGTGATCGAGAAGGTTCTTAGCTATATATTTTCAATTCGTTATACCTATGTAGGTATAACTAATTATACTTCTTCACTTAGCGGTTCCCCGACGCGGCGTCGCTCATCGTCAGAATATGAATAGGTACTTTTAATGGAGTTAAATGGGCAAGAAAGAAATTTATTTTTTTTTGTTTTTTTGGGGTTTTTTGTGTTTTTCGGGGGTTTCTTAAAATTTTTAATTTTTTTTTTAGATATCTTCCCTTAATTTTGAAAACCCAAAGCAGTTTTCAAGCTTCATTCCGTTATTTGCAATTTTCTGCATAAAAACACGAAATAATAAAAAAATTGTTGAAAGTAACTTTTATATAGAATTATATTATTTACAACTTTTATAAAAAAAAATTGCCTAAAATTCTTACTTTTTGAGATTAGTCCTCCAAACTTTCAAGTTTTACTTGAATTAGATTTTCGATTTTTTCAGAAAATTTTCAAAACAGTTAAAAACTATTGCAAAATTAATACGTTATAGACAATTCAATTCTCTACTAATGTTAATTAAACCACTTTTGTCTATTTTGTCTGTTTGTCTCAAATTTCTCCCATTTAGACTTCCCTTCAAATCGTTCCAAAAATCAAGCGATAAAACCAAACAAATTTTCTCTAACAATGAAACAACATGATGACAATGAAATTCTTAACAGTTTTTGTCTAAAACATTTTACAACGAATCAAACCCAAACCTTGTCTAAATTTGAATCTCTCTGAATTTTTCAAAATTTCCAAACCAAAAACAAAATTAACTCCGTTGTTTAGACCAGTGCTTCTCAAAGTGGTGGGCCGCGGACCCCTAAGGGGCCGGAGCTTACCCGCAAGGGGGTCGCGAATATAAAACATTAATATATTTTCGTTAAATAAGTTTAGATGTCAAATATGTACATTAAAATTATAAACTCCGTTAAAATATTGAAATTACGACGAATGATATGATAGGAATAATGTCGAGCTTAGGATATTTCTTCTAGAAAAGAAACCAGATTTAGTTGCCCGATTTAAAGAGAACTCACTTCAGAGAAAAAGTACTAATTTACTGATTCTTAACAAAAAGCTACAAGGCTTTCAAAAAAAATGCCCGCACGGCCCAAGAGCTTTGGACAAGGGAGCTCAAGCATGTTTATTTCTTTGCATGAATTTATTGAAGAAAATAACAAAATAATGTCGTTGTCAACAGAACTTAAAACAAATATCGTAATAGTATATTAAAGGACGAGTTCAGTTACGTGATTTTTCAGCACGCGTCCAAGTTTAGAAAACGACGAGCGTAGCGAAGAGTTTTCTAAACTTGAACGCGTGCTAAAAAATCACGTAACTGAACTCGTCCTTTAATACACGATTTTCTATTTTGCGTCTGTAATGGACTCTCATATACCTGCACTCATATGCCTGCGGTTATGGCTCGCCGAGCTGTTGTGAGTTAATTTTTTCAAGGTTGGTACTGAAATTCAGAGCTGTCAGTGTAAAATTTTTGGCGAGATAATTTTGAGTTTATGTGATGTGTGGAAATCGCGAAATGTCAATTTTCAGTGTTACCAACCACCATAAAATTTTCTAAATATGTATGGGCGATTTTTTCATTTAGAAATGGCATAAAATGCCATAGAAGGGCGAAAAATATAAAAAATACTATAAAAAAACTCGTTCGAAAGGCGTTTTTCAGCACATGTTCATTAGAAAACTTCTCGCTACGCTCGTAGCGAAAATTTAACACTGACAGCTCTGAATTTCAGTGCCAACCTTGAACAAATTAAATCATAACAGAACTCGGATACATAACCGCACGCATGTGAGTGCTGTTATGAGTCCATTACAGACGCAATTCAATGAACTTCTTTGAAAAGTATTGTATATATATATATATATATATATATATATATATATATATATATATATACACAAAGCTATTTTTTACGTAACCCAATTCTAAAAAAAAATAGGGGGCCGTGGTTTATCGATATGACTTGCAGGGGAGCCGCAACATCAAAAAGTTTGGGAAGACAATGGAATTTTCTACAAATATTGTCTAAGCCATTTTCATTTCTTTTGCCTAATTTCTAAGTTACAACCAATCAAACTCAAAACTTAGTGCAATTTCACGATGGCATAACTTTTGAACGGCTTATCACAGTGACTTCACAGTGACACAGTAGTTTTTACTAATCGATTCAGCGTCCTAAAATTAGTCGGAAATATATACCTTATTCATTCATTTGCTTTTAATTCAAAAATACCATCGAACCAGCCATCGATCCGCTCGAGGACTCTTATATAGTATAATCTCGATAATCCGATCCATATGGTACCAGACAACCAGACAAAATAACTAATAGCAATAATATCTAACTAAAAAGTTAAGTGAACTTCTTGACATAATTAATGTGCAACCAATTTGACACAAGTGTTTGTCTAGTGCAGTGTTTCCCAAAGTGTACGCGAATGGTTTGCAAGGGGTACGAAATCATGTTCCAAGATTTTCTTGTGTGTGCCAAAGTGGATATAAGAAGAAGAATAACAATATTTAAATTACATCAAAAATAGTGCATCAAACATTACTTTTTATAAAGTGTTCCAATCTTATGAATTAGACGTGAATCTGCAAACATTTCATCTTTATTATCTTTGATAATTAATACAAATCAAAACAAACTTGTGATAAATTCTGTTTTTAAATGATTTTGTTACTTTTATCATTTTTAAGTCAGCAATAGTTACATTACTTGCTAAGAACACGATAACACTAATTGCTCACGATAATATGATTGCATATTGTTTTTACGTATATATAGAAAGCAGAAACTGTCTTAAAGAGAATTCATAAAGAATAAAGAAATGAATAAAGGAAGGATTTGTAATATTTTTTATCCGATTTTGCCTTATAATGTAATGTTTAATTCCTTGGATACACATATATTCCTTTAGAAAACACTGCACTAGACAAACACTTGTGTCAAATTGGTTCCACATTAATTTTGTCAAGAAGGAAATGAACGGAAGATCATCATGCGCGTAAACAGATCCTAACTAAAGACCTCCTCGCTCACGTCAGCTTTCAAATAAAAAAAACTGCATCAAAATCGGTCCATTTGTTTAGTAGCTACGATTCCACAAACAGCCACATATAGGGACAGTCGGACAGACTGACACACAATAAAGTAAAGAATTTAGAGAAACGTTTTAGACAAAACTTGTTGCAAATTTAATGTTGTCTAAGAATCTTTTTAAAAATTGCAAAAATTTTGCATGCCGTTATAAGAAATTGATATTTACTTCACAGGTTTAATAGCAGGTTAATTTGAAAAAAACAGCTGAGTGTATGACAGGTTATTACTCAGAACCTAGATGAAATAGACAAAAGTGTTTGTAACAGACAGAAGTAAATTTGAGTTATGAAGAATTTAATTCTCAATAAAAGTTGTTTTAACTAATTTTCTGCAATTTTGTTTTTTCAAAAAATTGCAAAAACCGAGTGAACGTTCAATTTGGGCGAAGTCAACTTTAAGGGATGATATCAGGAGAAGTAAACAAGTTAGTCAAAATCTCTTTAGACAAAACTCTAATGCTTTATAAGAAGTTACCTCCTTTGGTGTCGAATTAATGAATAAGTCCATAAAAATTCCTGATGTATTATACAATGAAATCCAATTAAAGGATTTGGAATATTCTGCTTAAGATATTGAATAGAACCAATGTTTCTTAGAACGTTCAGCGCCACCGTGGCATAAGTTGCTAACTAGTAATAAGGCTGCGACGGGTCACAGCGACGGGAACAGTATTTGGTCGCTGTCGATGTAATCTAGGTAAACGTAGATTTAATCTGGTTTAGATTAAGTTATGTTAGAGCCAGACAAATCCAGACGGAGGGGCCGAGACTTAATATTAAGTCAATTTTAATTGAGGTCGGAAAATTTTCACTACGTCTATGTTTTTTGTTTAGTGACACGAGTTGTTTCGATAGTAACAACAAACAGAAATTATTTAATAATGAAACTCCATTTGATTTACATTGGACTTTTACGCACGATTTTTACGCTTTTATACTCGATTATAATAATGATCCTTTACATACAATAATTTACTTATTTTGTGTTCATTTTGGTGTGCGAGTAGATAACATATTTAAAATACAATGATTGGAGAAGAAATTTCTTTTTTATATATTTAATATCCATACCTTTGTGGTTGAGTTTAATATGAAAATAATAGAAGTTAGAAAATCAAATCCTGGGTCACTGAAAAAGCCTGTGTGGGCCAGTGTCTGACCTGCGGGTCATAAATTCGCAATCTCTGACCTAGATAAAGTTTGCTTAAATAACTAAAAATAAAACTATTCCTGAATTTTGCTTTCCGAGAGTTCTTTTCTTTCTTAATGCTGAAGAGAAAAAGCGATTATTCGTTTAATCCTCGCTCAATATCGTCGGATAAAAATAGTTTAGGTTCGATTATGCGAGTCCGTCGTTCGTTATAAATCACATTCCTCTCTTTCTAATGAGCCGTAATTGATGAGGAATCCGACCGTATGCCGTTTATTATCAGCAATTATATTTTATTATGATGTACTGTGGAAAGACGCGATATTATTATTATTATTGGTGTAATTTTAATTGTGAGAACAATGAGGTTTAGATTGGGGGCTAGTCGCCGTATTTTTTTCCACCTCCATTGTTGGTACTTTTTTCCAGACTTCTTCTGTTGCTGCTGCAAGAATCGCTCGTTTTTTTAGTGCTTTTGTTTTATTGCGGCACACACGAGTCGGGGCAATAAATACCATTTTTATCATATTGATTTTATAGGCTCTTTATTTTGTCTCGCGTTCGTTCGCGGTGACATTTGAATAGCAACAATGGCCCAAGGACGCTCGTTCATAACGCCTGTCCGGCCGTTTCTTTCTCTCCTCCAACTGGGATCTCTCGTCTCTCCTGTGTATTCTATTTTTGCTCTGTTTTTGTCTTTTCTCCGCAAAACGTTTTTGTATTCCGACCGCGTCACCGCGACCAACGGATCTTTTTCAACCTCCAACTTACAAATCCAGGACGAACACAATTTATATCCCTCTCCACATACACCAAACAGATATCAGCCGTCTTTTCAGTAAATTGAGATATTTTAGGGTTTGTGTTTGGAACAATTTAAAAACATTGGGAAACGTTAATCAATTCGGCTGCGATGTTTCTTACACTTTAAATCTATTAAATTTTATTATTTAATAATAATAAAATATCCACCCGAAGTGTACATACAGGGCTCGTGGAAGATTTTTCATTATGCAGATTAGACCGTCTTATTAAATACAGTGGACTAGTATGTACGAATAATCGGTTCAAATGGAGAGAGGCAGGATTAGATAGCCAATATTAGACAGGCAGTTCTACACGAGACGCTGCTAGATTAAATACCAATTTTTAAATTGACCCAACGAGTCCTTGTGTCCGCTATAAATAATAAAACCATTTATTGTTGCAACTAAAGGCTATCAAGGCCTCTTTGTCTGTGTGCTATATATTTAACATAATATTTTTGTTAATAATATTGTATAATATATTAACAATAAAAGTTAACAAGAAGTGCATGCATCGACAAGTCGCTAATCCCATTCCGCGGACGAATCGTATTAGATATAATCAACAATTATTGATTATTGATTTATTAATTATAATTATTTCGAATGGAATTATTGCGCTTTCAAAAAAAAAAAGATTTTTGAGAGGATATATTACGGTTAAATTAATTTATGAAAAATCGTAAAAATATAGAGATAATGATTAGACAGACAAGACTAAATAGATAAGAGTTGACCACGTGGACAACGGTGTAGTTAAGTAAGCTAGTATAAGTGAGGTGAGACTCGGTGAGTTCTAGTTTTAATTTCAATTGATTAAGGTTGGCCAGTTATCAACGCCGTGCGGCTTTTGTCTAAGCGTAGAAAGGGGAAAAAACCTTCCAGATAAAATCGCGCCATAAATCTCCGGCTGTCCTCATATGCTTTGTGCTTTCGTCGCAAAACGAGATTTAATTAAAACGATAATTGGACGTTATTTCTGCAAAACTATTTCCATTTTAGACGGACAGAAAAACCTCAAAACCTATCGTATATAAATCTAGCATGGTCTTATCTATCTAGTTTGAGTTGCAATCCCTGAATCCCTTCTACATCCTGGAAATCGTAAAGGAAGCAGGACTAGAGAAGGCGCTCTAAATGGGCACGTATACCAACGATTAGAGGAAGAGGGTGGGAAACAACAGATCTATAAAGGTCGCAGTAGAAATCACCAACGAAGTCCACAATATATCTATCCAGTTTTGTCCACTTCCGGGAAATAATTTTTGGATTAGAATATACAAGACACAACTATATTACGGTTTTGCTCCTAAGAATGACAAAAATATATCTAATTTGCCCAACGGAATAAATTAATTCACATATACAATTGGCGAAACCATCCTACGTTATAGATAATGATACAAACTTAGAACGAACGGAACACTGCCTGAATATATAAATATATTCAGCTTTTCCGGAGCTCTATAACAATTATTTAGTCTTTTTAGGACTACCAAAACAAATCTCACATGAAATTTGTAAGTTATTTTACAGCTTTCAGTTCACCTTCGTAGCACTCAGCAAAAACCATAAAAATAACATTGTTTTTAAGATCCTGTCTTTCCGATACTTTAAGTGGATCTGTGGACGAGTTTCGAGATTTATCTTTCATCAGCACAGCTTTGCTTCCATGTTTGCATTATTGTTCATGAAAACTTTTGCCACATAATTATTCAATAACCAGTTGATTTTAGCCTGTTCTTTGCCTAACATTTTTATATTTGCACACAATAATTCAATAACAAATTACTTATAGCCTGTTCTGTGTGTAGCATTAAACCTCTGTTTAATATTTTCTTTCAAAAAGCAATTTGTGTTTTATATATTAATCCGTGCCTGTTTAATTAATCTTAATAATTAATCGTAGCCTGTTTATATCTAAAACAATACTCGTCTAATATTATTTTTAGCTTACTTTTTGCCCAATGTTAAACTTTTGCCACATAATTAATCAAGCACCAATTACTTTTAGCCTGTTGTTTACCTAACATTTATATTTGTGCCACACAATTATTCAATCAAATATTATGTATAGGCTGTTCTGCTTCTAGTCTGTTTAATATTTTCTTTCTAAAAGCAGTGTGTGTCTGTTTTATTTATTATGCCGGGCCTGTTTAATTAATCTTAATAATTAATCTTAGCCTGAACAAAACTGTTCTAATATTATTTTTAGCGTGTTTTTTTGCCCAATATTAAACTTTTGCCACATAATAAATAAATAAATATATTGTATAATAATAAATAATTATTTAATGAGCAATTACTTTTAGCCTGTTCTTTGGTTAACATTTATATTTTCGCCACAAAATAATTCAGTCATAAATTAGGTGTAGCCTGTTCTGTTTCTAGTCTTAAACGTCTGTTTAATATATTCCTTCAAAAAGCAATTTGTGCCTGTTTTATGTACTAACCCGTGCCTGTTTAATAAACCTTAATACTTCATTTTAGCCTGTTTATATGTGAAACAAAACTCGTCTAATATTATTTTCAGCCTGTTTTTTGTCCAATATTAAACTTTTGCCACATGATTATCACCAATTAATTTTAGCCTGTTCGTTGTCTGACATTTATACTTTTGCCAAACAATAATTCAATCATAAATTACGTATAGGCTGTTCTGTGTCTAGCATTAAACGTTTGTTTTATATTTTCTTTCAAAAAAGCAATTTATGCCTGTTTTATGTATTAACCCATGCCTGTTTAATTAATCTTAATAATTAATCTTAGCCTGTTTGTTTCTAAAATAAAACTCGTCTAATATTATTTTCAGCCTGTTTTTTGCTCAATATTAAACTTTTGCTACATAATTAGTCAAGCATCAATTACGTTTAGCCTGTTCTTTGCCTAATATTTATATCTTCGCCACACAATAATTCAATCACAAATAACGTATAGCATATTTTGTTTCTAGTCTTATACGTCTGTTTAATATTTTCCTTCAAAAACCAATTTGTGGCTGTTTTATGTATTAACCCGTGCCTGTTTAAATAATCTTAATAATTAATCTTAGCCTGTTTGTATCTAAAACAAAACCCGTTTAATATTAATTTCAAGCCTGTTTTTGCTCAATATTAAACTATTGCCACATAATTAATCAAGCACGAATTGATTTTAGCCTGTCCTTTGCCTAGCATTTATATTTTGTCCACACAATAATTCAATCACAAATTACGTATAGCCTATTCTGTTTTTAGCTTTAAACGTATGTTTAATATTTTCCTTCAAAAATAAATTTGTGCCTGTTTTATGTATTAACCCATGCCTGTTTAATTTATCTTAATAATTAATTTTAACCTGTTTGTTTCTAAAATAAAACTCTTCTAATATTATTTTCAGCTCATTTTTTGACCAATATAGAACTTTTAGTGCATAATAATTCAATCACCAATTACTTTTAGCCTGTTCTTTTCCTAACATTTATATTTTGCTCACAATAATTCAATCACAAATTAGGTATAGCCTATTCTGTGTCTAGTATTAAACGTCTGTTTAATATTTTCTTTAAAAAATCAATTTTTTCCTGTTTTATGTATTAACCTGTGCCTGTTTAATTAATCTTAATAATTAAGCTTAGCCTGTTTGTATCTAAAACAAAACTTGTCTAATATTATTTTCACTTGTCCTATATCGAACTTTTGGTACATAATTATTTAATCACCAATTGATTTTAGATCGTTGTCTGCCTAATATTTATATTTTTGCCACACAATAATTACGTATAGCCTGTTCTGCTTCTAGCCTTAAACGTCTATCTAATATTTTCTTTCAAAAAGCAATTTGTGCCTGTTTTATATATAGCCTGTTTATACCTAAAACAAAACTCAAACTTAAAACAAACGGAACATAGCCTGAATATAAAAATATATTCAGACTTTCCGGAGCTCTATACATATATTGAGTCATTTTAGGACTACCAAAATAAATCTCACATGAAATTTGTAAGTTATTGTATTGCTTTCAGTCCACCTTCGTGAACTCAATAAAAATCATAAAAATAACATTATTTTTAAGCTCATGTCTTTCCGATACCTTAGGGTAGCCATTTGTGGATGCGTTTCGAGATTTATCTCTCATCAACACAGCTTTGCTTCCATGAACAATAGTTTGTAAACCACTTACTTGCAAACCCATGTGGTGTTTAGGATTAGATGTTTATAATTGTGACATTTTGTGAGAGAGACATGAACTTAGCAGGTTATTGATTGAACTGATAAGATAGAATTGAGCTTAAAAACAATGTTATTTTTATGGTTTTTGTTGAGTGCCACGAAGATGGACTGTAAGCTATAAAATTACTTACAAATTTCATGTGAGATTTGTTTTGGTAGCCCTAAAAAGACTCAATAATTGTTATAGAGCTCCGGAAAGGCTGAATATATTTATATATTCAGGCTGTGTTCCGTTTGTTTTAAGTTTGTAATTCACATATTTTTACCAGCTATTATTACTAGCTATTATTACTAGCTTGCCCGTCTAGTCTTGACTGTGTAAACTTGTCTATCTAGTCCTAGTCCTATCTGTCAGACAAGACTAGACAGACAAGACTATAGAGTTATTTTTTTAATAAAGCGTCCATCATAACATCCCATTTAAGATGTTCTTCGATGAATACACCTAGACAGATAAGACTAGACAGAAAAGAGAAGACCGACAAGACTAGACAGACAAAATCAGACAGATAAGGTGAGACTAAGAAAATCAGTTTTTGTAGTCTGTCTTCATAAAACTTGTTCAATTTACTACCCAGTTCATATTGATAATGTTCCATGGCGTGACCAATTACAGTATTAAGTTAATTACATAAATTAAGCCAGAGTTTACGTTAAATACTGCGACTAATTTAATTTCCTCTTAACGCGTGCAAGAAGAAGAAAAAAAAACCGTGCCAATTTGTGCGCTTTTTTCATGCGTTAGTACTCGACGAGTATTAAGGAATCCGATGGACTAAATAGTTTTCGCGTGGCTGACCCTAATTAGGGAGATCAAAAGAATTCAACAGAATAAAAAAAAACGCAAATTATCGATTTCCTTGAAAAACTCACACTCGACCCAGATTTTGCAAATTCCACACTCATTTATATTTAATGAAACCAATTTTACTTCTTGTTTTGTAGGACTAAGCTAGTCTTCTTGTGGAAAGAAGCTAGCCTTTTTATAGAACTAAACTAGTCCTCTTGTAGAACTAGAGTAGTCCTCTTGTAGAACTAGACTAGTCTTCTTGTAGAACTGGACTAGTCTTTTCATAGAACTAAGTATGTCTTCTTTTAGAACTATTCTAGTCTTCTTGTAGTACTATTCTAGCCTTCTTATAGAACTAGACTTGTCCTCTCGTAGAACTAGGTTTCTCTTGTGGAACTGGGCTAAACTTTTCGTAGAAGTAGGGTAGACTTCTTGCAAAACTAGGCTAGTCTTCTTGTAGGAGTAGGCTGGTCTTCCTGTAGAACTGGGCTAGCCTTCCTGCGGAACTAGGCTAGTCTTGTTTTAGAACTAGACTAGATTTCTAGTAGAAGTAGGCTAGTTTTCCGTTAGAACTACATTAGAAGTAACTAGTTTCTTTGAACTTTTACTCTCCTATCCATGCATATTCATGTCTATTAAATTTGAACTTCAAATTCAAAACAGTTTATTTTATTAAATAAGCTTACAGTTGATCAACTTTAAGTTACAAATAACATAAAGTATGCATAGTATACATAGTGTACTGGTGTATAGTATGCATAGTGTAAAGTATGCATATAGTGTCGCTAAATGAAATGTGTCTTTAATCTTCATATAATTTTATCTGGTTCAGGAATTCCATTAATGAATATGGTTCTATATCGATAAGGATACGATGGAGTTCCTTCTTTAGATTCTTCATCGGTAGTGTCTTTACATCTAATGGTAACGAGTTAAAAAGTTCCATATTACTATACGGCGGTATCTTTTCTGTTAGCTTTAGTCTGTGTCTTATTACGTGTCTCTTTGACGTTCTTCACCTTAAATTCTTGAAATAGATTTTTGTTCTTTACTATGAATATTATCGACTCAAAAACGTAGGTGGCCAATAGTTGTAAGGATTCTCGCGGTTCTAAGCTGCCCTCTATGTTTCCCTATAATTTAAATTATATATGATTCTTATTGCTTCTTTCTGAATCTTAAATACATCATTTGTTAGTATTCCTCTCCCCCAAAACATTATACCGAAACGTTGGTGACTGTGAAAGTTGGCGTAATATACTGTCTTCATAGTTTCCCTGTTCAGGAATTTTTTCATGGTCCTCATAGCATATACAGCTTTATTTAGTTTTTTAATAAGCTGCGCTGTATGCGTTGTCCATCCTAGTGTATCATCGAAGTGGATCCCAAGCAGTTTTACATTGTTCTGTAGTTAAATAGTACTATTTGAGTTTGTAGTCATCCTATTGTATGGTCTTGTATCCCGTATGGATATAAATATGGTGATCATAGTTTTTTCATGATTCAGAATAAGTCTATTTTCGTTACACCAGTTTTTCATATTCCCAAGGAGCTATTGATGTTAGTCGGTATGGAATCTATTGACCTAATTCCTATCAGTATGCTTTTGTCGTCTGCATAGTTTATAGTCACGTTTCTCGTGTTATTTTGTAGATTTAGGTCTGGGAGGTCGTTCATGTAAAGTATAGGGGTCCTAGGATGCTACCCTGAGATATCCCCATATTAATGACTCTGGGTGTCGATCTCTCCCTCCCTTGCCCGCGGACTATTTTTGTTATCTGAACTCTATTTTTTAGAAAGTTTGTGATTAGGTCGAGCGCCACGCCCCAAATTCCATAGCTAGATGCTTTTCTCGCTAGAATGGCATGGTCTACTGTGTCATACGCTTTTGAGAGATGTAGGAGTATCCTGCTTGGCACATTTTGCTCCTCCAGTTGCTGAATAATATCTTTTAAGAATTGGAAGCAGGTGGTCTCTTTACTTCGTCCTTTGCTATAAAAGACAGCATTCTTTTAAATCTTCTTGGTGAGTCTGTTTTCATTCATCTTATGTATGTGTCCATAGAATTTTGCCCTTCTTTTCCTGATTTTCTTCTGTTCGGGCTGTTAAATTTTTTCCGGGCTTGTCTTTTGTCTTCTATAGCTCTGTCGGATGCCATGTTCCACCATCTGTGTTTCCTTTTTCTCGGTGGTTGCCCCAATTTTAACAATTCTTTCATTTTTCCTGACAGTTCTGTCCATTTGTTACTCTCAATTCTCTTAATTTTTTCTGTGACTTATTTTTTGTTTAATTGTAGGTATTCTTGGTCTGTTCTGAAAGTTCTGTTGGTTCTCTTGATTTGTCTGTTGGGTAATAATTTCACTTTGATTTGTAGGAGATGATGATCGGATTCGAAAACTCCTTTCCTGTCTTAACATTAATAATTTCACTGGTGCTTTTCGTGGACGCCGCTATGTGGTCAATCTGAAATTCTCCTAGGGCGTTGTTGGGAGATTTCCAAGTACGTAGTTAGTTGTGTGTGTTTCTCGAATTGCGTTGGCATGATTTTGAGGTCGAAATTCCTGCAGAAGTTTATTAAGTTCAAATTGACAACGATTTATACAGTCACATAGACAATGCCTACTAAAAATTGAAAAGTGATAATAACATCCGCTTTGGGACAGCTTTACTAATTAAATCAATGCATCTTGTGAGCTGCGTGAAGATGGCCCCCCGAAATTGAAAAAAAAAATTAAAATGGGATACGTTTGACCAAGATTTGACCATGATTGACCACAAAATAGTTTTGTTTGCCCACATTCCGTTCAAAAGATATTATAGAAAAATAATCGGGGGCCTAGCCCCCCAAAATGAATTTTTTGCTGTTTTTGAGAATGGCATCTTAAAAAACATCGTTTGACCATATTTGCCCACCACTTTTTTCGATAATTTTTTTTTTATGAAACCCAAAATCGGTTTTTTAATATTTTTTTTTTTTTATTTTTACTGTTTTTTTGTTTTTTTTGGTGTTGGAAAACTTCGTTTGACCATGTTTGCCCATCATTTTTTTTTAATACAAAATGTTTTTAACAGCCCCAAAATCGTTTGTTTTTTAATGTTTGATATCCATGAACAACATGAGCGATTACCCAAAATAAATGGATTGCCGAACTTTTCCTACGATAATCCAATATACTCGAAGGTGCATTTACACCTATTCCCCTGCGATTTTCTAGCAAACGGATAATAAGCGATTTTCGGTAATTCGTGGGATCGTATTTCACACATGCAAAAATAGCGTTTGATGTCTGTCCACCCTTAGAAAATCGTTTTATTTGAATATGGGGTGAAAAATTGAAACATACAGGTGGAGAATTTTAAGGAAAATGGGTGAACCTCAAAAATTGATTAAATGATATTTCACGAATACTAAAAAAGTTACGTATACACCATTGAATTATATTTTGCCTGCATAAGGGACAAAAAATTGAAAGATGAAAAATGTTCTTGGGTTATGTTATATTAGGGTATTTATATTTTGTTTGTTGTGGTCTTTTTAAAAAATTAAATTAAAAAAAAAATGGGTTCTAAAAGTTTTTAAAATTATGAATTGGTAAAACCATACAACATTATAGATAATCAGATAAACTTAATAAAGGCGGAACAAAGCTTGAATATATAAATATACTCAACCTTTCCGGAACTCTATAATACTAATGAGTCTTTTTAGGACTACCAAAAACAAATCTCATATGAAATTTGTCAGTTATTCTATAGCTTTCAGTCCACCTTCGTGGCACTCAACAAAAACCATAAAAAAAACATTGATTTTTAAGATCATGTCTTTCCGATACCTTGAGTGGATAGCCATCTGTGGACGCGTTTCGAGATTTATCTCTCATCAGCACAGCTTTGCTTCCATGAACAATATTTTGTAAATCACTCACTTGACAACCCATGTGTTGATTAGGGTTAGATGTTTTTAATTTTGACATTTTGTGAGAGAGACATGAAGATCTCTTATATCAATAACCTGCTAAGTTCATGTCTCTCTCACAAAATGTCAAAATTAAAAACATCTAACCCTAATCAACTCATGAGTTGTGAAGTGAGTGATTTACAAAATATTGTTCATGGAAGCAAAGCTGTGCTAATGAGAGATAAATCTCGAAACGCTCAAGGTATCGGAAAGACATGATCTTAAAAATCAATGTTATTTTTATGGTTTTTGTTGAGTGCCACGAAGGTGGACTGAAAGCTATAGAATAACTGACAAATTTCATATGAGATTTGTTTTTGGTAGTCCTAAAAAGACTCATTAGTATTATAGAGTTCCGGAAAGGTTGAGTATATTTATATATTCAAGCTTTGTTCCGTCTTTATTAAGTTTATTTTTAAAATTAGATGATAGCAGATTAGATTAAGATTACGGTAAAGCGGCCAATAGGTATCAACATCTGGTACCAACGTTCACCGGCAAGGAACAAGACTCATCGATAGAAGATGGAGAGCAGTGTATCGACGAATAGCCTTCTGAAGTTGACAGGTATGTACGTCGTGTCACAATACAATGTAGGAAGTTCATCAAATGTTGAAACGTACTTCTTGAATTTGAAAAACATTGACATGGGCGACGTTACCGGTCCAATTCGGGCGGATAAATTCATCGTCAAACATATACGTTCCATCGAAGCGACAAGTAAATTGGAGAGAGCTGCTTGCAAAAGAAAACGTTATGAATTCAATGAGAAAATTATTCAAAAATCCAAAAAGAACGTAAAATTTCTACAGGAGAACGAATACTTATTTCAAGAAGAGAATTGGAAAGGAAAATTACAAAACTCGATGACATTATTGAGAAAAAATTATTAACCAGCGCGGACACAAAGATAGTCACTTTTCGGCTCTTCCATCCCCTGGTTGTAATAGTTCGATTCAACAAATTTCTTTGCAATCAACAAATCAAGATTTCAAAAACTCGTTGGTCCTACCAGAAGATTCACATTTTTCTTCTGTGGATTTTACACAGACAACATCGGAAATCAATACTATTCTACAAATCGTAAGAAGACGAAGAAAAAATCAAGAGGAAAATTGGACACAACAAAAAATCAAGAGGAAATTTTTTGACACCGTGTCCAGAAGTACGAGTCATTCATGATCGACCAATGAAGAGGGACAAGAGTAAGTTGATTTTAAGAAATGGCGGAATTGTGGGACCACTTTGGATTGGACGAAGAAGATAATATAGAAGATAAAATAAGCAATCCTCGTTGACATTCCTGAAAAAATTGTAATCAGGGGGAAAACATATATTCTGAACGGGGCAATAGAATATGTCGAACCATCTGGGAGACAATTGAAAGGAACAAGAAATAACGGGCATTGCGGGGTATATTGTCGAAGAATTACAAATCGCTAGGAAGTTCGCAACGATCTTTGCAAGGAAAAACGAAAAATAAAGGAAATGGAAATTGGAAAATCAAAAATGTAAAATGGAATTTATATGTAAGAAGATAACAAGTTTTAACTAAACAGATGGCATTTAAAATACATAAAAAATAAAAGAACTGTTTTCTTTAGTAATGACTTTGATGTACTTAGTGATATATTTATAATGTGCTTCAAGTACGGAAAATAATGGGTGTTTTTTTAATTGCATGAGAATTTTCGATGGTTATTGTCTATAGTTTGAGAGTTGAGAATGTCAAACTGTGTTAACATTTCTGTTCATTAAGGTTTGGCAAATTCATCATGAATCGTTTAACGTCAGAACAACGCTTCCAAATGCTGAAAATTTGCGAAGTTCATAGAGCACTTGGTCAATTTTACGGTCTACATAATTGGCCTAGTGAGCAAGCAATTTCTTCATTTATTGATCGTTTTCGCACAAATTTTACTCTTCTTGATTAAAAATCATCAATAAGACAAAGAAATGTGGGTACCGAAGAGAATATTGCTGCTGTAGCGCGAATCGTCGTTCTCAACTCGTCAACGTTCTCAACTTGTTGACCTTTATCCTTCGACTACGTAGAAATTTTTATAAAATAGAGCTCGTGCAAGAATTAAAACGAAATGACCATCGTTTACGTCGCATTTTTGCTGACTGGGCTAATTTTAAACTGGCTGAAGATGAGCATTTTTACCCAAGAATTGTGTTTAGTGATGAAGCTCATTTCTGGTTAAATGGTTTCGTCAATAAGCAAAATTTCCGCGAAGACGGAAGTAGGGAAAGATGATTCGTTCTAGACCCTCCACTTAATTAAAACTGATTAAACCTGTAGCGTGTGTCTACATAGACCTCTCACCCTGTTTAGTGTAGGGTTATGTAGACCTCGAACTATTGCATTGCATTAAAGCTGATTGAAAGCTGATTAAAGCTGATTAAAAGCTGACTCAAACTGTTCACAGTTGATAAAAATCTGATTAAAGCTGATTAAAAAGTAGGGGACCGTAAGTGTAGGTGGAGGGTCCAGAACGAATCATCTTTCCCTACTGACGGAGCTCAAGCCTGTTGTGCGGTTTACACGCCGGCGGCATCATCGGTCCTTATTTCTTTCGAAATGAGGAAGCAGCTGCCGTTACGGCGAATGGCGAGCGCTATCGACCCATTCTGATTTTTTTTTCCAAAAATTAATCAGTTAAACATCGTTCGTGCGACTTAACGCCTCTCGATTAATTTTTATGGGGCTATGTTAAGTCATTGGTTTCTGTCGACAAACCAGCAACTCTGAAAGCGTTGGAAGCCAACATTAAAGCCACCATTGACGCTATACGGCCAGATTTATGGGAAAAAGTACTGAGAAATTAGACTGATCGAATGGACTATGTAACTCGTGGCAGACATATGCCGGTAATAATATTTGAAAAATAAATGCCATGAAATTATCTACCAGATTATAATAATAAAAAAATCATTACAACAATATTTATTTCTTGTATTATTATTTAAATTTCTCAAGTTCTTAAAAAAACACCCTATACAAGGAGCTATTAAAATTTATGTATAGCACAATTTTTCACCTCTTATGCAGTAAAAAAAAGCAAGGGTGGCCAAATGTGAAACCTATTTTGGCATATGTGAAATATGTTTTGATTAATTTTCGAGGTTTGCCCATTTTTTTGGTCCTTATCAATTCTTCATGAAATATAATCTATATCTTTCAGTTTTTCGCCCCTTATGTAAACAAAACAACTTTTTTAAGTAAAACACTATAAAAACGATTTTGGGGCTTCAAAATGTTTTTAATTTAAAAATAAAAGATGGTCAAATATGATGAAACGAAGTCCTTCAACACCAAACGAAAAAAAAACAACAAAAATAATAAAAAATATTATATTAAAAAAAAACAATTTTGGGGTTCAAAATAAAAAAATTATAATTAAAAGAAATAGTGGGCAAACATGGTCAAACGAAGTTTTTTAAGATGGCATTATCAAATATAGAAAAAATACATTTTGGAGGGCTAGGACCACAATCCTTTTTTTTAATATCTTTTGAACGGAATATGGGCAAACAAAACTATTTGGTGGTCAATCATGTTCAAATCTTGGTCAAACGTATCCAATTTTAATTTTTTATTTTTTTCAATTTCGGGGGGCTATCTTCATGCAGCTCATCTTGAGCGCTGTGTGCTAAAGAGTAACAGAAGATTTCCGTGTCCCTCCCTTGATTAAATTAGTAAAGCTGTCCCAAAGTGAATGTTATTATCACTTTTAAATTTATTAAAATCTCTCCCTTCTTATTTGTCCTCTTGTGGGTCGTTTGTTTTCCTGTTGTGTCTCTAATTTTACTTTCCCTGCCTAATTGAGCATTAAAATCTCCTAGTAACACTTTTACCTGCTTCCTGAGGAATTTGTTCGTGGTGTCTTCCAGATCTTCCCAGAATTCTTCTATCATCTGGAGGTTTTTCTTGTTGTAGTTATTGGTGGTGGCATGTGCGTTGATCAGTGCATAAGCTTTGTTTCCAGATCGAATCTTGAGTGTTGATTTTTTTTCTGATTTTGAGGTGAAATCCATTACAGAGTCCAGTATCGATTTGCGCACTACAGATCCTGTTCCGAAGAGTTTGAGGATTCTTTTTGAAATTGTTATGGCTGAATTCGCCTTGCATATTCTGTAGTTTTCCAAGTCAAAGTGGTTCTCATCTGAGAATCGTGTTTGCTGTATTGCCAGTATTTTGATATTGAATTTATCCATGGCGTTCGTCAGTTGTTACAATTTAACTACTTTCAGTAGTCTGTTCGTGTTGAGTTTTCCCATGTAAAATATTCTCTTAGTCTTGAGTGGTTTTGAAAGGCTCTGATTCTTCTCTTCATGACATGCCTGATCTCCTGGAATCCGATGATCAGGTCTATTACCCAGCCTTTTGGATTGGGGCCCAGGGCAGTGGATTCTTTCTCGTTGCTCTGACATGATTACTTTTTTTTGTTCAGGTTTTGGAGGTGAAATCTAAACGAATCTCATCAAATTTCGACTGGAGTTTTGAGTTCATATACCATATATACAATGTGGTGTTAAAGTTTGGAATCAAACCAATAACTTCTTTATTTATTTTTTATGGGATAATCGCTCGGACCCGTCAATTTTGTTTTCCAAAATACAAAGTTCGGACGTAAAAAAAAATTTCGTGACGTCATTGACATTTTTTTTAATGGGTACCCCCATTTTTTATTCTCGATTTGTATAGACCTTTTCATTGTCTAAATGGTGGTGTAAAAAAATTGGTTTCTTACATTCAAATTTTTTCGGAAAAAACTGATTTAAATTTTAAGATAACGAACATTAGCCAGTTTAGAAAAATTTGTTTGTAACAAGAAAATTTTAATAATTGGTGAGAAAAAAAATCAAAAAACCTTTTAAGCAAAAATAATTCGCCACGCAGCCCCCATTGGGGACCGAGCTTCCAAATTCGGTAAGCGGGTACTTCTGGAACTAGAAGTACCCGCTTACAAAGTTCTGTTCTACCAGAAGTACCCGCTTACCGAAATTGAAAGCTCCGCCTCCAATGGGGGCTGCGTGGCGAATTATTTTGCTTTTGTGGCGAATTATTTTTCCTTATTAAAGGTTTTTTGATTTTTTTTTCTCACCAACGCTTCGAAATAGAAAATTACGACCGGGATCTTCGTATGTAGTTTGTCTGTGTCTACAAATAAATATTCTTTGCAAATTTTGTAAAATCGTTCGATCTAGTCACAAAAGTAAAAAATATAAAATGCAAAAATGTTATCTTCTATGGAGGGGTACCCATCTCTGAATTTCGATTTTCAATTGACATGGGTTTAAATGGAGAACGCAGTAAAGAAGTAAAGCAAGTAAATTTATTTTGCAAAAACGGTTCGCTTTGGAAAGATGAACATGACAATCTTTAAAAAGTTGTTAAAAAACATCACGTGATGAATGGACGACCCCAAGGGTGCCGCGAGATTTTTTCAGCTCGACAGGGTGCCGCGGCAAAAAAAGTTTCAGAACCACTAATTTAGACAATGAAAAGGTCTATCCAAACCGAGAATAAAAAATGGGGGATGCCATTAAAAAACGAAGTCAATGACGTCACAGCGCAAACACCAATGACGTCACGAAAAATTTGTTCGTACGTCATAACTTTGTATTTTGGAAAACAAAATTGACGGGTCCGAGCGATTATCCCAGAAACAATAAATAAAGAAGTTATTGGGTTGATTCCAAACTTTAACATCCCTCTGTATATACATATATATATATATATATATATATATATATATATATATATATATATATATATATATATATATATATATATATATATTGTGTATTGGAATGCGAATGCGTTGGTTTTGTCTACGACCAATCGACATCTAATGGCTGATTGGATAATTAGCATTGAGATAGTGATTTTTGTTATTCTCTTCATTTTCGCCCGGTCTCCGTCTTTCTCGGTCGTGTCGGGCTTCTTTTATTTGTGTCTACGATCTAACAAGTTTGTGCTTTATAGAGTTGATTGTGTCTGTTGGTCAAGCCTAGACTCGGCGCGGCTTGCGTCGGGTGTTAAGCTTTAGTCGGTGGCGAATGGAGATGAAGAAGATTAGAGTGGAGATTAGATTAGATAAGTGTGATTGGAATTGCCTTCTTGTCTGAACATTGCCTTTTTCGCAAGTTTCATGTGCATTTCTAGACGTTGGTTGATCCAAATATGCAAATGATTTAAATTTAATTGATTTTTTTACCCCGATACTTTATGATTTTGACATTACACCTAATCCATTATTTTCTCATTTAGTTTGTTTTTAATGCCATAAAACTTGCATCAAAAAGTTCAAAATATGCGAGCGAAATTCAAATTTGTGGAACGCACCACCATTGGTCGATATGGTATGTGATGTGCACGTTGATATTAATCTGCGTCTATGTATGTAGGGTGGACTATACACCTCGATTGGGACTTTGTCAAACAATTTATCTGGTGTATGTACTTATATAGTGTTTTTGCATTGCGGTACTATACAACATTTATAAAAAGGTTTTTTAGCTTTTTCCATTATCGAAATAGCAAATTCAAACTGAAAATCTTAATCTTAATTGTCTATGCAAATAGACACTGAATGTCTATGCAACACTGAATGTCAAGTGGTATGCGACGTCATCGAAAGCGCGCGATAAATGGGACCGTTCAAACAGGTCAAATTTTATCGGTATTTCATATATTATATTAAAAATTAATTTAATTTAAAGTAAAAATGAATTAAGCATTAAAAAAAAATATGCATATTCCCTATTGAGGAGTTGATGTGAAAACCGAGTTAAATGACAAATTTAATATTGTTAGGAAATCGTTTTTTTTTTTAATTTAAATCTCCTGTGCTGGGAAGTAAATGAAAAAATATCGGAGCTTTAGATCTTGTTCCATATACTTTCCAGTACATTAAATGTAGCGGATATATGTAGCTCGGTTTTTAGTCTAATTGTAACCAAAATATCAAATTTGATCTAATAGCGGCAAAAATACTATAAACACAAGAAACATCAACAACATTTTTCATGTTAATAAATAAAAACGTCTATAAGAATGTAGTCCAATCACTTATTCATTATTCCCCTGCATAGGTAACATTATTACCTTTAGTTTTGTATAAATACACGTTTTTTTTTTGGCAGTTCCACGAACAGTAAACTAAGCGTTCATTTGAATTGAATAGACATTTTTGCTGCCTACCAAACACTGACTCCTTATCGCTTATTCAATGCTCGAAACGTTTTTAGTGCCCAGTAACATTCTCAAATAAAATGCTTATTAACATTTTTTTATTATCATTACTATTATGCATTCTTTCACTTATTTAGAGTGTGTGAGTGTGCGTCTCATGTAGGCAGCAACTGGAATTCCACAAATGTAGCATTGCGCAACAAGCACGTTTAATAACTTTTACGTTCTTTTTATCGAAGACTTCTTAAACAATTTGTATATAATCTCAGCTATAGTCCAACAATATCGATTGACAAATCTAGTCAAGACTAGACGGACAAGAGTAGACAGATAAGACTAGACAGATAAGACTAGACAGATAAGACTAGACAGATAAGACTAGACAGACAAGACTAGACAGACAAGACTAGACAGACAAGACTAGACAGACAAGACTAGACAGACAAGACTAGACAGACAAGACTAGACAGACAAGACTAGACAGACAAGACTAGACAGACAGGACTAGACAAACAAGACTAGACAGACAAGACTAGACAGACAAGACTAGACAGACAAGACTAGACAGACAAGACTAGACAGACAAGACTAGACAGACAAGACTAGACAGACAAGACTAGACAGACAAGACTAGACAGACAAGACTAGACAGACAAGGCTAGACAGACAAGACTAGACAGACAAGACTAGACAGACAAGACTAGACAGACAAGACTAGACAGACAAGACTAGACAGACAAGACTAGACAGACAAGACTAGACAGACAAGACTAGACAGACAAGACAGACAGACAAGACTAGACAGACAAGACTAGACAGACAAGACTAGACAGACAAGACTAGACAGACAAGACTAGACAGACAAGACTAGACAGACAAGACTAGACAGACAAGACTAGACAGACAAGACTAGACAGACAAGACTAGACAGACAAGACTAGACAGACAAGACTAGACAGACAAGACTAGACAGACAAGACTAGACAGACAAGACTAGACAGACAAGACTAGACAGACAAGACTAGACAGACAAGACTAGACAGACAAGACTAGACAGACAAGACTAGACAGACAAGACTAGACAGACAAGACTAGACAGACAAGACTAGACAGACAAGACTAGACAGACAAGACTAGACAGACAAGACTAGACAGACAAGACTAGACAGACAAGACTAGACAGACAAGACTAGACAGACAAGACTAGACAGACAAGACTAGACAGACAAGACTAGACAGACAAGACTAGACAGACAAGACTAGACAGACAAGACTAGACAGACAAGACTAGACAGACAAGACTAGACAGACAAGACTAGACAGACAAGACTAGACAGACAAGACTAGACAGACAAGACTAGACAGACAAGACTAGACAGACAAGACTAGACAGACAAGACTAGACAGACAAGACTAGACAGACAAGACTAGACAGACAAGACTAGACAGACAAGACTAGACAGACAAGACTAGACAGACAAGACTAGACAGACAAGACTAGACAGACAAGACTAGACAGACAAGACTAGACAGACAAGACTAGACAGACAAGACTAGACAGACAAGACTAGACAGACAAGACTAGACAGACAAGACTAGACAAGACTAGACAGACAAGACTAGACAGACAAGACTAGACAGACAAGACTAGACAGACAAGACTAGACAGACAAGACTAGACAGACAAGACTAGACAGACAAGACTAGACAGACAAGACTAGACAGACAAGACTAGACAGACAAGACTAGACAGACAAGACTAGACAGACAAGACTAGACAGACAAGACTAGACAGACAAGACTAGACAGACAAGACTAGACAGACAAGACTAGACAGACAAGACTAGACAGACAAGACTAGACAGACAAGACTAGACAGACAAGACTAGACAGACAAGACTAGACAGACAAGACTAGACAGACAAGACTAGACAGACAAGACTAGACAGACAAGACTAGACAGACAAGACTAGACAGACAAGACTAGACAGACAAGACTAGACAGACAAGACTAGACAGACAAGACTAGACAGACAAGACTAGACAGACAAGACTAGACAGACAAGACTAGACAGACAAGACTAGACAGACAAGACTAGACAGACAAGACTAGACAGACAAGACTAGACAGACAAGACTAGACAGACAAGACTAGACAGACAAGACTAGACAGACAAGACTAGACAGACAAGACTAGACAGACAAGACTAGACAGACAAGACTAGACAGACAAGACTAGACAGAGAAGACTAGACAGACAAGACTAGACAGACAAGACTAGACAGACAAGACTAAACAGACAAGACTAGACAGACAAGACTAGACAGACAAGACTAGAGAGGCAAGACTAGACAGACAAGACTAGACAGACAAGACTAGACAGACAAGACTAGACAGACAAGACTAGACAGACAAGACTAGACAGACAAGACTAGACAGACAAGACTAGACAGACAAGACAGACTAGACAGACAAGACTAGACAGACAAGACTAGACAGACAAGACTAGACAGACAAGACTAGACAGACAAGACTAGACAGACAAGACTAGACAGACAAGACTAGACAGACAAGACTAGACAGACAAGACTAGACAGACAAGACTAGACAGACAAGACTAGACAGACAAGACTAGACAGACAAGACTAGACAGACAAGACTAGACAGACAAGACTAGACAGACAAGACTAGACAGACAAGACTAGACAGACAAGACTAGACAGACAAGACTAGACAGACAAGACTAGACAGACAAGACTAGACAGACAAGACTAGACAGACAAGACTAGACAGACAAGACTAGACAGACAAGACTAGACAGACAAGACTAGACAGACAAGACTAGACAGACAAGACTAGACAGACAAGACTAGACAGACAAGACTAGACAGACAAGACTAGACAGACAAGACTAGACAGACTAGACAGACAAGACTAGACAGACAAGACTAGACAGACAAGACTAGACAGACAAGACTAGACAGACAAGACTAGACAGACAAGACTAGACAGACAAGACTAGACAGACAAGACTAGACAGACAAGACTAGACAGACAAGACTAGACAGACAAGACTAGACAGACAAGACTAGACAGACAAGACTAGACAGACAAGACTAGACAGACAAGACTAGACAGACAAGACTAGACAGACAAGACTAGACAGACAAGACTAGACAGACAAGACTAGATTGTAGATTGTAGATTGTAGATATGGTGGTGACGACTTGTACTGCGACCTTTATAGATCTATTGTACCCCACCCTCCTCCTCCAAGTGTTGGTGTACTAACCCATTTAGAGCGCCTCCTCTAATCCTGATTCCTTTAGGAATCTCAGGATCTGGGTGGGATTCAAGGCCTGCAGCTCCTCTGTGTTCAAGCAGTGAGCCCCAAGGTACATCTGTCTCTTGCGGAGTAATGCTCCGCAGTCTTTGAACAGATGTATGGGGGTTTCCTCTGCTGAGCCACAGAATCTGCATCCATCATCCTCCTCTAGGCCTAGGGCCTTGAGATGTTTCCTAAGTCTGCAGTGTCCCGTCAGGGCTCCTGTCAGAATTCTGAGCTTGTTCCTGCTTAGTTTCAGGCAAGCTTTAGTTCTCTTCTGGTTAAAAGATCCCAGCATCACTTTGGATTGCCTTAGCCCTGGAAGTTCTTCCCAGGTTTTCATCCATTTTCTTCTTATTTCTTCATCTAAACTTTTGCGGATGGTGTTCACGCTCATACCGCAAAAGGGTTCCGGACCTATAAAGGGGCTACTGGATCCCTTGTTTGCTAGGTGATCGGCTTCTTCGTTTCCGTCTATACCAGTGTGTCCTGGTACCCAGTATAGCGTTACTTTATTATCCCTGCCAAGCTTGTTCAGCTTCCCCACACAGTCCCATACCAGTTTGGATCTGATGGTGTATGAGCTAATGGCCTTGATGGCTGCTTGGCTATCTGACAGGATAGCAATTCGTTTTTTGCGGTACTTCCTGTCGAGGTTAAACTGTGCACATCTTTCGATTGCGTGTACCTCTGCTTGGAAGATACTTGGGGATGTTCCCATGGATTCGGAGTATCTGGTACGAGGTCCAAACACTCCTGCACCAGTGCCTTCCTTTGTCTTCGAACCATCTGTATACCACTTGATGGCATTTTGCTCTATGTGGTATGCTGAGGATTCGTCGCTCCAATCGGCTTTACTACTACACATTGCTGTGTAGTTTTTCTCGAAGTGGTATTTGCATACCATTTCGTCTTTTGGTACTTCCAGCCAGGGGATCTTGGTAGCGAGGCTGTTTCGGTCTCTGCTCCCGATTATTTTGCCTCTGCCCATTCCTTCCTTGCTGAACCTTACGATCGCCGATCTGGCGGCGCTCTCCACCACAAGGTGCAGCGGAGTCAGATCCAGCAGCAGCTCCAATGCTGCTGTCGGACACGACCCCATCGCCCCCGTGATGCAGACACACGACCAGTCTTTGAATCTTCTCAAGCTGTTTCCTCATAGAGGCCAGCTTGATTCTACTTCCCCACGCAACCGCCCCATAAGTGATAGCAGGTCTCACTATCATGGTGTACATCCATCGCAGGATAGTGGGGTTACAACCCCACGTTTTTCCTGCCAGATTTCTGCACACCATTAGGGCGCGTTTGGCTTTACCTACCACTGCCTCAGCGTGTCTATTCCATAGGAGTTTGCTATCTAGTGTGATACCCAGATACCTTATCTCCTGTTGGTATTCTACTGCCTTCCCATCTATGAGTATGGGATGTAGGCAGTTTAGTTTTCTCCTTCTAGTAAATGGTATCACCGTGGTTTTGCTCGGGTTGAGTCTTAATCCCACTGTTTGACACCATCTACTAGTTACTTTGAGGCCTCTCTGAACAATTTCACAGAGCGTTCCCTCAAATTTTCCTCTGGCCATTATGACTATGTCATCGGCGTAACCTTGACATTTGATGTCTAGGTCGTTTAGCCTAACCAGTAGTTCATCAACTACCAGGCTCCACATTAGCGGTGATAGTACACCTCCCTGTGGGCACCCTCGAGTTGTGGAGATCTTAATGGTGTCTTTTCCCCACTTGTGTCTCCGCCGTTCTAGTTCTCAGCATTTCTCCCATCCACTTTGAGATAGTGCTGTCGATATTCCTTCTTTCGAGGGCCGCCCTGACAGCCTCGTGTGAGGTGTTGTCAAAAGCTCCCTCTATATCCAAGAAGGCACATATCGCTACTTCCTTTATCTCTAGTGCTGCTTCTATTTCGTTTGTCAGCTGATACAGGGCGGTTTCTGTGGATTTCCCTGCTCTGTAAGCATGCTGACTCCTGTGTAGTGGTGTACCTACCAGCACTATAGTCCTAAGGTAATTATCAATCACCTTCTCCATTGTCTTTAACATAAAAGATGTTAGACTAATGGGTCTAAATGACTTCGGTTGAGTGGTGTCTTTCTTCGCCACCTTCGGTATAAATACCACCTTAGCCCTTCTCCATAGCTCCGGTATATATCCGAGCGCTAAGCTACTTCTAAAGATATTTAGAAGATACGGCATTAGTTCTCTCTCTCCCTTTTGTAGGAAGGCAGGAACTAGTCCGTCCACTCCTGGGGCCTTAAAAGGCTGGAAAGTGCCGATAGCCCATCTGATTCGGTTTTCCGTACAGATGGACGCTGCCCTCTTCCAGTCGGCCCGACTTGGTTTCCGTGGTTGCATCAAGCCCTCGGTCTCCCTGTATACTCTACATCCCGGAAAATGGGTTTCTAGTAGGAGGAGAGCTCTTTGCTCTTCATCCTCCGTGAAGGTCCCATCCGGTTTCTTGAGAGTGGTTGTCATTTCCACTCTATCCTTCGCTAGTGCTTTGTGCAGTCTAGCTGCCACCGGCGTGGATTCTATGTTTTCACAGAAGGTCCTAAAGTTTTCCCTTTTTGCCCTTCTGATCTCTTTGTTGTAGGTGGTAAGCACCTCAGAGTATTCTAGCCAATTTCCGTATTGCTTGGCTTTGTTGAAAAGCCTACGTACTTTTGCTCTTAATGTAGACAAATTTTTGTTCCACCATTTTTCGTCCTTATGCTCCTTCACGGTTTTTACCGGGCAGCTGGATTCAAATGCCGTGGTGATTGCTACATTTATTTCTCCTACAGCCTGCTCCAGCACGGTGTAGTGTTTGATACTACCCCGCACTGTCACCTGCTCTAGGTTTTCTTTTAGTTGGGAACTAAACATAGGCCACACAGTTTGTCTGGGGTTTCGAATGGGGGGTGTTTTCCTCACTCGCTCCTTCCAGCTCAAACTCTATGATCCTATGATCTGACATTGAGGGCTCACTTGAAACCCTCCACTTTTTAATTAGTTTACTTACGTTAGCGCTACCTACCGTAATATCCAGTACCTCATTTCTGACTTTAGTGACAAATGTTGGTGTGTTCCCAACGTTGTGCACAATTAAGTTCTCTTTAATGAGGTATTCTAAAAGGTACTCACCCCTCTTATTAGTGTCCGTGCTGCCCCACATCTCATTGTGTGCGTTCGCGTCACATCCCAGGATGAGTGGCAGCCTTCTCCTAATACAGTGTTCCACCAGCTTTTGTACTTCAATGGGTGGTATGCTGTTACCATCGCCAGGGAAGTATGCTGATGCGATCACTACTTCGCGGTGGAGACCCTCGATCTTGATGAGGGCCTGAATCGGTACTAAATCCCGCGTTAAAAATTCTGAAAGACATAAGTAATTTATGCCATTTCTTACCATAATGCAAGTTCTAGGGGAGACCTCACGGCTGTCCCATACCAACTTACATTCCCTGTTGCTAAGGCCTTTGATCTTACCTCCGTAGGTCCAGGGTTCTTGAAGCAGCGCTAGCCCTAGGTGCTGCTTGGTGAACATCCTAGCCATCACAGCTGAAGCTGCTTTGGCATGATGGATGTTCACTTGGGCTATTTTGGTGCGCCTGCTGGTCATTCTTGTTTTGTGACAGGAGGCGGCAAGTCCTCCTCTGTCCCTACAAGAACATCTACCTCTGCCTCTGTAGACATGGCTGGACTGCTCATGTCTACGAGTGTGAGGTCAAGGTCGTCTTCCCGGGAATCCGGGCTGACTCCCTTGTTCTCTGTGTCGGTTAGGTCCCGTACACATGGATTATTTTTACCTTTGGAATTCATATAAATCCCACGAGTCGCAAGGGAACTAAAGGTCCACCACATCAGAGCCCCGCTTGATAGTGGTAAGGCTGGATACCCTCTGAGGTCGCCAGGTATCAGAGGGGCTCCGTAAGCGATGGCCGGTTGCCCTTGGCCATCAACCAGTCCCCTTTGGCACGGGTCGCATGACACCTTGGGATTAAGGGTTTGGAAGTTCTTGGTTGTTCGCCCTCCGCCGAACGCCCCAACCGGGGTTGTTCCAGTCGTGACGTCCAACGGTACGCGAAACTAAGCCCTCACACCGCGACAAGGTGACTTCCACGTGAGGGAGACAAGACTAGACAGACAAGACTAGACAGACAAGACTAGACAGACAAGACTAGACAGACAAGACTAGACAGACAAGACTAGACAGACAAGACTAGACAGACAAGACTAGACAGACAAGACTAGACAGACAAGACTAGACAGACAAGACTAGACAGACAAGACTAGACAGACAAGACTAGACAGACAAGACTAGACAGACAAGACTAGACAGACAAGACTAGACAGACAAGACTAGACAGACAAGACTAGACAGACAAGACTAGACAGACAAGACGAGACAGACAAGACTAGACAGACAAGACTAGACAGACAAGACTAGACAGACAAGACTAGACAGACAAGACTAGACAGACAAGACTAGACAGACAAGACTAGGCAGACAAGACTAGACAGACAAGACTAGACAGACAAGACTAGACAGACAAGACTAGACAGACAAGACTAGACAGACAAGACTAGACAGACAAGACTAGACAGACAAGACTAGACAGACAAGACTAGACAGACAAGACTAGACAGACAAGACTAGACAGACAAGACTAGACAGACAAGACTAGACAGACAAGACTAGACAGACAAGACTAGACAGACAAGACTAGACAGACAAGACTAGACAGACAAGACTAGACAGACAAGACTAGACAGACAAGACTAGACAGACAAGACTAGACAGACAAGACTAGACAGACAAGACTAGACAGACAAGACTAGACAGACAAGACTAGACAGACAAGACTAGACAGACAAGATTAGACAGACAAGACTAGACAGACAAGACTAGACAGACAAGACTAGACAGACAAGACTAGACAGACAAGACTAGACAGACAAGACTAGACAGACAAGACTAGACAGACAAGACTAGACAGACAAGACTAGACAGACAAGACTAGACAGACAAGACTAGACAGACAAGACTAGACAGACAAGACTAGACAGACAAGACTAGACAGACAAGACTAGACAGACAAGACTAGACAGACAAGACTAGACAGACAAGACTAGACAGACAAGACTAGACAGACAAGACTAGACAGACAAGACTAGACAGACAAGACTAGACAGACAAGACTAGACAGACAAGACTAGACAGACAAGACTAGACAGACAAGACTAGACAGACAAGACTAGACAGACAAGACTAGACAGACAAGACTAGACAGACAAGACTAGACAGACAAGACTAGACAGACAAGACTAGACAGACAAGACTAGACAGACAAGACTAGACAGACAAGACTAGACAGACAAGACTAGACAGACAAGACTAGACAGACAAGACTAGACAGACAAGACTAGACAGACAAGACTAGACAGACAAGACTAGACAGACAAGACTAGACAGACAAGACTAGACAGACAAGACTAGACAGACAAGACTAGACAGACAAGACTAGATAGACAAGACTAGACAGACAAGACTAGACAGACTAGACAGACAAGACTAGACAGACAAGACTAGACAGACAAGACTAGACAGACAAGACTAGACAGACAAGACTAGACAGACAAGACTAGACAGACAAGACTAGACAGACAAGACTAGACAGACAAGACTAGACAGACAAGACTAGACAGACAAGACTAGACAGACAAGACTAGACAGACAAGACTATACAGACAAGACTAGACAGACAAGACTAGACAGACAAGACTAGACAGACAAGACTAGACAGACAAGACTAGACAGACAAGACTAGACAGACAAGACTAGACAGAGAAGACTAGACAGACAAGACTAGACAGACAAGACTAAACAGACAAGACTAAACAGACAAGACTAGACAGACAAGACTAGACAGACAAGACTAGACAGGCAAGACTAGACAGACAAGACTAGACAGACAAGACTAGACAGACAAGACTAGACAGACAAGACTAGACAGACAAGACTAGACAGACAAGACTAGACAGACAAGACTAGACAGACAAGACTAGACAGACAAGACTAGACAGACAAGACTAGACAGACAAGACTAGACAGACAAGACTAGACAGACAAGACTAGACAGACAAGACTAGACAGACAAGACTAGACAGACAAGACTAGACAGACAAGACTAGACAGACAAGACTAGACAGACAAGACTAGACAGACAAGACTAGACAGACAAGACTAGACAGACAAGACTAGACAGACAAGACTAGACAGACAAGACTAGACAGACAAGACTAGACAGACAAGACTAGACAGACAAGACTAGACAGACAAGACTAGACAGACAAGACTAGACAGACAAGACTAGACAGACAAGACTAGACAGACAAGACTAGACAGACAAGACTAGACAGACAAGACTAGACAGACAAGACTAGACAGACAAGACTAGACAGACAAGACTAGACAGACAAGACTAGACAGCTAAGACTAGACAGACAAGACTAGACAGACAAGACTAGACAGACAAGACTAGGCAGACAAGACTAGACAGACAAGACTAGACAGACAAGACTAGACAGACAAGACTAGACAGACAAGACTAGACAGACAAGACTAGACAGACAAGACTAGACAGACAAGACTAGACAGACAAGACTAGACAGACAAGAATAGACAGACAAGACTAGACAGACAAGACTAGACAGACAAGGCTAGACAGACAAGACTAGACAGACAAGGCTAGACAGACAAGACTAGACAGAGAAGACTAGACAGACGAGACTAGACAGACGAGACTAGATAGACCAGACTAGACAGACAAGACTAGACAGACAAGAGTAGTCAGACAAGACTAGACAGACAAGACTAGACAGGCAAGACTAGACAGACAAGACTGGACAGACAAGACTATACAGACAAGACTAGACAGACAAGACTAGACAGACTAGACAGACAAGACTAGACAGACAAGACTAGACAGACAAGACTAGACAGACAAGACTAGACAGACAAGACTAGACAGACAAGACTAGACAGACAAGACTAGACAGACAAGACTAGACAGACAAGACTAGACAGACAAGACTAGACAGACAAGACTAGACAGACAAGACTAGACAGACAAGACTAGACAGACAAGACTAGACAGACAAGACTAGACAGACAAGACTAGACAGACAAGACTAGACAGACAAGACTAGACAGACAAGACTAGACAGACAAGACTAGACAGACAAGACTAGACAGACAAGACTAGACAGACAAGACTAGACAGACAAGACTAGACAGACAGACTAGACAGACAAGACTAGACAGACAAGACTAGACAGACAAGACTAGACAGACAAGACTAGACAGACAAGACTAGACAGACAAGACTAGACAGACAAGACTAGACAGACAAGACTAGACAGACAAGACTAGACAGACAAGACTAGACAGACAAGACTAGACAGACAAGACTAGACAGACAAGACTAGACAGACAAGACTAGACAGACAAGACTAGACAGACAAGACTAGACAGACAAGACTAGACAGACAAGACTAGACAGACAAGACTAGACAGACAAGACTAGACAGACAAGACTAGACAGACAAGACTAGACAGACAAGACTAGACAGACAAGACTAGACAGACAAGACTAGACAGACAAGACTAGACAGACAAGACTAGACAGACAAGGCTAGACAGACAAGACTAGACAGACAAGACTAGACAGACAAGACTAGACAGACAAGACTAGACAGACAAGACTAGACAGACAAGACTAGACAGACAAGACTAGACAGACAAGACTAGACAGACAAGACTAGACAGACAAGACTAGACAGACAAGACTAGACAGACAAGACTAGACAGACAAAACTAGACAGACAAGACTAGACAGACAAGACTAGACAGACACGACTAGACCGACAAGACCAGACAGACAAGACTAGAAAGACAAGGACTAGACAGACAAGACTAGACAGACAAGGCTAGACAGACAAGACTAGACAGACAAGACTATACAGACAAGACTAGACAGACAAGACTAGACAGACAAGACTAGACAGACAAGACTAGACAGACAAGACTAGACAGACAAGACTAGACAGACAAGACTAGACAGACAAGACTAGACAGACAAGACTAGACAGACAAGACTAGACAGACAAGACTAGACAGACAAGACTAGACAGACAAGACTAGACAGACAAGACTAGACAGACAAGACTAGACAGACAAGACTAGACAGACAAGACTAGACAGACAAGGCTAGACAGACAAGACTAGACAGACAAGACTATACAGACAAGACTAGACAGACAAGACTAGACAGACAAGACTAGACAGACAAGACTAGACAGACAAGACTAGACAGACAAGACTAGACAGACAAGACTAGACAGACAAGACTAGACAGACAAGACTAGACAGACAAGACTAGACAGACAAGACTAGACAGACAAGACTAGACAGACAAGACTAGACAGACATGACTAGACAGACAAGACTAGACAGACAAGACTAGACAGACAAGACTAGACAGACAAGACTAGACAGACAAGACTAGACAGACAAGACTAGACAGACAAGACTAGACAGACAAGACTAGACAGACAAGACTAGACAGACAAGACTAGACAGACAAGACTAGACAGACAAGACTAGACAGACAAGACTAGACAGACAAGACTAGACAGACAAGACTAGACAGACAAGACTAGACAGACAAGACTAGACAGACAAGACTAGACAGACAAGACTAGACAGACAAAACTAGACAGACAAGACTAGACAGACAAGACTAGACAGACACGACTAGACCGACAAGACCAGACAGACAAGACTAGACAGACAAGACTAGACAGACAAGACTAGACAGACAAGGCTAGACAGACAAGACTAGACAGACAAGACTATACAGACAAGACTAGACAGACAAGACTAGACAGACAAGACTAGACAGACAAGACTAGACAGACAAGACTAGACAGACAAGACTAGACAGACAAGACTAGACAGACAAGACTAGACAGACAAGACTAGACAGACAAGACTAGACAGACAAGACTAGACAGACAAGACTAGACAGACAAGACTAGACAGACAAGACTAGACAGACAAGACTAGACAGACAAGACTAGACAGACAAGACTAGACAGACAAGACTAGACAGACAAGACTAGACAGACAAGACTAGACAGACAAGACTAGACAGACAAAACTAGACAGACAAGACTAGACAGACAAGACTAGACAGACACGACTAGACCGACAAGACCAGACAGACAAGACTAGACAGACAAGACTAGACAGACAAGACTAGACAGACAAGGCTAGACAGACAAGACTAGACAGACAAGACTATACAGACAAGACTAGACAGACAAGACTAGACAGACAAGACTAGACAGACAAGACTAGACAGACAAGACTAGACAGACAAGACTAGACAGACAAGACTAGACAGACAGGACTAGAGAGACAAGACTAGACAGACAAGACTGGACAGACAAGACTAGACAGACAAGGCTAGACAGACAAGACTAGACAGACAAGACTAGACAGACAAGACTAGACAGACAAGACTAGACAGACAAGACTAGACAGACAAGACTAGACAGACAAGACTAGACAGACAAGACTAGACAGACATGACTAAACAGACAAGACTGGACAGAAAAGACTGTCTAATCTATTCTTACAGTATAC
>CALYMW010000351.1:0-25871 GCA_944588485.1 Phosphuga atrata | reverse complement strand
TGTCTAGTCTTGTCTGTCTAGTCTTGTCTGTCTAGTCTTGTCTGTCTAGTCTTGTCTGTCTAGTCTTGTCTGTCTAGTCTTGTCTGTCTAGTCTTGTCTGTCTAGTCTTGTCTGTTCTAGTCTTGTCTGTCTAGTCTTGTCTGTCTAGTCCTTGTCTGTCTAGTCTTGTCTGTCTAGTCTTGTCTGTCTAGTCTTGTCTGTCTAGTCTTGTCTGTCTAGTCTTGTCTGTCTAGTCTTGTCTTTCTAGTCTTGTCTGTCTAGTTTGTCTGTCTAGTCTTGTCTGTCTAGTCTTGTCTGTCTAGTCTTGTCTGTCTAGTCTTGTCTGTCTAGTCTGTCTAGTCTTGTCTGTCTAGTCTTGTCTGTCTAGTCTTGTCTGTCTAGTCTTGTCTGTCTAGTCTTGTCTGTCTAGTCTTGTCTGTCTAGTCTTGTCTGTCTAGTCTTGTCTGTCTAGTCTTGTCTGTCTAGTCTTGTCGGTCTAGTCCTTGTCTGTCTAGTCTTGTCTGTCTAGTCTTGTCTGTCTAGTATTGTCTGTCTAGTCTTGTCTGTCTAGTCTTGTATGTCTAGTCTTGTCTGTCTAGTCTTGTCTGTCTGGTCTCGTCTGTCTAGTCTTGTCTGCCTAGTCTTGTCTGTCTAGTCTTGTCTGTCTAGTCTTGTCTGTCTAGTCCTTGTCTGTCTAGTCTTGTCTGTCTAGTCTTGTCTGTCTAGTCTTGTCTGTCTAGTCTTGTCTGTCTAGTCTTGTCTGTCTAGTCTTGTCTGTCTAGTCTTGTCTGTCTAGTCTTGTCTGTCTAGTCTTGTCTGTCTAGTCTTGTCTGTCTAGTCTTGTCTGTCTAGTCTTGTCTGTCTAGTCTTGTCTGTCTAGTCTTGTCTGTCTAGTCTTGTCTGTCTAGTCTTGTCTGTCTAGTCTCTGTCTAGTCTTGTCTCTCCAGTCTTGTCTGTCTTGTCTGTCTAGTCTTGTCTGTCTAGTCTTGTCTGTCTAGTCTTGTCTGTCTAGTCTTGTCTGTCTAGTCTTGTCTGTCTAGTCTTGTCTGTCTAGTCTTGTCTGTCTAGTCTTGTCTGTCTAGTCTTGTCTGTCTAGTCTTGTCTGTCTAGTCCTTGTCTGTCTAGTCTTGTCTGTCTAGTCTTGTCTGTCTAGTCTTGTCTGTCTAGTCTTGTCTGTCTGTCTAGTCTTGTCTGTCTAGTCTTGTCTGTCTAGTCTTGTCTGTCTAGTCTTGTCTGTCTAGTCTTGTCTGTCTAGTCTTGTCTGTCTAGTCTTGTCTGTCTAGTCTTGTCTGTCTAGTCTTGTCTGTCTAGTCTTGTCTGTCTAGTCTCGTCTGTCTAGTCTTGTCTGCCTAGTCTTGTCTGTCTAGTCTTGTTTGTCTAGTCTTGTCTGTCTAGTCTTGTCTGTCTAGTCTCTGTCTAGTCTTGTCTGTCTAGTCTTGTCTGTCTAGTCTTGTCTGTCTAGTCTTGTCTGTCTAGTCTTGTCTGTCTAGTCTTGTCTGTCTAGTCTTGTCTGTCTAGTCTTGTCTGTCCTAGTCTTGTCTGTTCAGTCTTGTCTGTCTAGTCTTGTCTGTCTAGTCTTGTCTGTCTAGTCTTGTCTGTCTAGTCATGTCTGTCTAGTCTTGTCTGTCTAGTCTTGTCTGTCTAGTCCTGTCTGTCTAGTCTTGTCTGTTTAGTCTTGTCTGTCTAGTCTCATCTGTCTAGTCTTGTCTCTCCAGTCTTGTCTGTCTAGTCTTGCCTGTCTAGTCTTGTCTGTCTAGTCTTGTCTGTCTAGTCTTGTCTGTCTAGTCTTGTCTGTCTAGTCTTGTCTGTCTAGTCTTGTCTGGTCTAGTCTTGTCTGTCCTAGTCTTGTCTGTCTAGTCTTGGTCTGTCTAGTCTTGTCTGTCTAGTCTTGTCTGTCTAGTCTTGTCTGTCTAGTCTTGTCTGTCTAGTCTTGTCTGTCTAGTCTTGTCTTCTAGTCTTGTCTGTCTAGTCCTTGTCTGTCTAGTCTTGTCTGTCTAGTCATGTCTGTCTAGTCTTGTCTGTCTAGTCTTGTCTGTCTAGTCCTTGTCTGTCTAGTCTTGTCTGTCTAGTCTTGTCTGTCTAGTCTTGTCTGTCTAGTCTTGTCTGTCTAGTCTTGTCTGTCTAGTCTTGTCTGTCTAGTCTTGTCTGTCTAGTCCTTGTCTGTCTAGTCTTGTCTGTCTAGTCTTGTCTGTCTAGTCTTGTCTGTCTAGTCTTGTCTGTCTAGTCTTGTCTGTCTAGTCTGTCGTCTTGTCTGTCTAGTCTTGTCTGTCTAGTCTTGTCTGTCTAGTCTTGTCTGTCTAGTCTTGTCTGTCTAGTCTTGTCTGTCTAGTCTTGTCTGTCTAGTCTTGTCTGTCTAGTCTTGTCTGTCCTAGTCTTGTCTGTCTAGTCTTGTCTGTCTAGTCTTGTCTGTCTAGTCTTGTCTGTCTAGTCTTGTCTGTCTAGTCTTGTCTGTCTAGTCTTGTCTGTCTAGTCTTGTCTGTCTAGTCTTGTCTGTCTAGTCTTGTCTGTCTAGTCTTGTCTGTCTAGTCTTGTCTGTCTAGTCTTGTCTGTCTAGTCTTGTCTGTCTAGTCTTGTCTGTCTAGTCTTGTCTGTCTAGTCTTGTCTGTCTAGTCTTGTCTGTCAGTCCTTGTCTGTCTAGTCCTTCTGTCTAGTCTTGTCTGTCTAGTCTTGTCTGTCTAGTCTTGTCTGTCTAGTCTTGTCTGTCTAGTCTTGTCTGTCTAGTCTTGTCTGTCTAGTCTTGTCTGTCTAGTCTTGTCTGTCTAGTCTTGTCTGTCTAGTCTTGTCTGTCTAGTCTTGTCTGTCTAGTCTTGTCTGTCTAGTCTTGTCTGTCTAGTCTTGTCTGTCTAGTCTTGTCTGTCTAGTCTTGTCTGTCTAGTCTTGTCTGTCTAGTCTTGTCTGTCTAGTCTTGTCTGTCTAGTCTTGTCTGTCTAGTCTTGTCTGTCTAGTCTTGTCTGTCTAGTCTTGTCTGTCTAGTCTTGTCTGTCTAGTCTTGTCTGTCTAGTCTTGTCTGTCTAGTCTTGTCTGTCTAGTCTTGTCTGTCTAGTCTTGTCTGTCTAGTCTTGTCTGTCTAGTCTTGTCTGTCTAGTCTTGTCTGTCTAGTCTTGTCTGTCTAGTCTTGTCTGTCTAGTCTTGTCTGTCTAGTCTTGTCTGTCTAGTCTTGTCTGTCTAGTCTTGTCTGTCTAGTCTTGTCTGTCTAGTCTTGTCTGTCTAGTCTTGTCTGTCTAGTCTTGTCTGTCTAGTCTTGTCTGTCTAGTCTTGTCTGTCTAGTCTTGTCTGTCTAGTCTTGTCTGTCTAGTCTTGTCTGTCTAGTCTTGTCTGTCTAGTCTTGTCTGTCTAGTCTTGTCTGTCTAGTCTTGTCTGTCTAGTCTTGTCTGTCTAGTCTTGTCTGTCTAGTCTTGTCTGTCTAGTCTTGTCTGTCTAGTCTTGTCTGTCTAGTCTTGTCTGTCTAGTCTTGTCTGTCTAGTCTTGTCTGTCTAGTCTTGTCTGTCTAGTCTTGTCTGTCTAGTCTTGTCTGTCTAGTCTTGTCTGTCTAGTCTTGTCTGTCTAGTCTTGTCTGTCTAGTCTTGTCTGTCTAGTCTTGTCTGTCTAGTCTTGTCTGTCTAGTCTTGTCTGTCTAGTCTTGTCTGTCTAGTCTTGTCTGTCTAGTCTTGTCTGTCTAGTCTTGTCTGTCTAGTCTTGTCTGTCTAGTCTTGTCTGTCTAGTCTTGTCTGTCTAGTCTTGTCTGTCTAGTCTTGTCTGTCTAGTCTTGTCTGTCTAGTCTTGTCTGTCTAGTCTTGTCTGTCTAGTCTTGTCTGTCTAGTCTTGTCTGTCTAGTCTTGTCTGTCTAGTCTTGTCTGTCTAGTCTTGTCTGTCTAGTCTTGTCTGTCTAGTCTTGTCTGTCTAGTCTTGTCTGTCTAGTCTTGTCTGTCTAGTCTTGTCTGTCTAGTCTTGTCTGTCTAGTCTTGTCTGTCTAGTCTTGTCTGTCTAGTCTTGTCTGTCTAGTCTTGTCTGTCTAGTCTTGTCTGTCTAGTCTTGTCTGTCTAGTCTTGTCTGTCTAGTCTTGTCTGTCTAGTCTTGTCTGTCTAGTCTTGTCTGTCTAGTCTTGTCTGTCTAGTCTTGTCTGTCTAGTCTTGTCTGTCTAGTCTTGTCTGTCTAGTCTTGTCTGTCTAGTCTTGTCTGTCTAGTCTTGTCTGTCTAGTCTTGTCTGTCTAGTCTTGTCTGTCTAGTCTTGTCTGTCTAGTCTTGTCTGTCTAGTCTTGTCTGTCTAGTCTTGTCTGTCTAGTCTTGTCTGTCTAGTCTTGTCTGTCTAGTCTTGTCTGTCTAGTCTTGTCTGTCTAGTCTTGTCTGTCTAGTCTTGTCTGTCTAGTCTTGTCTGTCTAGTCTTGTCTGTCTAGTCTTGTCTGTCTAGTCTTGTCTGTCTAGTCTTGTCTGTCTAGTCTTGTCTGTCTAGTCTTGTCTGTCTAGTCTTGTCTGTCTAGTCTTGTCTGTCTAGTCTTGTCTGTCTAGTCTTGTCTGTCTAGTCTTGTCTGTCTAGTCTTGTCTGTCTAGTCTTGTCTGTCTAGTCTTGTCTGTCTAGTCTTGTCTGTCTAGTCTTGTCTGTCTAGTCTTGTCTGTCTAGTCTTGTCTGTCTAGTCTTGTCTGTCTAGTCTTGTCTGTCTAGTCTTGTCTGTCTAGTCTTGTCTGTCTAGTCTTGTCTGTCTAGTCTTGTCTGTCTAGTCTTGTCTGTCTAGTCTTGTCTGTCTAGTCTTGTCTGTCTAGTCTTGTCTGTCTAGTCTTGTCTGTCTAGTCTTGTCTGTCTAGTCTTGTCTGTCTAGTCTTGTCTGTCTTGTCTAGTCTTGTCTGTCTAGTCTGTTGTCTTGTCTGTCTAGTCTTGTCTGTCTAGTCTTGTCTGTCTAGTCTTGTCTGTCTAGTCTTGTCTGTCTAGTCTTGTCTGTCTAGTCTTGTCTGTCTAGTCTTGTCTGTCTAGTCTTGTCTGTCTAGTCTTGTCTGTCTAGTCTTGTCTGTCTAGTCTTGTCTGTCTAGTCTTGTCTGTCTAGTCTTGTCTGTCTAGTCTTGTCTGTCTAGTCTTGTCTGTCTAGTCTTGTCTGTCTAGTCTTGTCTGTCTAGTCTTGTCTGTCTAGTCTTGTCTGTCTAGTCTTGTCTGTCTAGTCTTGTCTGTCTAGTCTTGTCTGTCTAGTCTTGTCTGTCTAGTCTTGTCTGTCTAGTCTTGTCTGTCTAGTCTTGTCTGTCTAGTCTTGTCTGTCTAGTCTTGTCTGTCTAGTCTTGTCTGTCTAGTCTTGTCTGTCTAGTCTTGTCTGTCTAGTCTTGTCTGTCTAGTCTTGTCTGTCTAGTCTTGTCTGTCTAGTCTTGTCTGTCTAGTCTTGTCTGTCTAGTCTTGTCTGTCTAGTCTTGTCTGTCTAGTCTTGTCTGTCTAGTCTTGTCTGTCTAGTCTTGTCTGTCTAGTCTTGTCTGTCTAGTCTTGTCTGTCTAGTCTTGTCTGTCTAGTCTTGTCTGTCTAGTCTTGTCTGTCTAGTCTTGTCTGTCTAGTCTTGTCTGTGTCTTGTCTGTCTAGTCTTGTCTGTCTAGTCTTGTCTGTCTAGTCTTGTCTGTCTAGTCTTGTCTGTCTAGTCTTGTCTGTCTAGTCTTGTCTGTCTAGTCTTGTCTGTCTAGTCTTGTCTGTCTAGTCTTGTCTGTCTAGTCTTGTCTGTCTAGTCTTGTCTGTCTAGTCTTGTCTGTCTAGTCTTGTCTGTCTAGTCTTGTCTGTCTAGTCTTGTCTGTCTAGTCTTGTCTGTCTAGTCTTGTCTGTCTAGTCTTGTCTGTCTAGTCTTGTCTGTCTAGTCTTGTCTGTCTAGTCTTGTCTGTCTAGTCTTGTCTGTCTAGTCTTGTCTGTCTAGTCTTGTCTGTCTAGTCTTGTCTGTCTAGTCTTGTCTGTCTAGTCTTGTCTGTCTAGTCTTGTCTGTCTAGTCTTGTCTGTCTAGTCTTGTCTGTCTAGTCTTGTCTGTCTAGTCTTGTCTGTCTAGTCTTGTCTGTCTAGTCTTGTCTGTCTAGTCTTGTCTGTCTAGTCTTGTCTGTCTAGTCTTGTCTGTCTAGTCTTGTCTGTCTAGTCTTGTCTGTCTAGTCTTGTCTGTCTAGTCTTGTCTGTCTAGTCTTGTCTGTCTAGTCTTGTCTGTCTAGTCTTGTCTGTCTAGTCTTGTCTGTCTAGTCTTGTCTGTCTAGTCTTGTCTGTCTGTCTAGTCTTGTCTGTCTAGTCTTGTCTGTCTAGTCTTGTCTGTCTAGTCTTGTCTGTCTAGTCTTGTCTGTCTAGTCTTGTCTGTCTAGTCTTGTCTGTCTAGTCTTGTCTGTCTAGTCTTGTCTGTCTAGTCTTGTCTGTCTAGTCTTGTCTGTCTAGTCTTGTCTGTCTAGTCTTGTCTGTCTAGTCTTGTCTGTCTAGTCTTGTCTGTCTAGTCTTGTCTGTCTAGTCTTGTCTGTCTAGTCTTGTCTGTCTAGTCTTGTCTGTCTAGTCTTGTCTGTCTAGTCTTGTCTGTCTAGTCTTGTCTGTCTAGTCTTGTCTGTCTAGTCTTGTCTGTCTAGTCTTGTCTGTCTAGTCTTGTCTGTCTAGTCTTGTCTGTCTAGTCTTCTCTGTCTAGTCTTGTCTGTCTAGTCTTGTCTGTCTAGTCTTGTCTGTCTAGTCTTGTCTTGTCTGTTTAGTCTTGTCTGTCTAGTCTTGTCTGTCTAGTCTTGTCTGTCTAGTCTTTTCTGTCTAGTCTTGTCTGTCTAGTCTTGTCTGTCTAGTCTTGTCTGTCTAGTCTTGTCTGTCTAGTCTTGTCTGTCTAGTCTTGTCTGTCTAGTCTTGTCTGTCTAGTCTTGTCTGTCTAGTCCTGTCTGTCTAGTCTTGTCTGTCTACTCTTGTCTGTCTAGTCTTGTCTGTCTAGTCTTGTCTGTCTAGTCTTGTCTGTCTAGTCTTGACTGTCTAGTCTTGACTGTCTAGTCTTGTCTGTCTAGTCTTGTCTGTCTAGTCTTGTCTGTCTAGTCTTGTCTGTCTAGTCTTGTCTGTCTAGTTTTGTCTGTCTAGTCTTGTCTGTCTAGTCTTGTCTGTCTAGTCTTGTCTGTCTAGTCTTGTCTGTCTAGTCTTGTCTGTCTAGTCTTGTCTGTCTAGTCTTGTCTGTCTAGTCTTGTCTGTCTAGTCTTGTCTGTCTAGTCTTGTCTGTCTAGTCTTGTCTGTCTAGTCTTGTCTGTCTAGTCTTGTCTGTCTAGTCTTGTCTGTCTAGTCTTGTCTGTCTAGTCTTGTCTGTCTAGTCTTGTCTGTCTAGTCTTGTCTGTCTAGTCTTGTCTGTCTAGTCTTGTCTGTCTAGTCTTGTCTGTCTAGTCTGTCTAGTCTTGTCTGTCTAGTCTTGTCTGTCTAGTCTTGTCTGTCTAGTCTTGTCTGTCTAGTCTTGTCTGTCTAGTCTTGTCTGTCTAGTCTTGTCTGTCTAGTCTGTCTATTCTTGTCTGTCTAGTCTTGTCTGTCTAGTCTTGTCTGTCTAGTCTTGTCTGTCTAGTCTTGTCTGTCTAGTCTTGTCTGTCTAGTCTTGTCTGTCTAGTCTTGTCTGTCTAGTCTTGTCTGTCTAGTCTTGTCTGTCTAGTCTTGTCTGTCTAGTCTTGTCTGTCTAGTCTTGTCTGTCTAGTCTTGTCTGTCTAGTCTTGTCTGTCTAGTCTTGTCTGTCTAGTCTTGTCTGTCTAGTCTTGTCTGTCTAGTCTTGTCTGTCTAGTCTTGTCTGTCTAGTCTTGTCTGTCTAGTCTTGTCTGTCTAGTCTTGTCTGTCTAGTCTTGTCTGTCTAGTCTTGTCTGTCTAGTCTTGTCTGTCTAGTCTTGTCTGTCTAGTCTTGTCTGTCTAGTCTTGTCTGTCTAGTCTTGTCTGTCTAGTCTTGTCTGTCTAGTCTTGTCTGTCTAGTCTTGTCTGTCTAGTCTTGTCTGTCTAGTCTTGTCTGTCTAGTCTTGTCTGTCTAGTCTTGTCTGTCTAGTCTTGTCTGTCTAGTCTTGTCTGTCTAGTCTTGTCTGTCTAGTCTTGTCTGTCTAGTCTTGTCTGTCTAGTCTTGTCTGTCTAGTTTTGTCTGTCTAGTCTTGTCTGTCTAGTCTTGTCTGGCTAGTCTTGTCTGTCCAGTCTTGTCTGTCTAGTCTTGTCTGTCTAGTCTTGTCTGTCTAGTCTTGTCTGTCTAGTCTTGTCTGTCTAGTCTTGTCTGTCTAGTCTTGTCTGTCTAGTCTTGTCTGTCTAGTCTTGTCTGTCTAGTCTTGTCTGTCTAGTCTTGTCTGTCTAGTCTTGTATGTCTAGTCTTGTCTGTCTAGTCTTGTGTGTCTAGTCTTGTCTGTCTAGTCTCGTCTGTCTAGTCTTGTCTGTCTAGTCTTGTCTGTCTAGTCTTGTCTCTCTAGTCTTTTCTGTCTAGTCTTGTCGGTCTAGTCTTGTCTGTCTAGTCTTGTCTGTCTAGTCTTGTCTGTCTAGTCTTGTCTGTCTAGTCTTGTCTGTCTAGTCTTGTCTGTCTAGTCTTGTCTGTCTAGTCTTGTCTGTCTAGTCTTGTCTGTCTAGTCTTGTCTGTCTAGTCTTGTCTGTCTAGTCTTGTCTGTCTAGTCTTGTCTGTCTAGTCTTGTCTGTCTAGTCTTGTATGTCTAGTCTTGTCTGTCTAGTCTTGTGTGTCTAGTCTTGTCTGTCTAGTCTCGTCTGTCTAGTCTTGTCTGTCTAGTCTTGTCTGTCTAGTCTTGTCTGTCTAGTCTTGTCTCTCTAGTCTTTTCTGTCTAGTCTTGTCGGTCTAGTCTTGTCTGTCTAGTCTTGTCTGTCTAGTCTTGTCTGTCTAGTCTTGTCTGTCTAGTCTTGTCTGTCTAGTCTTGTCTGTCTAGTCTTGTCTGTCTAGTCTTGTCTGTCTAGTCTTGTCTGTCTAGTCTTGTCTGTCTAGTCTTGTCTATTCTATCTAGTCTTGTCTGTCTAGTCTTGTTTATCTAGTGTTGTCTGTCTAACCTTGTCTGTCTAGTTTTATCTGTTTAGTCTTGTATGTCTAGTCTTGTTTGTTTTGTCTTTTCTGTCTAGTATTCTCTGTCTAGTCTTGTCTGTCTAGTCTTGTCTGTGTCTAGACTTGCCTGTGTTTAGTGTTGTCTAGTCTTATCAGTGTCTGTTCTTGTCTGTGTCTAGTGTTGTATATGTCTAATCTTGTCTGTGTATAGTCTTGTCTGTGTCTAGTCTTGTTTGTGTCTAGTCTTGTCTGTGTCTAGTTTTGATTGTGTCTAGTCTTGCCTGTCTAGACTCATCTCTTTAGTTTTCTCTGTCCAATCTTGTATGTCTAGTCTTGTCCGTCTTGTCTGTCTGTCCAATCTCTGTCTGTCTAGTCTAACCTGTCTAATCTTTTCTTTGCATGGTCGTGCCTTTGTATAGTCTTATCGGTTTGCCTCAAGAATCCCCAAGGAACTATTTCTGTTTCTGTTCTTTGTTAACGATTATTTAAATTTGGAAACTATACTATTCGCAGGCGACATGAATTTGGCAGTCTCTCACTTCAAAGCCAGAGTTGCAATGGTTGTTGGCCAAGTTAGTGTAGAGCTAATAATCTGATCTTTAATTCGGTTAGAACGATATGCCTATATTTTGCAAGACAGAGAAAAATTCCAACGGATTTCCGACTCACAGTTGACCAAAATCCACTTAATTTTTCAATATCAACCAATTTTCTGAGGCTGCGGATATACTCCACACAAACCTGGTCACATCATATCGATAACGTATGTAAAAACTAGTACATACTAATTGTCCAATTAAGAAAAGCAATGGAGAAGGAATTAATCATAGGATTATGCGTTGGCCCACTCACACCTTCGCTTCACTCTTGCAGCCCAGCGCAAGAGTGAAGCTTCTGGGGCCAACAGATGTTTTGAGTCATTCGACTTATATTAGAACTTAAGTTCTAAGACTTAACTCCGGGTGAAGTTATAGAACGTATTTCACAGAGAACAATGCACTTACAAAGCCTTCAATTTATATTCTAAATGTTCTGTGTTACACAAAATTCAATCTAAGATTTCGAAACATCAAACAAGCGAAATCGCACTGCATCACTGCAATAGATAATGCAATTTATTATCCTATACTAAGCATAAATTTGAAAAGTCCTATTACAGACATAAAATTGTTTAATAATCTGGATACTAAACTAAAATCAGAGCAGTATAATCATTTAAAACATACAATTAGAAGAGTAAAAAATATATTGTATGTAAAAGTAACTAAAGTGTCCAACGTATGTTTTTTTTACTTCCATATTTAAGCATTTTTATATTTTCTGTATTATTGTATTTATAGCTTTATAAACCACATACAGTAACCATGAAATCGGTAACGTGGTCTATCCATTAATTTGGTCAATTAAATAAAGCTGTTATTACTATCGGTGCCTAATCTCGAATGTCTAGTCATTCTGTTATAACTGTTTGAAAAATGTAGTAATGTATATTGACAGAATATTCTAGTGTAATCTAATCTCAAATAGTAAATTAAAAATTTGGTGTCTCCTTCACTCAATAATCCGTCATTTTCTGGGGCGGAGATTTAGGGGTGTGTTAGTTTATTGCTGTCTATTTACTCAAGGGATTATAAACCTGTTATATACCCAGAATAGATGAAGTCGCATAAGTAATGGTTTATATATAGAAGAGTTTGTATAACATTGTAAAATCTGAGAAGTTAACCATTTTTTTTAATATAATTAGATAAGAGGTTATTAAAATGTATTTAAGATAAAGACAAGTAATTTTATGAATACAGCAAGTAATTTAATTATAAATAAGTATTCTGAACTAAACAAAAAACTACAAAAACATACATATAAAAATAAACATTTTAATGATAGTAAAGTTATTCATTTCTAGGATTGACATAATCCTCAAATCCATCATCTACTTCGTCACTATCCTCATCATCCGTGAACTGGTCCGGAGGTAGATCGCCTAGTTCTACATTGACCGCCGCTTCTTCGTTGGCTGGCTGTTGGTTAGCCAGTTCTTGAATTGCTCGTTCTTCATCCAATTTAGAATGGAAAGAAAGAGCCAGCAATCCAAAGCAAGCCAGGAAGGCTACGAACACCAACGGGATAGTAACCACTCCATACTTGTAATAATATTCAACGACGCTGCATAAGCCTGAACAGGCTGCAATATACCCAACAATGTATTTCTTTCCCTGGTTGACCATGGTCAGCTGCAAGCTAATGAACATCACGCAGAATAATACCAAGTACACGGTGAACTGCACAAGGATCATCTGGTCTAGGTGGAGCAATTGCCAGCAGAAAACGTCCAAGAAGCAGGGGATAATCACATTTCTAGATTCTCTCCAAGCTAGTATGAAACTTAGAGCTACTTTATGTATCGCCACAAATACGATCATAATTGCAATGTGGATGAATATTACAGGTACTAGATCTGGTAATTTTGCCATCCATCTTGCAATATTGTCCTAAAAATGGAATTATTTACTGAATAAGAATTTTTTTTTACAACCCTACTTTTTTTTATAAAAATAAAATAACAAATTACCGTAATCATCTTGATTATTTTCTATGAAGAATATACTTTGGAGAACGATCTCAATTGCCTTTTCAGCAGAATTTTTCACAGTTTGCTTTGATTTACGTTAGGAAGGAAAACCTGTTAACCGACGCCACCAAGGAAAACCGTTGAGAACAAGTGAGAACGATATTCGGCAACGATCAAAATTATAGAACCACTAATACCAACATCTAATTTTTTTAGTGCCTTTTTTTAATTTCATAAACTTTACAAGGCTTTACAAAATTAGATATTCAATTTGCTTAAATCTAATTAAAGCCACAAACAATGTTCATTTAAATATATTAATTTTCTTAAAATATTAAATGGGGGTAATTTTAATTCTCACCAACTTAGTAAAAAATAGGGTTGGCAATACTGTACAACCCAATACGCAACCGTCGAAGACACAAAGCAACACAACTACGTCGTAGAAGAATTCATCAAGGTATTTTAACAAATAAAAATGTTTTCTTAACCAAATAAAACTGTAACTATTCTTATTGAAAGGTTTTTCGAGTGTTTTCAACAAGTATCATAGACGATACCTGAAATCAGCTTCCTAACAACGATTTGATCATCCACATAAAAAATGGACGAAAAGGTTAACGAAAGCGACTCAGGATTGGTAAGAACAAAAAAAAAGTTGTTTTTTTGTTTTTAATTAAAACTTGAATATTTTGTTACAGCCTTGGCCATGGTATCCTATAGGATCAATCTTCAAAAGCACACTCCACTTCGTGAATCTGTATTTCATCTACAATATATTTTACGTTGCAGTTTTGATTTACAATCACAAGATTGTCTTCATGCAGAACAAACCAGAAGTAGTTGTCTTACTTTTGACAGCTATGGCCTTTTTTTTTGAAAGAATATTTCCGGCCGAAAAGATCATGCATACATTCGTATTGTATATGGTGCACGTTGTGCCTGTATGCTTCTTCCCCTTCTGCATGCAACATATCAAGAATCCACTGGAATCGGGAATGTTTCTGATGTGTTTTGGGATTTTTGGGTATTTCTACACTTCAATAATAGGCGATTCGGGTTTAAATATGCACGTGGCTTTGTTAACATCGCTTTGTGCTGGCAATTTTGCCTTGTTCCTTGATAAATACTTGAACTTGGTTTGCAAAACAGCTCTTTCTGCAATAGTAGTCGCCTATTATATTCTGAAATAATCTAAGTAATAATTTTTCCTTGCAGTTAATAATACAAGAAAATTGTTCTAATTCATGTAGTAGAAGGCAACATTAAAAGTTTTCAATAAATAAGTTTGAAATAAAATTAGTTTTTGCTATTCTACTTTAACTTTGAATTTACTAGTCTAGAGATACAAGCCTAGACAGTCAAGATTAGGCAGACAAGACTAGAGAGACAAGACTCGGCACTCAAGACCAAACATACAAGACTAGACAGACAATCACAGAAAACACAACACGGGCAAGAAAATACTCGACAGAAAAGACTAGAAAGGTAGGACTATACAGACATGATAAGACAGACAAGACTAGCCAGACCAAAATTGACAGAAAACACTAGACAAGCAAGAAAATACTAGACAGATAAAACTAGAAAGGTAGGACTAGGCAGACATGATGATACAGACAAGACTTGAGAGACAAGGCTGGACAGACAAGACTAGAGAGACAACAGTAGACAGAAAAGACTACAGAGACAAGACTACGACAGTCAAGATTTATCAGACAAAACTAGATAGACAAGACTGGACAGACAAGATTAAACAGACAAGACTAGACAGACAGGACTAGACAGACAAGACTAGACAGAAAAGACTAGACAGACAAGACTAGACAGACAAGACTAGACAGACAAGACTAGACAGACAAGACTAGAGAGACAAGACTAGACAGACAACACTAGACAGACAAGACTAGAGAGACAAGACTAGACAGACAAGAATAGACAGACTAGACAGACAAGACTAGATAGACAAGACTAAACAGACAAGACTAGACAGACAAGTAAAAAGTAGGCTTTGAACGTCTAACTAAAAGCATCAAAAAAATTTCTGCTCCAAAATTCCAAATAATTATATTCATACATTCATACAAGAAGTAGACAGAAAAGACTACAGAGACAAGACTACGACAGTCAAGATTTATCAGACAAAACTAGATAGACAAGACTGGACAGACAAGACTGGACAGACAAGACTAAACAGACAAGACTAGACAGACAGGACTAGACAGACAAGACTAGACAGAAAAGACTAGACAGACAAGACTAGACAGACAAGACTAGACAGAAAAGACTAGAGAGACAAGACTAGACAGACAACACTAGACAGACAAGACTATAGAGACAAGACTATAGAGACAAGACTAGACAGACAAGACTAGACAGAGAAGACTAGACATACAAGACTAGACAGACAAGACTAGACAGACAAGACTAGACAGACAAGACTAGACAGACAAGACTAGACAGACAAGACTAGACAGACAAGACTAGACAGACAAGAATAAACAGACAAGACTAGACAGACAAGACTTGACAGACAGGACTAGACAGACAAGACTAGACAGAAAAGACTAGACAGACAAGACTAGACAGACAAGACTAGACAAACAAGACTAGACAGAGAAGACTAGACATACAAGACTAGACAGACAAGACTAGACAGACAAGAATAGACAGACTAGACAGACAAGACTAGATAGACAAGACTAAACAGACAAGACTAGACAGACAAGTAAAAAGTAGGCTTTGAACGTCTAACTAAAAGCATCAAAAAAATTTCTGCTCCAAAATTCCAAATAATTATATTCATACAAGAAACTGTTGAAGACAGACAAGACTAGACAGACAAGACTAGACAGACAAGAATAGACAGACAAGACTAGACAGACTAGACAGACAAGACTAGACAGACAAGACTAGACAGACAAGACTAGACAGACAAGACTAGACAGACAAGACTAAACAGACAAGACTAGACAGACAAGACTAGACAGACAAGACTAGACAGAAAAGACTAGAGAGACAAGACTAGACAGACAAGTAAAAAGTAGGCTTTGAACGTCTAACTGAAAACATCAAAAAATTTTCTGCTCCAAAATTCCAAATAATTATATTCATACAAGACACTGTTGGTTCAACAGGGCGGAAAGTGAATACCTGCTTGAAGTGCTCTGCAATCATTGCCGTAAACCAGTGCGAGAACCAGTGTTTTGTTTAAAATGTAACAAGCACTTTCGTCCGGGATGCGTGTCACATACTAAAAAAGCAAAATGTGAACATAAATTTTGTGTAAACACAGAAGAAACTAACACTCAACCTTCAAATATTATGGAAGAAGAAAATGTAATAACACTGCAAAAGGAAAATATTCTGATGAAAAAATTAATGAAGGAGATGGAAGATAAGAATCGTATTATGAATAACTATCTTGTTACGCTACAAGATCAGATAGAGTTGTTAAAAGGTTACAATACACGACCAAAACAGTTAAATACCACCCAACACACCAAAAAAATCTAATGCCACCCCACGCCAAAACTTAGAAACAATAAGTGCTTCTGCTCGGTTAGAAAATCAGTCAGAATCAATAACGATTATCATGGTACCGCTGGATGAGCAGGCAACCAAAAATAAGCCATTTAACAAAAATTTCAATAGTAAAAGTAAAGATAATATCATCATCAACCGTGGCCCCCAAAAGAAAAAAAAATCGTACGTCTGTCGGGAGTGCAAAGACAAACGATGAAGATAAGACTACAGGATTTGCTGGAAGAGAAACACAACCAAAAAAAATATGGTTGTTTATTTCTCGTGCGAAAGAACACGTCACTGAGGGTATCGTTTTAAACCACCTTAAAAAGAAAACGGGATTGTCAAACTGTGTAGCTGAGAAAATAATACCTAAATTTCGAGTTGTAGACAACATTCGCTTTAAGGTTGGAGTAGATCCAATCCTTAAAGATGATGTCTATAAAAACTCCTTCTGGCCCGAAGGGATACTGATTGAACGCTTCAACTTCAGACAACATTTCAAAAACCGACAAAACACAAATTTTCAAAAACTTGCCAATCACAGACAAAAAGAATAAACTTTCCAGAAAATACTAGGACTATTAAAATCATCAATGAAAACACACAATCGATTGGAAACTCAATTAAGAAACTTGTCTTATCTAAAGAATCTAAAATAGTAAAATTTCAATTAATTAATCAGAATGTGCAGTCTATAGGGAATTCTATAGAAAGGATTGAATATATTTTGGAGCAAAATAATAAATGCAAATACTTAATAGTAACAGAACACTGGAAAACTAAAGACCAATTGGAATTATTTCAAATAAATAATTTCTCTTTAACATCTGCGTTCTGTCGAAGGCCTGGTGACGGATGACGGATGGTGGTGTTGCAATTTTCTGCAAAAATGCAGCAAAGTGCATTACAATACCGGATTTAAATGAACTCGCAGAAGAATATATTTTTGAAATAGCAGCTATTGGAACGTCAATAGACGATAAGCCAACAATAATTGTTGCAATTTACCGATTGCCTCTTGCGAGCTTCAAACAATTCATAACAAAACTGCACCAGCTTCTCACAAAACTGTCCTTAAATAATGATAATTTTATTATTGCCGGTGACTTCAATGTGAATGTCCTAAATACAAACATAAGAACTCGACAGATAAAATCAATGTTTCAATCCTTCAACGCTATAATGACTATGAATGAACCAAGCCACCCGACATCCAATTCGTGCATTGATAATATTGTTATAAAAACAGACATGAAATTCACAGTAGAAACCAAGGAATACCAACTATCTGACCACAGTACGCAAATTATAAGCTTTTTAGAAGAGGAAAAAACAAAAGCTAACTATAGACTAATTAGATATTTCTCGCAACAAAACACAACACAATGAAAACATCAACTACTTGAAGAAGAGTGGGCTGAGGTCTTCATGACAAAGGATGATGAGGTTGATAAACAGTGGAACATATTTATGAGGAAATTCCTAGTATTCTTCAGCAGCAGTTTTCCACAAATTAAAACCAATACATGCTCGAAGAACGGCAATATTTTCGAGGACCAAAGAATAGTTGAGGTCAGAAAACAAATGAAAGTCCTGCAAAAATCGGCAAACTTCAATCAAGAACATAGGAAAAGTCTCAACCGACTTCGAAGAAAATATGGTGTTTTATTAAATAGTGCAAAAAATGCTAATCTGGAAAATGAAATCAAATATTCAGACAACAGAATGAAATCGACTTGGAATGTGGTGAAGAAATGTGTAAATCTGAAGCAAAAGGAAAAGGACGCAAGTTATATCACAGAACTGGAGCCAACTTTAACAGTGGCAAATAAGTTAAATGCATTTTATGCCGATACGCCAGCCAGGTTATTGCAAAATATCCCCTACTTAGAATATAAAAATCGAACTATAAATAATTGTAATTCGATTTTCATAGAATCGGTGACGGAAAGTGATGTTTTAAATATTATACAGATGTTCAAAAACAAAAAAAGTGCGGGTTACGATGAGGTCCCCATGTCCGTTATAAAAAGTGTAATTAACGAAATTATAGAACCGTTAACTTATATAATTAATAACTCGTTAAAATTTGCATTTTTTCCAACACAGTTGAAACATTCCATTGTCATCCCTGTTTATAAGAATGGCGACAAAAAACTATTTGATAATTACCGACCGATTCACATTCTATCATCGTTTTCAAAAATCTTTGAGAAAATAATGGCTAATAAAACAATTGAGTTCTTAAATAAACATAAGCTATTCTCCAAGACTCAACATGGTTATATACGTGGAAGAAACATTAATACAGCATGTTTTGATTTAATAAACACTGTTTTCAAACACTTAGAAGCCCACCAAATACCATGTGGTGCCTTAATAGACTTATCCAAAGCTTACGACACGGTGGACCATGCCATTCTCATAGGAAAACTTGAGAAGTATTGAATCAGAGGAATAGTACTAGATTGGTTTAGATCATACTTAAAAGATCGCACTCAACAAGTGAAATTGACAACTGAAAACGTTTCCACGAAGTCCGAAATAACTAGCACTAGAGTTGGGATACCGCAAGGGAGCATATTAGGACCATTACTGTTCACCATCTATTTAAATGATCTACCAGCAACAATAAGTCAAACAACATATAATATGGTTAATTTTGCAGACGATACAACATTAATGATTGGCACAAAACAAGTCGATGAAATTGCCTCAGATGTAAATTCTGCGATAGATATGGTCAAAAATTGGTTCCACAGAAACAAATTAACAATTAATGAAAACAAAACCAATATTATAATCTTCAAAACTAAAAGATCGATATTAAATTACCCTAAACTTTTACAAATTGGCGGCAATGCGTTAGAGGTAAAAAACAATGTTAGAATATATCATATAATAGGTATCAACATGGATTGCTACCTATATTGGGACACACATATAAATTCTTTAGTGGCAAAATTAAATAAAACGGCATATGCCTTACGAATACTAAGCAGAAACGTAAGCCCAGAGGTACTAAAAATTGTTTACTTTTCAAACTTTGAATCATACCTACGTTTTGGGATTATTTTCTGGGGAAACGGAGCGGATATTCAAAGTTTATTTAGAATCCAAAATCAAGCAATAAGAATTATGTTTGGGCTAAACTATACTCAATCGTGCAGAGGAGAGTTCAAAACAGGCAATATCTTAACAATCATCGGATTGTACATATATGAATCGCTTATTTTTATTTATAAAAATAAAAACCTCTTCCAAGACAGTGAAAACGCACATGACAAAGAAACAAGAAGAAAGATAACACATTATATTCCACCAAGGCACAATCTCACCATGACTGAAAGGACCGTATTACAACTGTATTCAACTATACAACAATTTTCCAAAAACAATCAAGGAAATAAAACATTTTAAGGAATACAAGAAAAAAGTCTTTGAATACATAAATTATATAGAAGCCTATACAAAAGAAGAATATATCACAAGGAACACAAGTTAATACATTTAAATTATTGCTTATTTAAGCTTTTCTTTCTAACTAGGTTATTTACTATTATTATGTTAGAATTAAGCTATTATTTCATTTATGTTTTGACATTTCTTTTAGCTTTATGCTCGATTGTTGAAATAAATGAAATTATAATTTGACTAGACAGACAAGACTAGACAGACAAGACTAGACAGACAGGGCTAGACAGACAATACTAGACAGACAAGACTAGACAGACAAGACTAGACAGACAAGACTAGACAGACAAGGCTAGACAGACAAGACAAGACTAGCCAGACAAGACTAGACAGACAAGACTAGACAGACAAGACTAGACAGACAAGACTAGACAGACAAGACTAGACAGACAAGACTAGACAGACAAGACTAGACAGACAAGACTAGACAGACAAGACTAGACAGACAAGACTAGACAGACAAGACTAGACAGACAAGACTAGACAGACAAGACTAGACAGACAAGACTAGACAGACAAGACTAGACAGACAAGACTAGACAGACAAGACTAGACAGACAAGACTAGACAGACAAGACTAGACAGACAAGACTAGACAGACAAGACTAGACAGACAAGACTAGACAGACAAGACTAGACAGACAAGACTAGACAGACAAGACTAGACAGACAAGACTAGACAGACAAGACTAGACAGACAAGACTAGACAGACAAGACTAGACAGACAAGACTAGACAGACAAGACTAGACAGACAAGACTAGACAGACAAGACTAGACAGACAAGACTAGACAGACAAGACTAGACAGACAAGACTAGACAGACAAGACTAGACAGACAAGACTAGACAGACAAGACTAGACAGACAAGACTAGACAGACAAGACTAGACAGACAAGACTAGACAGACAAGACTAGACAGACAAGACTAGACAGACAAGACTAGACAGACAAGACTAGACAGACAAGACTAGACAGACAAGACTAGACAGACAAGACTAGACAGACAAGACTAGACAGACAAGACTAGACAGACAAGACTAGACAGACAAGACTAGACAGACATGACTAGACAGACAAGACTAGACAGACAAGACTAGACAGACAAGACTAGACAGACAAGACTAGACAGACAAGACTAGACAGACAAGACTAGACAGACAAGACTAGACAGACAAGACTAGACAGACAAGACTAGACAGACAAGACTAGACAGACAAGACTAGACAGACAAGACTAGACAGACAAGACTAGACAGACAAGACTAGACAGACAAGACTAGACAGACAAGACTAGACAGACAAGACTAGACAGACAAGACTAGACAGACAAGACTAGACAGACAAGACTAGACAGACAAGACTAGACAGACAAGACTAGACAGACAAGACTAGACAGACAAGACTAGACAGACAAGACTAGACAGACAAGACTAGACAGACAAGACTAGACAGACAAGACTAGACAGACAAGACTAGACAGACAAGACTAGACAGACAAGACTAGACAGACAAGACTAGACAGACAAGACTAGACAGACAAGACTAGACAGACAAGACTAGACAGACAAGACTAGACAGACAAGACTAGACAGACAAGACTAGACAGACAAGACTAGACAGACAAGACTAGACAGACAAGACTAGACAGACAAGACTAGACAGACAAGACTAGACAGACAAGACTAGACAGACAAGACTAGACAGACAAGACTAGACAGACAAGACTAGACAGACAAGACTAGACAGACAAGACTAGACAGACAAGACTAGACAGACAAGACTAGACAGACAAGACTAGACAGACAAGACTAGACAGACAAGACTAGACAGACAAGACTAGACAGACAAGACTAGACAGAAGACAAGACTAGACAGACAAGACTAGACAGACAAGACTAGACAGACAAGACTAGACAGACAAGACTAGACAGACAAGAATAGACAGACAAGACTAGACAGACAAGACTAGACAGACAAGACTAGACAGACAAGACTAGACAGACAAGACTAGACAGACAAGACTAGACAGACAAGACTAGACAGACAAGACTAGACAGACAAGACTAGACAGACAAGACTAGACAGACAAGACTAGACAGACAAGACTAGACAGACAAGACTAGACAGACAAGACTAGACAGACAAGACTAGACAGACAAGACTAGACAGACAAGACTAGACAGACAAGACTAGACAGACAAGACTAGACAGACAAGACTAGACAGACAAGACTAGACAGACAAGACTAGACAGACAAGACTAGACAGACAAGACTAGACAGACAAGACTAGACAGACAAGACTAGACAGACAAGACTAGACAGACAAGACTAGACAGACAAGACTAGACAGACAAGACTAGACAGACAAGACTAGACAGACAAGACTAGACAGACAAGACTAGACAGACAAGACTAGACAGACAAGACTAGACAGACAAGACTAGACAGACAAGACTAGACAGACAAGACTAGACAGACAAGACTAGACAGACAAGACTAGACAGACAAGACTAGACAGACAAGACTAGACAGACAAGACTAGACAGACAAGACTAGACAGACAAGACTAGACAGACAAGACTAGACAGACAAGACTAGACAGACAAGACTAGACAGACAAGACTAGACAGACAAGACTAGACAGACAAGACTAGACAGACAAGACTAGACAGACAAGACTAGACAGACAAGACTAGACAGACAAGACTAGACAGACAAGACTAGACAGACAAGACTAGACAGACAAGACTAGACAGACAAGACTAGACAGACAAGACTAGACAGACAAGACTAGACAGACAAGACTAGACAGACAAGACTAGACAGACAAGACTAGACAGACAAGACTAGACAGACAAGACTAGACAGACAAGACTAGACAGACAAGACTAGACAGACAAGACTAGACAGACAAGACTAGACAGACAAGACTAGACAGACAAGACTAGACAGACAAGACTAGACAGACAAGACTAGACAGACAAGACTAGACAGACAAGACTAGACAGACAAGACTAGACAGACAAGACTAGACAGACAAGACTAGACAGACAAGACTAGACAGACAAGACTAGACAGACAAGACTAGACAGACAAGACTAGACAGACAAGACTAGACAGACAAGACTAGACAGACAAGACTAGACAGACAAGACTAGACAGACAAGACTAGACAGACAAGACTAGACAGACAAGACTAGACAGACAAGACTAGACAGACAAGACTAGACAGACAAGACTAGACAGACAAGACTAGACAGACAAGACTAGACAGACAAGACTAGACAGACAAGACTAGACAGACAAGACTAGACAGACAAGACTAGACAGACAAGACTAGACAGACAAGACTAGACAGACAAGACTAGACAGACAAGACTAGACAGACAAGACTAGACAGACAAGACTAGACAGACAAGACTAGACAGACAAGACTAGACAGACAAGACTAGACAGACAAGACTAGACAGACAAGACTAGACAGACAAGACTAGACAGACAAGACTAGACAGACAAGACTAGACAGACAAGACTAGACAGACAAGACTAGACAGACAAGACTAGACAGACAAGACTAGACAGACAAGACTAGACAGACAAGACTAGACAGACAAGACTAGACAGACAAGACTAGACAGACAAGACTAGACAGACAAGACTAGACAGACAAGACTAGACAGACAAGACTAGACAGACAAGACTAGACAGACAAGACTAGACAGACAAGACTAGACAGACAAGACTAGACAGACAAGACTAGACAGACAAGACTAGACAGACAAGACTAGACAGACAAGACTAGACAGACAAGACTAGACAGACAAGACTAGACAGACAAGACTAGACAGACAAGACTAGACAGACAAGACTAGACAGACAAGACTAGACAGACAAGACTAGACAGACAAGACTAGACAGACAAGACTAGACAGACAAGACTAGACAGACAAGACTAGACAGACAAGACTAGACAGACAAGACTAGACAGACAAGACTAGACAGACAAGACTAGACAGACAAGACTAGACAGACAAGACTAGACAGACAAGACTAGACAGACAAGACTAGACAGACAAGACTAGACAGACAAGACTAGACAGACAAGACTAGACAGACAAGACTAGACAGACAAGACTAGACAGACAAGACTAGACAGACAAGACTAGACAGACAAGACTAGACAGACAAGACTAGACAGACAAGACTAGACAGACAAGACTAGACAGACAAGACTAGACAGACAAGACTAGACAGACAAGACTAGACAGACAAGACTAGACAGACAAGACTAGACAGACAAGACTAGACAGACAAGACTAGACAGACAAGACTAGACAGACAAGACTAGACAGACAAGACTAGACAGACAAGACTAGACAGACAAGACTAGACAGACAAGACTAGACAGACAAGACTAGACAGACAAGACTAGACAGACAAGACTAGACAGACAAGACTAGACAGACAAGACTAGACAGACAAGACTAGACAGACAAGACTAGACAGACAAGACTAGACAGACAAGACTAGACAGACAAGACTAGACAGACAAGACTAGACAGACAAGACTAGACAGACAAGACTAGACAGACAAGACTAGACAGACAAGACTAGACAGACAAGACTAGACAGACAAGACTAGACAGACAAGACTAGACAGACAAGACTAGACAGACAAGACTAGACAGACAAGACTAGACAGACAAGACTAGACAGACAAGACTAGACAGACAAGACTAGACAGACAAGACTAGACAGACAAGACTAGACAGACAAGACTAGACAGACAAGACTAGACAGACAAGACTAGACAGACAAGACTAGACAGACAAGACTAGACAGACAAGACTAGACAGACAAGACTAGACAGACAAGACTAGACAGACAAGACTAGACAGACAAGACTAGACAGACAAGACTAGACAGGACAAGACTAGACAGACAAGACTAGACAGACAAGACTAGACAGACAAGACTAGACAGACAAGACTAGACAGACAAGACTAGACAGACAAGACTAGACAGACAAGACTAGACAGACAAGACTAGACAGACAAGACTAGACAGACAAGACTAGACAGACAAGACTAGACAGACAAGACTAGACAGACAAGACTAGACAGACAAGACTAGACAGACAAGACTAGACAGACAAGACTAGACAGACAAGACTAGACAGACAAGACTAGACAGACAAGACTAGACAGACAAGACTAGACAGACAAGACTAGACAGACAAGACTAGACAGACAAGACTAGACAGACAAGACTAGACAGACAAGACTAGACAGACAAGACTAGACAGACAAGACTAGACAGACAAGACTAGACAGACAAGACTAGACAGACAAGACTAGACAGACAAGACTAGACAGACAAGACTAGACAGACAAGACTAGACAGACAAGACTAGACAGACAAGACTAGACAGACAAGACTAGACAGACAAGACTAGACAGACAAGACTAGACAGACAAGACTAGACAGACAAGACTAGACAGACAAGACTAGACAGACAAGACTAGACAGACAAGACTAGACAGACAAGACTAGACAGACAAGACTAGACAGACAAGACTAGACAGACAAGACTAGACAGACAAGACTAGACAGACAAGACTAGACAGACAAGACTAGACAGACAAGACTAGACAGACAAGACTAGACAGACAAGACTAGACAGACAAGACTAGACAGACAAGACTAGACAGACAAGACTAGACAGACAAGACTAGACAGACAAGACTAGACAGACAAGACTAGACAGACAAGACTAGACAGACAAGACTAGACAGACAAGACTAGACAGACAAGACTAGACAGACAAGACTAGACAGACAAGACTAGACAGACAAGACTAGACAGACAAGACTAGACAGACAAGACTAGACAGACAAGACTAGACAGACAAGACTAGACAGACAAGACTAGACAGACAAGACTAGACAGACAAGACTAGACAGACAAGACTAGACAGACAAGACTAGACAGACAAGACTAGACAGACAAGACTAGACAGACAAGACTAGACAGACAAGACTAGACAGACAAGACTAGACAGACAAGACTAGACAGACAAGACTAGACAGACAAGACTAGACAGACAAGACTAGACAGACAAGACTAGACAGACAAGACTAGACAGACAAGACTAGACAGACAAGACTAGACAGACAAGACTAGACAGACAAGACTAGACAGACAAGACTAGACAGACAAGACTAGACAGACAAGACTAGACAGACAAGACTAGACAGACAAGACTAGACAGACAAGACTAGACAGACAAGACTGGACAGACAAGACTGGACAGACAAGACTGGACAGACAAGACTGGACAAGACTGGACAGACAAGACTGGACAGACAAGACTGGACAGACAAGACTGGACAGACAAGACTGGACAGACAAGACTGGACAGACAAGACTGGACAGACAAGACTGGACAGACAAGACTGGACAGACAAGACTGGACAGACAAGACTGGACAGACAAGACTGGACAGACAAGACTGGACATACAAGACTAGGACAGACAAGACTAGACAGACAAGACTAGACAGACAAGACTAGACAGACAAGACTAGACAGACAAGACTAGACAGACAAGACTAGACAGACAAGACTAGACAGACAAGACTAGACAGACAAGACTAGACAGACAAGACTAGACAGACAAGACTAGACAGACAAGACTAGACAGACAAGACTAGACAGACAAGACTAGACAGACAAGACTAGACAGACAAGACTAGACAGACAAGACTAGACAGACAAGACTAGACAGACAAGACTAGACAGACAAGACTAGACAGACAAGACTAGACAGACAAGACTAGACAGACAAGACTAGACAGACAAGACTAGACAGACAAGACTAGACAAGACTAGACAGACAAGACTAGACAGACAAGACTAGACAGACAAGACTAGACAGACAAGACTAGACAGACAAGACTAGACAGACAAGACTAGACAGACAAGACTAGACAGACAAGACTAGACAGACAAGACTAGACAGACAAGACTAGACAGACAAGACTAGACAGACAAGACTAGACAGACAAGACTAGACAGACAAGACTAGACAGACAAGACTAGACAGACAAGACTAGACAGACAAGACTAGACAGACAAGACTAGACAGACAAGACTAGACAGACAAGACTAGACAGACAAGACTAGACAGACAAGACTAGACAGACAAGACTAGACAGACAAGACTAGACAGACAAGACTAGACAGACAAGACTAGACAGACAAGACTAGACAGACAAGACTAGACAGACAAGACTAGACAGACAAGACTAGACAGACAAGACTAGACAGACAAGACTAGACAGACAAGACTAGACAGACAAGACTAGACAGACAAGACTAGACAGACAAGGACTAGACAGGA
>CALYMW010000350.1:0-62000 GCA_944588485.1 Phosphuga atrata | reverse complement strand
ATTCCTCCGTTTTTTCCTCGTCCGTGCTTGCTACAGTGTCGTTTGTTGTTTTCAGTGGGGGAATTGTTCTCCTCTCCTTGTTTCTAAGGTTCTTGGCTAATTTCCACGGTTCCTCTATTGTTTCGTTGATGCGTTCTAGTTTGTCTTCCCATTCGGCGTTGTGCTGTTCGCGCAGTGCCCATTTCAGTTGGTTTGTCAGTCTGTTTAAGACGTTCTTGTCCGTCGGTGCCAGCGTCCGTTGGAATACCTTGTTAGCTTTGCGCTTTTCTTTTAGTAGATTCCTGATTTCCTGTGGGAGGGTTGTTGTCGTGTTGGCTGTCCGTTTCCTTGTGGCGGCCTCGAGTGCTGCTTTTATTTCGTTTTCTATCGTCCGTGCTGCTTCTTCTAGGCACGGGGGGCTTGTAATTTCTGTACAAGTGACGTTCGTCAGATTATCCTTGAATTTGTTCCAATTTGTGATGGTTTTCTCGATTGTTTTTCTGGCCGTATTCGCTTGGAGATTTATGTGCACTGGGTTGTGATCTGAGCTCAAGTCCTTGATGCAGATTATTTCCACGTTTGCTGTGATGTTTTTCATAACGGCTATATCCAAAATATCCGGCATTCGCTGAACTCCTGGAAAGTGTGTTGGTTCGTTCGGTGCAATTACTTGTAACTTCCGGTTTTCCGTGTACCTTAGTAATTGTCGGCCCTTGGTGTTTGTTACTCTGCAATTCCATTGCGAGTTCTTTGCGTTGTAGTCTCCTGCGGCTATGGTACCTATATTTCTGTCGAATATTTTGTCCAGGTCGTCGGCATTTATTTGTTTCTGTGGCGGCGAGTACAGTGCGTAGAGGGCTATGGGTCCGTCAGTTGTCTGTACTTCTACTCCTACCGTTTCCGTGTCCGTGGTTGTTTCTACTTCCGGCAGTTCGTGGTGTTTTATGTTTCTTTTGATGACGATGGCGACTCCACCTCCGGCTTTCTCGCTTCTGTCTTTTCTATAGACTTGGTAGTTTGCTATGTTCAGTTGGTTGCAACGTCTGAGGTGCGTCTCGTTGATCAGGGCCACGTCGACGCTGTGTTCGTTTAGGTGTGCTACTAGTTCCTGTTTCTTGTTTTGTATTCCGTTTGCGTTCCAGAATGTAAGTTTCAGATTGTCTCTAGTTCTTCTAGTGGTCATTGTTGAGTGTGAGCATGATGGTTGTGATTCTTGTAGAGAACTTTTCTGTGTCCTCTTTGCTGTGTCCCATTTCGGCGAAATCGAGCATCATTTCCGTCAGTTCTGCTCTGATTATTTCGTTGCTATTCCGTTTGTTTCGGCTGGTTGATGGTTTTGTCTCCGGGTTAGGGTTGTTGCTTCTTCTTATCGGTTTGGGTATTTGGCTCGTTGTCGGTGTTTGGGCTGTTTGTCTCTGTGTTTGGGCTGTTTGTCTCGGTATGTGGGTTGTTTGTCTCGGTGGAGGCCTCTTTTCCTGCTGTCTTTGTTCCGTTTGTCTTGCTATTTCCGGTCTCGCCGGGCAGTTTCTCCATATAGAGGTGTGTTCGCCTCCGCAGTTTGCGCATTTCGGCGGCAGTGTTAGCGGTTTCTCGCACAGGTGCGTGCTGTGGTTCTGTCCGCATTTCATGCATTTGTATTCGGCGTTGCAGTGCCTCTGCACGTGGCCGAACATCTGGCATCGGTGACATTGCACGGTTTCTCCTCGTGTTTTCAGTGGTTCCATTTTCACGCACAGTCCGTAGAATCGATCCATTTGGTAGATGGATTTGTATTCCTTCCCAATTTCTACCAGGACCATTTGGATTGGCGTGGCTTCTCTCCCTTTCATCCTGGTCACTTTTATGGCCGGGTAGCCGTTGTCGTTGAGGTTCTCTTTGATTTGTTCCTCCGTCAGGCCGCAGGGAACTCCCTTCACTACGACCTTTAGATTCCTTTCCGTGCTCAGTTGGTGCGTGTGGAATTCGTAATCTTCTTCTTTCATCAACTTGTACATGTTCCGGTAGTCGGTTATGGTTTGGGGCTGGATTCTTATCCCGTCCCTGGTAGTCGTTGCCCTGGTGTAGTTGATGTTGTTTCTGTTTAGCTTCCTTGAAAGCCCTGCCCATTTGTCCTTGTTTCTTAGCACGATGGGAGTTTTGTTGTTGACGTTGTTTTCGGTGGGGGTTTCGGTCTCAGTGACTTCGTCTTCGTCGTCGTCGTCGTCACTGTCCCTTGTATTTAAGCATGCGTAACTGTTCATACTCACCTGCGGTCCTCGCAGGCTTGACGTGGTTGGGCTCGTCAGCTTAGCGGTTTTCTTGGGAAACCGGAAGGTTCCCTCGTCCTCCGGGTCGGTTTTGCGCTTGGGGGCGGCCTCGGTGGTGCTGTCCGTGTCCATCGGTTGGGTTTTTCTCCTCGGGGCGGCTTCGGTGGCTCTCCTCGGGGCGGCTTCAGTTGGTTTCTTCGGTTCGGCGTCGTTGGTCTTCTCGGCGGCGGTCCTTCTGGTCGCGGCGGTGTCCTGGGGTTGTTCGGTGGCGGTGGTCTTCATCCTTTTCGCTATTTGGTTGAATAGCTTCTTCAGGCCGTCGCCGCTGATGCGGTCCAGGAAATCGTAGTCCTTGATTTCCATGGAGGCGGCGGTTCCGTTGGCGCTGGTTTGCATGATTGGGTTCATGATTTCTCGGTTGGGTTTTTGTAATTATTTTGTCAAATAATTGCTAAGTTTAACGTCTGCTTCGTTCGAAGTTCGGTTAAGCTGTGTGAACTCGCGCGCAAACGCAGGGTTTTTATAACCTAACCACTCGGCCGTTTCCATTGGTCGAACGAGCCACGAACCGGGGCGTGGCCAGCCATGCACTATAAAAGAGAATAATCCCTGCTCGAGTTTTTCATTTCGACGACGGAAGTTGCTGTAGTAGTTTCGAAGTGAATCAAGATGACTGGACGCGGTAAAGGAGGTAAAGGGCTTGGAAAAGGAGGCGCGAAGCGTCATCGTAAAGTTTTGCGAGACAACATCCAAGGTATCACGAAACCTGCCATCAGACGTTTGGCCCGCAGAGGTGGCGTGAAACGTATCTCCGGTCTGATATACGAAGAGACCCGCGGCGTACTCAAAGTGTTTCTTGAAAACGTAATCAGAGATGCCGTCACTTACACCGAACACGCCAAACGCAAGACTGTTACAGCCATGGACGTCGTCTACGCTCTCAAGAGACAGGGACGCACCCTCTACGGTTTCGGGGGTTAAGACTTGACAAAGGTTCTGCACCGGCGGCAAACAAGTAACAGCGAGAAACAATAAAACAACGGTTCTTTTCAGAACCACAAATACTGTTCAAGGCATAATAATATCATTTTTTTATAATCAACATTGTCTATCGTGATTCTGTTTTTTCTCAAGTGGGGAGAACAAAGAAATGTATTGTGTGCTTGTAAATGTACAAGCAAACACTTTTCCGTGTACGTTGTATTCGAATCTATTTGATACAGTATGTAACAGATATTCTTATGAAACTTGCTAATCAGCTTAAATGTCTTAATACGAAACAGGTGGGGGGTTAAACCACAACCCTGTCTCTTAAAAAAAAACTATGGATCGTATTTCTCATACAAACGCGTTCGTTTACTTATTTGATTACATTCTGTTCGGAAGTACTTCGAGAAGGTCCATGAGTAATATACTTTCTGTCGAAATACAAATATTGTGGCCCTGATAAGGGCCGTTTAATTCAACCGGTTCTTCATTGAAACTCTGTCTTGCATGCAGTCAACTTAGGGCTTCTTTTCGGTCTTCTTCGGCAAGAGGACGGCTTGAATGTTTGGCAGTACTCCGCCCTGGGCGATGGTCACGCCGGAGAGTAGTTTATTCAACTCCTCGTCGTTGCGGATGGCCAACTGGAGATGTCTGGGAATGATGCGTGTCTTTTTATTGTCACGGGCGGCGTTGCCGGCGAGCTCGAGGACTTCCGCGGCTAGATATTCCATCACAGCCGCTAGGTAGACCGGAGCCCCGGCACCGACGCGCTCCGCGTAGTTGCCTTTTCGAAGTAGTCTGTGGATACGACCGACTGGGAACTGGAGTCCGGCACGACTCGAACGCGACTTGGCCTTTCCTTTAACTTTGCCTCCTTTTCCTCTGCCTGACATTGTGAGAGTTTTAAATTTTGTTTGTTCTCGACGACTTGTACACTTTGGCTGCCGGCGACAGAATGTACGAATACAACGAAAAATTCCTTTTATACTCGCGCTCGTAGATTGGACTGGGAACACGCGGTTATTGGCCGAGCGCACACCGTAGGGCGGAGCCTGCCAGTATACAGATTCCGATATAAAAGGCACTCGCCACATTTGCCGACTAACCATTACCAACCCGTCAGTCACCCGCCGCACATCTGCGCAAGAGTAACAAGATGCCACCAAAAACCAGCGGAAAAGCCGCCAAGAAAGCGGGAAAAGCTCAGAAAAACATCTCCAAGGGCGACAAGAAGAAAAAACGCAGGAGGAAGGAAAGTTACGCCATCTACATCTATAAGGTTCTGAAACAAGTTCATCCCGACACCGGCATTTCCAGCAAAGCCATGAGCATCATGAACAGTTTCGTTAACGACATCTTCGAGCGCATCGCCGCCGAGGCGTCCAGACTGGCACACTACAACAAAAGATCCACGATCACCAGTAGGGAGATCCAAACGGCCGTACGTCTCTTGTTGCCCGGAGAACTCGCCAAGCACGCTGTCAGCGAAGGCACGAAAGCCGTCACCAAGTACACTAGTTCGAAGTAAACGATGGACGTTTACTGACACTAAGTAGTTATAGTCCAGACCAACGACAACAAAATCGGTTCTTTTCAGAACCACGAATGAAACTCGAGACACGAATAATATACATACAAACACTGTTCGATTGCGTTGTTATCTCAATTTCTCCTGTCCCTGGAATAAGTCAGTTTAGAAGCGTTTTTTTTTCACCACAATATAATTAGTTTTTTTTTTTTTTACAAATTATAGTTTTTTTTTTTACAAATTATAGTTTTTTTTTTTTTTACAAATTATAGTTTTTTTTTTTTTTACAAATTATAGTTTTTTTTTTTTTTACAAATTACAAAATGTCGAGAACAAAAAAATCCGAAATTTATTTGTTTTACAGTTACATTTCTGACATGTATTCGGTCAAAGTCCGGACGGATTTGTCGGCCTAGCGGTTAGGTGGTCGAACGTATTTTTTTTTTCGCCCATTGCTGTCCGGTTTCGACTCCCGGACAGGAAGGCTGATCTTTTTTTCTATATTACTTAGATTTTCAATAACAATTCAGCACGCACAACGACTAACATGCGTTCGTTGTCACGCTGTCAAGCGAAAAGATATGTCACGTTTACTTGGAATTTCTTTCGCACATTCGATTTGAAGTCGCACTATTGTCGCACTATTTTGTCGTTGGCAGCTGACTGGGAGTCTGTCTGTCTTGCTCTTGTTCCGTGTCCGTCTTGCCGTCGGGGTCGTTTCGCCTCTCCACGCATTTATTCAGTTAACGTGCGAATTTCAATGTAATTTGACAGTTGTTTTCGACACGCAATCGGCGGTGTCATCTTTGGCATTCGTTCTGCGGTTGATTTTAAAATTCTCGGCCATCCATACGGTCGCTTTAGGTGATCGTTTCTGAGGATCGGCGAAGTTATCGCGACCTAGGGCCAGCGTGCCGGCCGACAGTTTAGCCGCGACCGAGGGGAAACGGCACGTCCGAGGAGGATGCCGATGCGAGGAGCGGCTTAAGAAAGGTCCCGGTTTTGCAGGACTTTCGCTCTCTCGTCGCTAAAACGCAAGACAGTCGCGTGGCGGCGGTTTAATTCGCCGATCGGTGCCAGTCGCACTCCGCCAGTTTGCTTTTCTGACGTCGTTTCCCGTCAGACGACGGGGATCACGCTCCCGCGACCGACGCCCTTTCGAAGTTCAAAGATTCTTCTAACGAGTGACACACTTCGCCGCCTCCGCGAGGTCGCCGCACGGAGGCAGGGACGTCTCAATTCGAGGGTCTCGGACACGGTCGGAGTTTCGGAAAGCGACGCGATACGTACGGATTCTCGCATAGAGCGTTTTGGGCCCGGTCCGCGTTGTTTGATATACACTCGGAGCAGCTCGTTCACTACTGTCTCGTCAGTCGTACCGTTCACGTCGTGACGCGTGTTTTCTATAAATTGACGATACACACTTAATTGCCCGATAGCCGTTTCGATCGAGCATCTCTCAAATCTTACAAATAATTCGCATACTCGAAGTCTCAACAACGACATCTTTCTCTACCATGGCAGACACTGCGGCAGCTCCAGCAACTGCGGCGGCGGCGGCAGCCGGCGCAGCGTCCTCACCCGCGTCGGTCCAACCAGCCAGCGGAGTCGCGGCGAGTCCTGCCGGTAAGAAATCTGCGGCGGCGGCCGCGACCAAGAAAGCTAAGAGTTCGAAAGCCAAACCGACGCATCCGCCCACCTCCGAGATGGTGAACAGCGCGATTAAGAGTCTGAAGGAACGCGGCGGTTCGTCGCTGCAGGCCATCAAGAAATATCTCGCCGCCAATTACAAGGTCGACTCTGAGAGGATGGCACCGTTCATCAAGAAATACCTAAAGTCCGCAGTCACGAACGGCACCCTCGTGCAGACCAAGGGAAAAGGCGCATCCGGCTCCTTCAAGTTGGCGGCCACCGCCACTAGCGGCGGTAAACAGACTTCGTCTGCAGATTCCAAACCGAAAACTACGAGTCGCGCCGCTGCCGCGGCGAGAGGAAGTGCGAAGAAGGCCGCCGCGGCCGCGGCGGCGGCGGCTGCAGCTGCCGCAGGTTCGAAATCGAAGAAAACGGCCGCCGCAGAGGCTAAACGATCGACCTTAAAGTCGAAAAAAGCCGCGGCGACAGATAAGAAGTCGCCGGCCAAAACGAAAGCCGCCGCCGCCGCCAAGTCCCCGTCGAAGGCTAAGAAAACCACTAAAGGACCTACCAAGAAACCGAAAACTCCCAAACCTAAACGCACCAAGGCCGTTCCGAAAACAGTCGCTGCGAAGAAAGCCGCGGCGGCGTCGCCGAAGAAGAAGTGAGTGCTGCTGGTCTACGAAGAAGCCGGAGCCAGCTGTCATATCGGCGAACACAATTGGCCCTTTTCAGGGCCACGAAATAATATCTCGACACAATAATATTATGTTGTATTGAAACGGTTTATTTTTGTTTTTCACTGATTCACTTCACTTCGATCACTTCAAACGACAACTGAGAAAATTTAAAAAACACGAAATAATATCTCGACACGATAATATTATGTTGTATTGAAACGGTTTATTTTTGTTTTGCACTGATTCACTTCACTTCGATCACTTCAAACGACAACTGAGAAAATTTTCATGTCTCCACTCCGACAAAGTCCCCACCAATCAGTCACCCACTCCAATTTTTATAAAAAAAAACAAATATTTGTGTTTCTAAGAAAAAGTAATTTGAGGGATTAATCAAAGCACATTTGGAAAGTCCCGTCGTTTTAAAAAATAAAGGATTATTTAAAAAAAATTTAAACTTCCGGATTAGCCCGGTGCGGTAATCCACCACTAATCTGTTTTTTTTTTTTTAATTTTTAATGCGTTTGCGGGTTTTTTTCATGTTTTCATTGTCGAGATTTGGGTTAAAAAATTAAAAATTATGAATACAATATTTTGAAAGCCCTATCGGTTTTAAAAATTCTATGGTGTCCTTTGTTTCGTGGCGGTTTAAACGTGTGGTCGTTTCAGTTCGACTTTCGTTGTTTTTGCCTTTTGTTTTTTATTCTGATTTAACGTTTTTTAAAATAAACGATTACTAGATTTAAAGTCAGACTCGAAAAATTGTCAACTTGTAAGAGCCAATCACCGTCCGCCTTCGAGCGCGTTGTTACGATTGTTAAATATAGTAGTCCGTGATTTTCAAACGAATTTTCGTTAGAGCACGTTGTTACGATTTCTAAACATATATATATATATATATATATATATATATATATATATATATATATATATATATATATATTGTGTCCGTGATTTTCAACCATCATTAAACGGCACACCGTTCATATTGAAGATTAAATCTAACGAAAACTACAAATAAGTACTAAATAATAAGGTATGTAACCATTATGAATGTATTTCATGCGTATATTTCACAAATCTATTAAACAGAAATAAATTAGTGTGGTCGTAGATAAAGTACATGACTCGAGTTGTAAGACAATTGCAGTAATATGCTTCTTACAACTCTTGTGAAAGCATTATTAATTTTGTATTGTTGTTATTCGCTATTGCAATATGTTGTTCAATCGTTTTTTTTTAAATATCGTTGTGGTTCTGAAAAGAACCGTTTATGAGTGGTGCGTGCTGGACGACACCGTAGGGTACTTGATGTTGAATTACGCCCTTTCGCCTCGGATGCGTCTGGCCAGTTGGATGTCTTTCGGCATAATCGTAACTCGTTTGGCGTGGATCGCGCAGAGATTGGTGTCTTCGAATAGACCGACGAGGTAGGCCTCGCTGGCCTCCTGCAAGGCCATCACGGCGGAGCTCTGGAATCGAAGGTCCGTCTTGAAGTCTTGAGCGATCTCACGGACGAGACGCTGGAAGGGAAGTTTGCGGATCAGAAGCTCCGTGCTCTTCTGGTAGCGGCGGATCTCTCGCAGTGCGACCGTGCCGGGCCTGTAGCGATGCGGTTTCTTGACACCGCCGGTGGCCGGGGCACTCTTCCTGGCCGCTTTGGTGGCGAGCTGCTTACGGGGAGCCTTTCCGCCGGTGGACTTGCGAGCAGTTTGTTTCGTTCGGGCCATCGTTCGAATACGTGTGTGCGTCCTGTACGTTCAACGTCGTGGATTGAAGTGAACTCGCGCGCAAACGCAGGGTTTTTATAACCTAACCACTCGGCCGTTTCCATTGGTCGAACGAGCCACGAACCGGGGCGTGGCCAGCCATGCACTATAAAAGAGAATAATCCCTGCTCGAGTTTTTCATTTCGACGACGGAAGTTGCTGTAGTAGTTTCGAAGTGAATCAAGATGACTGGACGCGGTAAAGGAGGTAAAGGGCTTGGAAAAGGAGGCGCGAAGCGTCATCGTAAAGTTTTGCGAGACAACATCCAAGGTATCACGAAACCTGCCATCAGACGTTTGGCCCGCAGAGGTGGCGTGAAACGTATCTCCGGTCTGATATACGAAGAGACCCGCGGCGTACTCAAAGTGTTTCTTGAAAACGTAATCAGAGATGCCGTCACTTACACCGAACACGCCAAACGCAAGACTGTTACAGCCATGGACGTCGTCTACGCTCTCAAGAGACAGGGACGCACCCTCTACGGTTTCGGGGGTTAAGACTTGACAAAGGTTCTGCACCGGCGGCAAACAAGTAACAGCGAGAAACAATAAAACAACGGTTCTTTTCAGAACCACAAATACTGTTCAAGGCATAATAATATCATTTTTTTATAATCAACATTGTCTATCGTGATTCTGTTTTTTCTCAAGTGGGGAGAACAAAGAAATGTATTGTGTGCTTGTAAATGTACAAGCAAACACTTTTCCGTGTACGTTGTATTCGAATCTATTTGATACAGTATGTAACAGATATTCTTATGAAACTTGCTAATCAGCTTAAATGTCTTAATACGAAACAGGTGGGGGGTTAAACCACAACCCTGTCTCTTAAAAAAAAACTATGGATCGTATTTCTCATACAAACGCGTTCGTTTACTTATTTGATTACATTCTGTTCGGAAGTACTTCGAGAAGGTCCATGAGTAATATACTTTCTGTCGAAATACAAATATTGTGGCCCTGATAAGGGCCGTTTAATTCAACCGGTTCTTCATTGAAACTCTGTCTTGCATGCAGTCAACTTAGGGCTTCTTTTCGGTCTTCTTCGGCAAGAGGACGGCTTGAATGTTTGGCAGTACTCCGCCCTGGGCGATGGTCACGCCGGAGAGTAGTTTATTCAACTCCTCGTCGTTGCGGATGGCCAACTGGAGATGTCTGGGAATGATGCGTGTCTTTTTATTGTCACGGGCGGCGTTGCCGGCGAGCTCGAGGACTTCCGCGGCTAGATATTCCATCACAGCCGCTAGGTAGACCGGAGCCCCGGCACCGACGCGCTCCGCGTAGTTGCCTTTTCGAAGTAGTCTGTGGATACGACCGACTGGGAACTGGAGTCCGGCACGACTCGAACGCGACTTGGCCTTTCCTTTAACTTTGCCTCCTTTTCCTCTGCCTGACATTGTGAGAGTTTTAAATTTTGTTTGTTCTCGACGACTTGTACACTTTGGCTGCCGGCGACAGAATGTACGAATACAACGAAAAATTCCTTTTATACTCGCGCTCGTAGATTGGACTGGGAACACGCGGTTATTGGCCGAGCGCACACCGTAGGGCGGAGCCTGCCAGTATACAGATTCCGATATAAAAGGCACTCGCCACATTTGCCGACTAACCATTACCAACCCGTCAGTCACCCGCCGCACATCTGCGCAAGAGTAACAAGATGCCACCAAAAACCAGCGGAAAAGCCGCCAAGAAAGCGGGAAAAGCTCAGAAAAACATCTCCAAGGGCGACAAGAAGAAAAAACGCAGGAGGAAGGAAAGTTACGCCATCTACATCTATAAGGTTCTGAAACAAGTTCATCCCGACACCGGCATTTCCAGCAAAGCCATGAGCATCATGAACAGTTTCGTTAACGACATCTTCGAGCGCATCGCCGCCGAGGCGTCCAGACTGGCACACTACAACAAAAGATCCACGATCACCAGTAGGGAGATCCAAACGGCCGTACGTCTCTTGTTGCCCGGAGAACTCGCCAAGCACGCTGTCAGCGAAGGCACGAAAGCCGTCACCAAGTACACTAGTTCGAAGTAAACGATGGACGTTTACTGACACTAAGTAGTTATAGTCCAGACCAACGACAACAAAATCGGTTCTTTTCAGAACCACGAATGAAACTCGAGACACGAATAATATACATACAAACACTGTTCGATTGCGTTGTTATCTCAATTTCTCCTGTCCCTGGAATAAGTCAGTTTAGAAGCGTTTTTTTTTCACCACAATATAATTAGTTTTTTTTTTTTTACAAATTATAGTTTTTTTTTTTACAAATTATAGTTTTTTTTTTTTTTACAAATTATAGTTTTTTTTTTTTTTACAAATTATAGTTTTTTTTTTTTTACAAATTACAAAATGTCGAGAACAAAAAAATCCGAAATTTATTTGTTTTACAGTTACATTTCTGACATGTATTCGGTCAAAGTCCGGACGGATTTGTCGGCCTAGCGGTTAGGTGGTCGAACGTATTTTTTTTTTCGCCCATTGCTGTCCGGTTTCGACTCCCGGACAGGAAGGCTGATCTTTTTTTCTATATTACTTAGATTTTCAATAACAATTCAGCACGCACAACGACTAACATGCGTTCGTTGTCACGCTGTCAAGCGAAAAGATATGTCACGTTTACTTGGAATTTCTTTCGCACATTCGATTTGAAGTCGCACTATTGTCGCACTATTTTGTCGTTGGCAGCTGACTGGGAGTCTGTCTGTCTTGCTCTTGTTCCGTGTCCGTCTTGCCGTCGGGGTCGTTTCGCCTCTCCACGCATTTATTCAGTTAACGTGCGAATTTCAATGTAATTTGACAGTTGTTTTCGACACGCAATCGGCGGTGTCATCTTTGGCATTCGTTCTGCGGTTGATTTTAAAATTCTCGGCCATCCATACGGTCGCTTTAGGTGATCGTTTCTGAGGATCGGCGAAGTTATCGCGACCTAGGGCCAGCGTGCCGGCCGACAGTTTAGCCGCGACCGAGGGGAAACGGCACGTCCGAGGAGGATGCCGATGCGAGGAGCGGCTTAAGAAAGGTCCCGGTTTTGCAGGACTTTCGCTCTCTCGTCGCTAAAACGCAAGACAGTCGCGTGGCGGCGGTTTAATTCGCCGATCGGTGCCAGTCGCACTCCGCCAGTTTGCTTTTCTGACGTCGTTTCCCGTCAGACGACGGGGATCACGCTCCCGCGACCGACGCCCTTTCGAAGTTCAAAGATTCTTCTAACGAGTGACACACTTCGCCGCCTCCGCGAGGTCGCCGCACGGAGGCAGGGACGTCTCAATTCGAGGGTCTCGGACACGGTCGGAGTTTCGGAAAGCGACGCGATACGTACGGATTCTCGCATAGAGCGTTTTGGGCCCGGTCCGCGTTGTTTGATATACACTCGGAGCAGCTCGTTCACTACTGTCTCGTCAGTCGTACCGTTCACGTCGTGACGCGTGTTTTCTATAAATTGACGATACACACTTAATTGCCCGATAGCCGTTTCGATCGAGCATCTCTCAAATCTTACAAATAATTCGCATACTCGAAGTCTCAACAACGACATCTTTCTCTACCATGGCAGACACTGCGGCAGCTCCAGCAACTGCGGCGGCGGCGGCAGCCGGCGCAGCGTCCTCACCCGCGTCGGTCCAACCAGCCAGCGGAGTCGCGGCGAGTCCTGCCGGTAAGAAATCTGCGGCGGCGGCCGCGACCAAGAAAGCTAAGAGTTCGAAAGCCAAACCGACGCATCCGCCCACCTCCGAGATGGTGAACAGCGCGATTAAGAGTCTGAAGGAACGCGGCGGTTCGTCGCTGCAGGCCATCAAGAAATATCTCGCCGCCAATTACAAGGTCGACTCTGAGAGGATGGCACCGTTCATCAAGAAATACCTAAAGTCCGCAGTCACGAACGGCACCCTCGTGCAGACCAAGGGAAAAGGCGCATCCGGCTCCTTCAAGTTGGCGGCCACCGCCACTAGCGGCGGTAAACAGACTTCGTCTGCAGATTCCAAACCGAAAACTACGAGTCGCGCCGCTGCCGCGGCGAGAGGAAATGCGAAGAAGGCCGCCGCGGCCGCGGCGGCGGCGGCTGCAGCTGCCGCAGGTTCGAAATCGAAGAAAACGGCCGCCGCAGAGGCTAAACGATCGACCTTAAAGTCGAAAAAAGCCGCGGCGACAGATAAGAAGTCGCCGGCCAAAACGAAAGCCGCCGCCGCCGCCAAGTCCCCGTCGAAGGCTAAGAAAACCACTAAAGGACCTACCAAGAAACCGAAAACTCCCAAACCTAAACGCACCAAGGCCGTTCCGAAAACAGTCGCTGCGAAGAAAGCCGCGGCGGCGTCGCCGAAGAAGAAGTGAGTGCTGCTGGTCTACGAAGAAGCCGGAGCCAGCTGTCATATCGGCGAACACAATTGGCCCTTTTCAGGGCCACGAAATAATATCTCGACACAATAATATTATGTTGTATTGAAACGGTTTATTTTTGTTTTTCACTGATTCACTTCACTTCGATCACTTCAAACGACAACTGAGAAAATTTAAAAAACACGAAATAATATCTCTACACGATAATATTATGTTGTATTGAAACGGTTTATTTTTGTTTTGCACTGATTCACTTCACTTCGATCACTTCAAACGACAACTGAGAAAATTTTCATGTCTCCACTCCGACAAAGTCCCCACCAATCAGTCACCCACTCCAATTTTTATAAAAAAAAACAAATATTTGTGTTTCTAAGAAAAAGTAATTTGAGGGATTAATCAAAGCACATTTGGAAAGTCCCGTCGTTTTAAAAAATAAAGGATTATTTAAAAAAAATTTAAACTTCCGGATTAGCCCGGTGCGGTAATCCACCACTAATCTGTTTTTTTTTTTTTAATTTTTAATGCGTTTGCGGGTTTTTTTCATGTTTTCATTGTCGAGATTTGGGTTAAAAAATTAAAAATTATGAATACAATATTTTGAAAGCCCTATCGGTTTTAAAAATTCTATGGTGTCCTTTGTTTCGTGGCGGTTTAAACGTGTGGTCGTTTCAGTTCGACTTTCGTTGTTTTTGCCTTTTGTTTTTTATTCTGATTTAACGTTTTTTAAAATAAACGATTACTAGATTTAAAGTCAGACTCGAAAAATTGTCAACTTGTAAGAGCCAATCACCGTCCGCCTTCGAGCGCGTTGTTACGATTGTTAAATATAGTAGTCCGTGATTTTCAAACGAATTTTCGTTAGAGCACGTTGTTACGATTTCTAAACATATATATATATATATATATATATATATATTGTGTCCGTGATTTTCAACCATCATTAAACGGCACACCGTTCATATTGAAGATTAAATCTAACGAAAACTACAAATAAGTACTAAATAATAAGGTATGTAACCATTATGAATGTATTTCATGCGTATATTTCACAAATCTATTAAACAGAAATAAATTAGTGTGGTCGTAGATAAAGTACATGACTCGAGTTGTAAGACAATTGCAGTAATATGCTTCTTACAACTCTTGTGAAAGCATTATTAATTTTGTATTGTTGTTACTCGCTATTGCAATATGTTGTTCAATCGTTTTTTTTTAAATATCGTTGTGGTTCTGAAAAGAACCGTTTATGAGTGGTGCGTGCTGGACGACACCGTAGGGTACTTGATGTTGAATTACGCCCTTTCGCCTCGGATGCGTCTGGCCAGTTGGATGTCTTTCGGCATAATCGTAACTCGTTTGGCGTGGATCGCGCAGAGATTGGTGTCTTCGAATAGACCGACGAGGTAGGCCTCGCTGGCCTCCTGCAAGGCCATCACGGCGGAGCTCTGGAATCGAAGGTCCGTCTTGAAGTCTTGAGCGATCTCACGGACGAGACGCTGGAAGGGAAGTTTGCGGATCAGAAGCTCCGTGCTCTTCTGGTAGCGGCGGATCTCTCGCAGTGCGACCGTGCCGGGCCTGTAGCGATGCGGTTTCTTGACACCGCCGGTGGCCGGGGCACTCTTCCTGGCCGCTTTGGTGGCGAGCTGCTTACGGGGAGCCTTTCCGCCGGTGGACTTGCGAGCAGTTTGTTTCGTTCGGGCCATCGTTCGAATACGTGTGTGCGTCCTGTACGTTCAACGTCGTGGATTGAAGTGAACTCGCGCGAATCATGTGTCCTTTGCTTTGTGACGGTCGTGAGCCTTCCGCTCAGCTGTTCCGTCGTCTTGTTGTTTGTTTCTGTGTGTGTTTTTTTTTTTTTTTTTTTTTTTTTTTTGTGTCGGTTTGCTTGTTTGTTTGTCGGTTTGTTTGTTCTTCTGTTTGTTCTGTCTCACTCATAAACGGTTTTCTTTCCATTTTTTTTTTTTTTTTTTTTTTTGGTTCTGTTTTTTTTTGTTCGTTTTTTTTTTTTTTTTTTTTTTTTTTCTTGTTGTTGGTCCTTGGTTTGTCCTGGTGTTGGTTCCTGGTTCGCGCTCCTGGCGGTTCCTGGTTCGTCCTTCGTTCTCGTGGTGGTTGCTTGTTCGTCCTCGTGGTGGGTGCTGTGTCTCTCTGGTTTGTTCGTGTTGTTCCTGCCTGTTTTTGTTCCTGGGTGCTCCGCTGGGTTCGGGGATGTGGGCTTTCCTGTGAAAAAGAAAGAAAGATCAGTGATTACCTATGTTGTTGAGGTTTTGTATGTTTCCATTTAACGTTGATATTGTAGTTTGCTGCGTTGTTGATTGTTGGGTTATCATGCGTTTTCATGCGTTCGAAGCTTTTCGTTGCTAGTTTTTCTATGTGTTGCTTGATTGTCTCCATGTTTAGATCGCTGTGCAGCTGCTCATTGGTCATGTACCATGGCGAATCTGTTATTTCTCTCAGAGTTTTGTTCTGGATGATTTGGAGTTTGTAGATTTTCCTTTCTTTGGATTGTATCCAGCACGTCGATGAGTACGTCATTGTCGGCCGTATTATGGACTTGTAGATTTGTAGTTTGTTCCTTATGTTCAGCTTGCTTTTCCTGTTTAAGAGCGGGTAGAGGTAGCCTTTAATTTGTTTTGCTTTTTTCGCCGTCTGATCGATGTGTTCTGAAAATGTAAGAGCTTTGTCTAGGATTACGCCTAGATATTTGATTCGGTTTTCCCATTTTATGTCTGTGTTGTTGATTCTCAAGCAGCTACTGGGTTCGTGCTTAAATTTTTTCTTCGTGAAGATAATTGCCTGTGTTTTTTCTGCGTTTAGTTTGATCCTCCAGGTGTTACACCAGTCGTTAATCCTGTCCAGGTGATTTTGGAGCCGTTTTGTTATGGCCTCGGTCGAGTATCCTCTTGTGAAAATTGCTGTGTCGTCTGCGTATAGTGCAATTTCTGTGTCGTTTAGTTTTGGGATGTCTGCGGTGTAGATGCTGTAAAGAAGGGGGCCCAGGACAGATCCTTGTGGGACACCGGCTGTCATTGTCTGAGTTGTGGAGATGCTGTCGTTTATTTTGGCTTGGAATGTTCTGTTACAGATAAAGGACGTCACTAGTCTGATCATTGGTCTTGGGATTTTAAATTGGTGCAGTTTGTATATTAAACCTAGGTGCCATACCTTGTCGAAAGCCTTAGAGACGTCCAGAAAGACGGCTCCCGTGGCTAACCCTTTGTTGAAAGCGTCGATTATTGCTTCGGTTATTCTTGTCGTCTGATAGGTGGTAGAGTGCTCTGTTCTGAAGCCGTATTGTTCGTCGGGTAGAATACGTTTGTCTTCAGTTATTTCTGTCAGTCTTTTGTGTATTACTTTTTCTGTGATTTTACTGAGACCTGTCAGCAGACTTATTGGTCTGTAGCTGGAGGTGAGGTTTCGGGGTTTGTTCGGTTTCGGGATTAGAATCGTTGTTGCGTGTTTCCATTGGGTCGGAAACACTCCAAGTTTCAGTGTGGCGTTTATGATTTGTGTTATTCTGTCTATTGCGTTCGGTGTTAGGTTTTTTAGCGCGACGTTGTTGATGTTATCGCAGCCTGGTGCTTTCTTGGTTTTTAGGTTTTTAATTATACCTTTTATTTCTTCCGGTGTTGTTTCCTCTATTTCCGTGTTTTCTACGCTACTATTTAGTACTCTCAGTACGGTTTCGCGTATTTCTTGCCTTTTGCGGAGTGGGTGTGTGTCGGCGTTCGGTTTAAACTGCTGTGCAAGCGACTTTGCGAATTCCTCCGTTTTTTCCTCGTCCGTGCTTGCTACAGTGTCGTTTGTTGTTTTCAGTGGGGGAATTGTTCTCCTCTCCTTGTTTCTAAGGTTCTTGGCTAATTTCCACGGTTCCTCTATTGTTTCGTTGATGCGTTCTAGTTTGTCTTCCCATTCGGCGTTGTGCTGTTCGCGCAGTGCCCATTTCAGTTGGTTTGTCAGTCTGTTTAAGACGTTCTTGTCCGTCGGTGCCAGCGTCCGTTGGAATACCTTGTTAGCTTTGCGCTTTTCTTTTAGTAGATTCCTGATTTCCCGTGGGAGGGTTGTTGTCGTGTTGGCTGTCCGTTTCCTTGTGGCGGCCTCGAGTGCTGCTTTTATTTCGTTTTCTATCGTCCGTGCTGCTTCTTCTAGGCACGGGGGGCTTGTAATTTCTGTACAAGTGACGTTCGTCAGATTATCCTTGAATTTGTTCCAATTTGTGATGGTTTTCTCGATTGTTTTTCTGGCCGTATTCGCTTGGAGATTTATGTGCACTGGGTTGTGATCTGAGCTCAAGTCCTTGATGCAGATTATTTCCACGTTTGCTGTGATGTTTTTCATAACGGCTATATCCAAAATATCCGGCATTCGCTGAACTCCTGGAAAGTGTGTTGGTTCGTTCGGTGCAATTACTTGTAACTTCCGGTTTTCCGTGTACCTTAGTAATTGTCGGCCCTTGGTGTTTGTTACTCTGCAATTCCATTGCGAGTTCTTTGCGTTGTAGTCTCCTGCGGCTATGGTACCTATATTTTTGTCGAATATTTTGTCCAGGTCGTCGGCATTTATTTGTTTCTGTGGCGGCGAGTACAGTGCGTAGAGGGCTATGGGTCCGTCAGTTGTCTGTACTTCTACTCCTACCGTTTCCGTGTCCGTGGTTGTTTCTACTTCCGGCAGTTCGTGGTGTTTTATGTTTCTTTTGATGACGATGGCGACTCCACCTCCGGCTTTCTCGCTTCTGTCTTTTCTATAGACTTGGTAGTTTGCTATGTTCAGTTGGTTGCAACGTCTGAGGTGCGTCTCGTTGATCAGGGCCACGTCGACGCTGTGTTCGTTTAGGTGTGCTACTAGTTCCTGTTTCTTGTTTTGTATTCCGTTTGCGTTCCAGAATGTAAGTTTCAGATTGTCTCTAGTTCTTCTAGTGGTCATTGTTGAGTGTGAGCATGATGGTTGTGATTCTTGTAGAGAACTTTTCTGTGTCCTCTTTGCTGTGTCCCATTTCGGCGAAATCGAGCATCATTTCCGTCAGTTCTGCTCTGATTATTTCGTTGCTATTCCGTTTGTTTCGGCTGGTTGATGGTTTTGTCTCGGGGTTAGGGTTGTTGCTTCTTCTTATCGGTTTGGGTATTTGGCTCGTTGTCGGTGTTTGGGCTGTTTGTCTCTGTGTTTGGGCTGTTTGTCTCGGTATGTGGGTTGTTTGTCTCGGTGGAGGTCTCTTTTCCTGCTGTCTTTGTTCCGTTTGTCTTGCTATTTCCGGTCTCGCCGGGCAGTTTCTCCATATAGAGGTGTGTTCGCCTCCGCAGTTTGCGCATTTCGGCGGCAGTGTTAGCGGTTTCTCGCACAGGTGCGTGCTGTGGTTCTGTCCGCATTTCATGCATTTGTATTCGGCGTTGCAGTGCCTCTGCACGTGGCCGAACATCTGGCATCGGTGACATTGCACGGTTTCTCCTCGTGTTTTCAGTGGTTCCATTTTCACGCACAGTCCGTAGAATCGATCCATTTGGTAGATGGATTTGTATTCCTTCCCAATTTCTACCAGGACCATTTGGATTGGCGTGGCTTCTCTCCCTTTCATCCTGGTCACTTTTATGGCCGGGTAGCCGTTGTCGTTGAGGTTCTCTTTGATTTGTTCCTCCGCCAGGCCGCAGGGAACTCCCTTCACTACGACCTTTAGATTCCTTTCCGTGCTCAGTTGGTGCGTGTGGAATTCGTAATCTTCTTCTTTCATCAACTTGTACATGTTCCGGTAGTCAGTTATGGTTTGGGGCTGGATTCTTATCCCGTCCCTGGTAGTCGTTGCCCTGGTGTAGTTGATGTTGTTTCTGTTTAGCTTCCTTGAAAGCCCTGCCCATTTGTCCTTGTTTCTTAGCACGATGGGAGTTTTGTTGTTGACGTTGTTTTCGGTGGGGGTTTCGGTCTCAGTGACTTCGTCTTCGTCGTCGTCGTCGTCACTGTCCCTTGTATTTAAGCATGCGTAACTGTTCATACTCACCTGCGGTCCTCGCAGGCTTGACGTGGTTGGGCTCGTCAGCTTAGCGGTTTTCTTGGGAAACCGGAAGGTTCCCTCGTCCTCCGGGTCGGTTTTGCGCTTGGGGGCGGCCTCGGTGGTGCTGTCCGTGTCCATCGGTTGGGTTTTTCTCCTCGGGGCGGCTTCGGTGGCTCTCCTCGGGGCGGCTTCAGTTGGTTTCTTCGGTTCGGCGTCATTGGTCTTCTCGGCGGCGGTCCTTCTGGTCGCGGCGGTGTCCTGGGGTTGTTCGGTGGCGGTGGTCTTCATCCTTTTCGCTATTTGGTTGAATAGCTTCTTCAGGCCGTCGCCGCTGATGCGGTCCAGGAAATCGTAGTCCTTGATTTCCATGGAGGCGGCGGTTCCGTTGGCGCTGGTTTGCATGATTGGGTTCATGATTTCTCGGTTGGGTTTTTGTAATTATTTTGTCAAATAATTGCTAAGTTTAACGTCTGCTTCGTTCGAAGTTCGGTTAAGCTGTGTAACTCGCGCGCAAACGCAGGGTTTTTATAACCTAACCACTCGGCCGTTTCCATTGGTCGAACGAGCCACGAACCGGGGCGTGGCCAGCCATGCACTATAAAAGAGAATAATCCCTGCTCGAGTTTTTCATTTCGACGACGGAAGTTGCTGTAGTAGTTTCGAAGTGAATCAAGATGACTGGACGCGGTAAAGGAGGTAAAGGGCTTGGAAAAGGAGGCGCGAAGCGTCATCGTAAAGTTTTGCGAGACAACATCCAAGGTATCACGAAACCTGCCATCAGACGTTTGGCCCGCAGAGGTGGCGTGAAACGTATCTCCGGTCTGATATACGAAGAGACCCGCGGCGTACTCAAAGTGTTTCTTGAAAACGTAATCAGAGATGCCGTCACTTACACCGAACACGCCAAACGCAAGACTGTTACAGCCATGGACGTCGTCTACGCTCTCAAGAGACAGGGACGCACCCTCTACGGTTTCGGGGGTTAAGACTTGACAAAGGTTCTGCACCGGCGGCAAACAAGTAACAGCGAGAAACAATAAAACAACGGTTCTTTTCAGAACCACAAATACTGTTCAAGGCATAATAATATCATTTTTTTATAATCAACATTGTCTATCGTGATTCTGTTTTTTCTCAAGTGGGGAGAACAAAGAAATGTATTGTGTGCTTGTAAATGTACAAGCAAACACTTTTCCGTGTACGTTGTATTCGAATCTATTTGATACAGTATGTAACAGATATTCTTATGAAACTTGCTAATCAGCTTAAATGTCTTAATACGAAACAGGTGGGGGGTTAAACCACAACCCTGTCTCTTAAAAAAAAACTATGGATCGTATTTCTCATACAAACGCGTTCGTTTACTTATTTGATTACATTCTGTTCGGAAGTACTTCGAGAAGGTCCATGAGTAATATACTTTCTGTCGAAATACAAATATTGTGGCCCTGATAAGGGCCGTTTAATTCAACCGGTTCTTCATTGAAACTCTGTCTTGCATGCAGTCAACTTAGGGCTTCTTTTCGGTCTTCTTCGGCAAGAGGACGGCTTGAATGTTTGGCAGTACTCCGCCCTGGGCGATGGTCACGCCGGAGAGTAGTTTATTCAACTCCTCGTCGTTGCGGATGGCCAACTGGAGATGTCTGGGAATGATGCGTGTCTTTTTATTGTCACGGGCGGCGTTGCCGGCGAGCTCGAGGACTTCCGCGGCTAGATATTCCATCACAGCCGCTAGGTAGACCGGAGCCCCGGCACCGACGCGCTCCGCGTAGTTGCCTTTTCGAAGTAGTCTGTGGATACGACCGACTGGGAACTGGAGTCCGGCACGACTCGAACGCGACTTGGCCTTTCCTTTAACTTTGCCTCCTTTTCCTCTGCCTGACATTGTGAGAGTTTTAAATTTTGTTTGTTCTCGACGACTTGTACACTTTGGCTGCCGGCGACAGAATGTACGAATACAACGAAAAATTCCTTTTATACTCGCGCTCGTAGATTGGACTGGGAACACGCGGTTATTGGCCGAGCGCACACCGTAGGGCGGAGCCTGCCAGTATACAGATTCCGATATAAAAGGCACTCGCCACATTTGCCGACTAACCATTACCAACCCGTCAGTCACCCGCCGCACATCTGCGCAAGAGTAACAAGATGCCACCAAAAACCAGCGGAAAAGCCGCCAAGAAAGCGGGAAAAGCTCAGAAAAACATCTCCAAGGGCGACAAGAAGAAAAAACGCAGGAGGAAGGAAAGTTACGCCATCTACATCTATAAGGTTCTGAAACAAGTTCATCCCGACACCGGCATTTCCAGCAAAGCCATGAGCATCATGAACAGTTTCGTTAACGACATCTTCGAGCGCATCGCCGCCGAGGCGTCCAGACTGGCACACTACAACAAAAGATCCACGATCACCAGTAGGGAGATCCAAACGGCCGTACGTCTCTTGTTGCCCGGAGAACTCGCCAAGCACGCTGTCAGCGAAGGCACGAAAGCCGTCACCAAGTACACTAGTTCGAAGTAAACGATGGACGTTTACTGACACTAAGTAGTTATAGTCCAGACCAACGACAACAAAATCGGTTCTTTTCAGAACCACGAATGAAACTCGAGACACGAATAATATACATACAAACACTGTTCGATTGCGTTGTTATCTCAATTTCTCCTGTCCCTGGAATAAGTCAGTTTAGAAGCGTTTTTTTTTCACCACAATATAATTAGTTTTTTTTTTTTTTACAAATTATAGTTTTTTTTTTTACAAATTATAGTTTTTTTTTTTTTACAAATTATAGTTTTTTTTTTTTTACAAATTATAGTTTTTTTTTTTTTACAAATTACAAAATGTCGAGAACAAAAAAATCCGAAATTTATTTGTTTTACAGTTACATTTCTGACATGTATTCGGTCAAAGTCCGGACGGATTTGTCGGCCTAGCGGTTAGGTGGTCGAACGTATTTTTTTTTTCGCCCATTGCTGTCCGGTTTCGACTCCCGGACAGGAAGGCTGATCTTTTTTTCTATATTACTTAGATTTTCAATAACAATTCAGCACGCACAACGACTAACATGCGTTCGTTGTCACGCTGTCAAGCGAAAAGATATGTCACGTTTACTTGGAATTTCTTTCGCACATTCGATTTGAAGTCGCACTATTGTCGCACTATTTTGTCGTTGGCAGCTGACTGGGAGTCTGTCTGTCTTGCTCTTGTTCCGTGTCCGTCTTGCCGTCGGGGTCGTTTCGCCTCTCCACGCATTTATTCAGTTAACGTGCGAATTTCAATGTAATTTGACAGTTGTTTTCGACACGCAATCGGCGGTGTCATCTTTGGCATTCGTTCTGCGGTTGATTTTAAAATTCTCGGCCATCCATACGGTCGCTTTAGGTGATCGTTTCTGAGGATCGGCGAAGTTATCGCGACCTAGGGCCAGCGTGCCGGCCGACAGTTTAGCCGCGACCGAGGGGAAACGGCACGTCCGAGGAGGATGCCGATGCGAGGAGCGGCTTAAGAAAGGTCCCGGTTTTGCAGGACTTTCGCTCTCTCGTCGCTAAAACGCAAGACAGTCGCGTGGCGGCGGTTTAATTCGCCGATCGGTGCCAGTCGCACTCCGCCAGTTTGCTTTTCTGACGTCGTTTCCCGTCAGACGACGGGGATCACGCTCCCGCGACCGACGCCCTTTCGAAGTTCAAAGATTCTTCTAACGAGTGACACACTTCGCCGCCTCCGCGAGGTCGCCGCACGGAGGCAGGGACGTCTCAATTCGAGGGTCTCGGACACGGTCGGAGTTTCGGAAAGCGACGCGATACGTACGGATTCTCGCATAGAGCGTTTTGGGCCCGGTCCGCGTTGTTTGATATACACTCGGAGCAGCTCGTTCACTACTGTCTCGTCAGTCGTACCGTTCACGTCGTGACGCGTGTTTTCTATAAATTGACGATACACACTTAATTGCCCGATAGCCGTTTCGATCGAGCATCTCTCAAATCTTACAAATAATTCGCATACTCGAAGTCTCAACAACGACATCTTTCTCTACCATGGCAGACACTGCGGCAGCTCCAGCAACTGCGGCGGCGGCGGCAGCCGGCGCAGCGTCCTCACCCGCGTCGGTCCAACCAGCCAGCGGAGTCGCGGCGAGTCCTGCCGGTAAGAAATCTGCGGCGGCGGCCGCGACCAAGAAAGCTAAGAGTTCGAAAGCCAAACCGACGCATCCGCCCACCTCCGAGATGGTGAACAGCGCGATTAAGAGTCTGAAGGAACGCGGCGGTTCGTCGCTGCAGGCCATCAAGAAATATCTCGCCGCCAATTACAAGGTCGACTCTGAGAGGATGGCACCGTTCATCAAGAAATACCTAAAGTCCGCAGTCACGAACGGCACCCTCGTGCAGACCAAGGGAAAAGGCGCATCCGGCTCCTTCAAGTTGGCGGCCACCGCCACTAGCGGCGGTAAACAGACTTCGTCTGCAGATTCCAAACCGAAAACTACGAGTCGCGCCGCTGCCGCGGCGAGAGGAAGTGCGAAGAAGGCCGCCGCGGCCGCGGCGGCGGCGGCTGCAGCTGCCGCAGGTTCGAAATCGAAGAAAACGGCCGCCGCAGAGGCTAAACGATCGACCTTAAAGTCGAAAAAAGCCGCGGCGACAGATAAGAAGTCGCCGGCCAAAACGAAAGCCGCCGCCGCCGCCAAGTCCCCGTCGAAGGCTAAGAAAACCACTAAAGGACCTACCAAGAAACCGAAAACTCCCAAACCTAAACGCACCAAGGCCGTTCCGAAAACAGTCGCTGCGAAGAAAGCCGCGGCGGCGTCGCCGAAGAAGAAGTGAGTGCTGCTGGTCTACGAAGAAGCCGGAGCCAGCTGTCATATCGGCGAACACAATTGGCCCTTTTCAGGGCCACGAAATAATATCTCGACACAATAATATTATGTTGTATTGAAACGGTTTATTTTTGTTTTTCACTGATTCACTTCACTTCGATCACTTCAAACGACAACTGAGAAAATTTAAAAAACACGAAATAATATCTCGACACGATAATATTATGTTGTATTGAAACGGTTTATTTTTGTTTTGCACTGATTCACTTCACTTCGATCACTTCAAACGACAACTGAGAAAATTTTCATGTCTCCACTCCGACAAAGTCCCCACCAATCAGTCACCCACTCCAATTTTTATAAAAAAAAACAAATATTTGTGTTTCTAAGAAAAAGTAATTTGAGGGATTAATCAAAGCACATTTGGAAAGTCCCGTCGTTTTAAAAAATAAAGGATTATTTTAAAAAAATTTAAACTTCCGGATTAGCCCGGTGCGGTAATCCACCACTAATCTGTTTTTTTTTTTTTAATTTTTAATGCGTTTGCGGGTTTTTTTCATGTTTTCATTGTCGAGATTTGGGTTAAAAAATTAAAAATTATGAATACAATATTTTGAAAGCCCTATCGGTTTTAAAAATTCTATGGTGTCCTTTGTTTCGTGGCGGTTTAAACGTGTGGTCGTTTCAGTTCGACTTTCGTTGTTTTTGCCTTTTGTTTTTTATTCTGATTTAACGTTTTTTAAAATAAACGATTACTAGATTTAAAGTCAGACTCGAAAAATTGTCAACTTGTAAGAGCCAATCACCGTCCGCCTTCGAGCGCGTTGTTACGATTGTTAAATATAGTAGTCCGTGATTTTCAAACGAATTTTCGTTAGAGCACGTTGTTACGATTTCTAAACATATATATATATATATATATATATATATATATATATATATATATATATATATATATATTGTGTCCGTGATTTTCAACCATCATTAAACGGCACACCGTTCATATTGAAGATTAAATCTAACGAAAACTACAAATAAGTACTAAATAATAAGGTATGTAACCATTATGAATGTATTTCATGCGTATATTTCACAAATCTATTAAACAGAAATAAATTAGTGTGGTCGTAGATAAAGTACATGACTCGAGTTGTAAGACAATTGCAGTAATATGCTTCTTACAACTCTTGTGAAAGCATTATTAATTTTGTATTGTTGTTATTCGCTATTGCAATATGTTGTTCAATCGTTTTTTTTTAAATATCGTTGTGGTTCTGAAAAGAACCGTTTATGAGTGGTGCGTGCTGGACGACACCGTAGGGTACTTGATGTTGAATTACGCCCTTTCGCCTCGGATGCGTCTGGCCAGTTGGATGTCTTTCGGCATAATCGTAACTCGTTTGGCGTGGATCGCGCAGAGATTGGTGTCTTCGAATAGACCGACGAGGTAGGCCTCGCTGGCCTCCTGCAAGGCCATCACGGCGGAGCTCTGGAATCGAAGGTCCGTCTTGAAGTCTTGAGCGATCTCACGGACGAGACGCTGGAAGGGAAGTTTGCGGATCAGAAGCTCCGTGCTCTTCTGGTAGCGGCGGATCTCTCGCAGTGCGACCGTGCCGGGCCTGTAGCGATGCGGTTTCTTGACACCGCCGGTGGCCGGGGCACTCTTCCTGGCCGCTTTGGTGGCGAGCTGCTTACGGGGAGCCTTTCCGCCGGTGGACTTGCGAGCAGTTTGTTTCGTTCGGGCCATCGTTCGAATACGTGTGTGCGTCCTGTACGTTCAACGTCGTGGATTGAAGTGAACTCGCGCGCAAACGCAGGGTTTTTATAACCTAACCACTCGGCCGTTTCCATTGGTCGAACGAGCCACGAACCGGGGCGTGGCCAGCCATGCACTATAAAAGAGAATAATCCCTGCTCGAGTTTTTCATTTCGACGACGGAAGTTGCTGTAGTAGTTTCGAAGTGAATCAAGATGACTGGACGCGGTAAAGGAGGTAAAGGGCTTGGAAAAGGAGGCGCGAAGCGTCATCGTAAAGTTTTGCGAGACAACATCCAAGGTATCACGAAACCTGCCATCAGACGTTTGGCCCGCAGAGGTGGCGTGAAACGTATCTCCGGTCTGATATACGAAGAGACCCGCGGCGTACTCAAAGTGTTTCTTGAAAACGTAATCAGAGATGCCGTCACTTACACCGAACACGCCAAACGCAAGACTGTTACAGCCATGGACGTCGTCTACGCTCTCAAGAGACAGGGACGCACCCTCTACGGTTTCGGGGGTTAAGACTTGACAAAGGTTCTGCACCGGCGGCAAACAAGTAACAGCGAGAAACAATAAAACAACGGTTCTTTTCAGAACCACAAATACTGTTCAAGGCATAATAATATCATTTTTTTATAATCAACATTGTCTATCGTGATTCTGTTTTTTCTCAAGTGGGGAGAACAAAGAAATGTATTGTGTGCTTGTAAATGTACAAGCAAACACTTTTCCGTGTACGTTGTATTCGAATCTATTTGATACAGTATGTAACAGATATTCTTATGAAACTTGCTAATCAGCTTAAATGTCTTAATACGAAACAGGTGGGGGGTTAAACCACAACCCTGTCTCTTAAAAAAAAACTATGGATCGTATTTCTCATACAAACGCGTTCGTTTACTTATTTGATTACATTCTGTTCGGAAGTACTTCGAGAAGGTCCATGAGTAATATACTTTCTGTCGAAATACAAATATTGTGGCCCTGATAAGGGCCGTTTAATTCAACCGGTTCTTCATTGAAACTCTGTCTTGCATGCAGTCAACTTAGGGCTTCTTTTCGGTCTTCTTCGGCAAGAGGACGGCTTGAATGTTTGGCAGTACTCCGCCCTGGGCGATGGTCACGCCGGAGAGTAGTTTATTCAACTCCTCGTCGTTGCGGATGGCCAACTGGAGATGTCTGGGAATGATGCGTGTCTTTTTATTGTCACGGGCGGCGTTGCCGGCGAGCTCGAGGACTTCCGCGGCTAGATATTCCATCACAGCCGCTAGGTAGACCGGAGCCCCGGCACCGACGCGCTCCGCGTAGTTGCCTTTTCGAAGTAGTCTGTGGATACGACCGACTGGGAACTGGAGTCCGGCACGACTCGAACGCGACTTGGCCTTTCCTTTAACTTTGCCTCCTTTTCCTCTGCCTGACATTGTGAGAGTTTTAAATTTTGTTTGTTCTCGACGACTTGTACACTTTGGCTGCCGGCGACAGAATGTACGAATACAACGAAAAATTCCTTTTATACTCGCGCTCGTAGATTGGACTGGGAACACGCGGTTATTGGCCGAGCGCACACCGTAGGGCGGAGCCTGCCAGTATACAGATTCCGATATAAAAGGCACTCGCCACATTTGCCGACTAACCATTACCAACCCGTCAGTCACCCGCCGCACATCTGCGCAAGAGTAACAAGATGCCACCAAAAACCAGCGGAAAAGCCGCCAAGAAAGCGGGAAAAGCTCAGAAAAACATCTCCAAGGGCGACAAGAAGAAAAAACGCAGGAGGAAGGAAAGTTACGCCATCTACATCTATAAGGTTCTGAAACAAGTTCATCCCGACACCGGCATTTCCAGCAAAGCCATGAGCATCATGAACAGTTTCGTTAACGACATCTTCGAGCGCATCGCCGCCGAGGCGTCCAGACTGGCACACTACAACAAAAGATCCACGATCACCAGTAGGGAGATCCAAACGGCCGTACGTCTCTTGTTGCCCGGAGAACTCGCCAAGCACGCTGTCAGCGAAGGCACGAAAGCCGTCACCAAGTACACTAGTTCGAAGTAAACGATGGACGTTTACTGACACTAAGTAGTTATAGTCCAGACCAACGACAACAAAATCGGTTCTTTTCAGAACCACGAATGAAACTCGAGACACGAATAATATACATACAAACACTGTTCGATTGCGTTGTTATCTCAATTTCTCCTGTCCCTGGAATAAGTCAGTTTAGAAGCGTTTTTTTTTCACCACAATATAATTAGTTTTTTTTTTTTTTACAAATTATAGTTTTTTTTTTTACAAATTATAGTTTTTTTTTTTTTTACAAATTATAGTTTTTTTTTTTTTTACAAATTATAGTTTTTTTTTTTTTACAAATTACAAAATGTCGAGAACAAAAAAATCCGAAATTTATTTGTTTTACAGTTACATTTCTGACATGTATTCGGTCAAAGTCCGGACGGATTTGTCGGCCTAGCGGTTAGGTGGTCGAACGTATTTTTTTTTTCGCCCATTGCTGTCCGGTTTCGACTCCCGGACAGGAAGGCTGATCTTTTTTTCTATATTACTTAGATTTTCAATAACAATTCAGCACGCACAACGACTAACATGCGTTCGTTGTCACACTGTCAAGCGAAAAGATATGTCACGTTTACTTGGAATTTCTTTCGCACATTCGATTTGAAGTCGCACTATTGTCGCACTATTTTGTCGTTGGCAGCTGACTGGGAGTCTGTCTGTCTTGCTCTTGTTCCGTGTCCGTCTTGCCGTCGGGGTCGTTTCGCCTCTCCACGCATTTATTCAGTTAACGTGCGAATTTCAATGTAATTTGACAGTTGTTTTCGACACGCAATCGGCGGTGTCATCTTTGGCATTCGTTCTGCGGTTGATTTTAAAATTCTCGGCCATCCATACGGTCGCTTTAGGTGATCGTTTCTGAGGATCGGCGAAGTTATCGCGACCTAGGGCCAGCGTGCCGGCCGACAGTTTAGCCGCGACCGAGGGGAAACGGCACGTCCGAGGAGGATGCCGATGCGAGGAGCGGCTTAAGAAAGGTCCCGGTTTTGCAGGACTTTCGCTCTCTCGTCGCTAAAACGCAAGACAGTCGCGTGGCGGCGGTTTAATTCGCCGATCGGTGCCAGTCGCACTCCGCCAGTTTGCTTTTCTGACGTCGTTTCCCGTCAGACGACGGGGATCACGCTCCCGCGACCGACGCCCTTTCGAAGTTCAAAGATTCTTCTAACGAGTGACACACTTCGCCGCCTCCGCGAGGTCGCCGCACGGAGGCAGGGACGTCTCAATTCGAGGGTCTCGGACACGGTCGGAGTTTCGGAAAGCGACGCGATACGTACGGATTCTCGCATAGAGCGTTTTGGGCCCGGTCCGCGTTGTTTGATATACACTCGGAGCAGCTCGTTCACTACTGTCTCGTCAGTCGTACCGTTCACGTCGTGACGCGTGTTTTCTATAAATTGACGATACACACTTAATTGCCCGATAGCCGTTTCGATCGAGCATCTCTCAAATCTTACAAATAATTCGCATACTCGAAGTCTCAACAACGACATCTTTCTCTACCATGGCAGACACTGCGGCAGCTCCAGCAACTGCGGCGGCGGCGGCAGCCGGCGCAGCGTCCTCACCCGCGTCGGTCCAACCAGCCAGCGGAGTCGCGGCGAGTCCTGCCGGTAAGAAATCTGCGGCGGCGGCCGCGACCAAGAAAGCTAAGAGTTCGAAAGCCAAACCGACGCATCCGCCCACCTCCGAGATGGTGAACAGCGCGATTAAGAGTCTGAAGGAACGCGGCGGTTCGTCGCTGCAGGCCATCAAGAAATATCTCGCCGCCAATTACAAGGTCGACTCTGAGAGGATGGCACCGTTCATCAAGAAATACCTAAAGTCCGCAGTCACGAACGGCACCCTCGTGCAGACCAAGGGAAAAGGCGCATCCGGCTCCTTCAAGTTGGCGGCCACCGCCACTAGCGGCGGTAAACAGACTTCGTCTGCAGATTCCAAACCGAAAACTACGAGTCGCGCCGCTGCCGCGGCGAGAGGAAGTGCGAAGAAGGCCGCCGCGGCCGCGGCGGCGGCGGCTGCAGCTGCCGCAGGTTCGAAATCGAAGAAAACGGCCGCCGCAGAGGCTAAACGATCGACCTTAAAGTCGAAAAAAGCCGCGGCGACAGATAAGAAGTCGCCGGCCAAAACGAAAGCCGCCGCCGCCGCCAAGTCCCCGTCGAAGGCTAAGAAAACCACTAAAGGACCTACCAAGAAACCGAAAACTCCCAAACCTAAACGCACCAAGGCCGTTCCGAAAACAGTCGCTGCGAAGAAAGCCGCGGCGGCGTCGCCGAAGAAGAAGTGAGTGCTGCTGGTCTACGAAGAAGCCGGAGCCAGCTGTCATATCGGCGAACACAATTGGCCCTTTTCAGGGCCACGAAATAATATCTCGACACAATAATATTATGTTGTATTGAAACGGTTTATTTTTGTTTTTCACTGATTCACTTCACTTCGATCACTTCAAACGACAACTGAGAAAATTTAAAAAACACGAAATAATATCTCGACACGATAATATTATGTTGTATTGAAACGGTTTATTTTTGTTTTGCACTGATTCACTTCACTTCGATCACTTCAAACGACAACTGAGAAAATTTTCATGTCTCCACTCCGACAAAGTCCCCACCAATCAGTCACCCACTCCAATTTTTATAAAAAAAAACAAATATTTGTGTTTCTAAGAAAAAGTAATTTGAGGGATTAATCAAAGCACATTTGGAAAGTCCCGTCGTTTTAAAAAATAAAGGATTATTTTAAAAAAATTTAAACTTCCGGATTAGCCCGGTGCGGTAATCCACCACTAATCTGTTTTTTTTTTTTTAATTTTTAATGCGTTTGCGGGTTTTTTTCATGTTTTCATTGTCGAGATTTGGGTTAAAAAATTAAAAATTATGAATACAATATTTTGAAAGCCCTATCGGTTTTAAAAATTCTATGGTGTCCTTTGTTTCGTGGCGGTTTAAACGTGTGGTCGTTTCAGTTCGACTTTCGTTGTTTTTGCCTTTTGTTTTTTATTCTGATTTAACGTTTTTTAAAATAAACGATTACTAGATTTAAAGTCAGACTCGAAAAATTGTCAACTTGTAAGAGCCAATCACCGTCCGCCTTCGAGCGCGTTGTTACGATTGTTAAATATAGTAGTCCGTGATTTTCAAACGAATTTTCGTTAGAGCACGTTGTTACGATTTCTAAACATATATATATATATATATATATATATATATATATATATATATATATATATTGTGTCCGTGATTTTCAACCATCATTAAACGGCACACCGTTCATATTGAAGATTAAATCTAACGAAAACTACAAATAAGTACTAAATAATAAGGTATGTAACCATTATGAATGTATTTCATGCGTATATTTCACAAATCTATTAAACAGAAATAAATTAGTGTGGTCGTAGATAAAGTACATGACTCGAGTTGTAAGACAATTGCAGTAATATGCTTCTTACAACTCTTGTGAAAGCATTATTAATTTTGTATTGTTGTTATTCGCTATTGCAATATGTTGTTCAATCGTTTTTTTTTAAATATCGTTGTGGTTCTGAAAAGAACCGTTTATGAGTGGTGCGTGCTGGACGACACCGTAGGGTACTTGATGTTGAATTACGCCCTTTCGCCTCGGATGCGTCTGGCCAGTTGGATGTCTTTCGGCATAATCGTAACTCGTTTGGCGTGGATCGCGCAGAGATTGGTGTCTTCGAATAGACCGACGAGGTAGGCCTCGCTGGCCTCCTGCAAGGCCATCACGGCGGAGCTCTGGAATCGAAGGTCCGTCTTGAAGTCTTGAGCGATCTCACGGACGAGACGCTGGAAGGGAAGTTTGCGGATCAGAAGCTCCGTGCTCTTCTGGTAGCGGCGGATCTCTCGCAGTGCGACCGTGCCGGGCCTGTAGCGATGCGGTTTCTTGACACCGCCGGTGGCCGGGGCACTCTTCCTGGCCGCTTTGGTGGCGAGCTGCTTACGGGGAGCCTTTCCGCCGGTGGACTTGCGAGCAGTTTGTTTCGTTCGGGCCATCGTTCGAATACGTGTGTGCGTCCTGTACGTTCAACGTCGTGGATTGAAGTGAACTCGCGCGCAAACGCAGGGTTTTTATAACCTAACCACTCGGCCGTTTCCATTGGTCGAACGAGCCACGAACCGGGGCGTGGCCAGCCATGCACTATAAAAGAGAATAATCCCTGCTCGAGTTTTTCATTTCGACGACGGAAGTTGCTGTAGTAGTTTCGAAGTGAATCAAGATGACTGGACGCGGTAAAGGAGGTAAAGGGCTTGGAAAAGGAGGCGCGAAGCGTCATCGTAAAGTTTTGCGAGACAACATCCAAGGTATCACGAAACCTGCCATCAGACGTTTGGCCCGCAGAGGTGGCGTGAAACGTATCTCCGGTCTGATATACGAAGAGACCCGCGGCGTACTCAAAGTGTTTCTTGAAAACGTAATCAGAGATGCCGTCACTTACACCGAACACGCCAAACGCAAGACTGTTACAGCCATGGACGTCGTCTACGCTCTCAAGAGACAGGGACGCACCCTCTACGGTTTCGGGGGTTAAGACTTGACAAAGGTTCTGCACCGGCGGCAAACAAGTAACAGCGAGAAACAATAAAACAACGGTTCTTTTCAGAACCACAAATACTGTTCAAGGCATAATAATATCATTTTTTTATAATCAACATTGTCTATCGTGATTCTGTTTTTTCTCAAGTGGGGAGAACAAAGAAATGTATTGTGTGCTTGTAAATGTACAAGCAAACACTTTTCCGTGTACGTTGTATTCGAATCTATTTGATACAGTATGTAACAGATATTCTTATGAAACTTGCTAATCAGCTTAAATGTCTTAATACGAAACAGGTGGGGGGTTAAACCACAACCCTGTCTCTTAAAAAAAAACTATGGATCGTATTTCTCATACAAACGCGTTCGTTTACTTATTTGATTACATTCTGTTCGGAAGTACTTCGAGAAGGTCCATGAGTAATATACTTTCTGTCGAAATACAAATATTGTGGCCCTGATAAGGGCCGTTTAATTCAACCGGTTCTTCATTGAAACTCTGTCTTGCATGCAGTCAACTTAGGGCTTCTTTTCGGTCTTCTTCGGCAAGAGGACGGCTTGAATGTTTGGCAGTACTCCGCCCTGGGCGATGGTCACGCCGGAGAGTAGTTTATTCAACTCCTCGTCGTTGCGGATGGCCAACTGGAGATGTCTGGGAATGATGCGTGTCTTTTTATTGTCACGGGCGGCGTTGCCGGCGAGCTCGAGGACTTCCGCGGCTAGATATTCCATCACAGCCGCTAGGTAGACCGGAGCCCCGGCACCGACGCGCTCCGCGTAGTTGCCTTTTCGAAGTAGTCTGTGGATACGACCGACTGGGAACTGGAGTCCGGCACGACTCGAACGCGACTTGGCCTTTCCTTTAACTTTGCCTCCTTTTCCTCTGCCTGACATTGTGAGAGTTTTAAATTTTGTTTGTTCTCGACGACTTGTACACTTTGGCTGCCGGCGACAGAATGTACGAATACAACGAAAAATTCCTTTTATACTCGCGCTCGTAGATTGGACTGGGAACACGCGGTTATTGGCCGAGCGCACACCGTAGGGCGGAGCCTGCCAGTATACAGATTCCGATATAAAAGGCACTCGCCACATTTGCCGACTAACCATTACCAACCCGTCAGTCACCCGCCGCACATCTGCGCAAGAGTAACAAGATGCCACCAAAAACCAGCGGAAAAGCCGCCAAGAAAGCGGGAAAAGCTCAGAAAAACATCTCCAAGGGCGACAAGAAGAAAAAACGCAGGAGGAAGGAAAGTTACGCCATCTACATCTATAAGGTTCTGAAACAAGTTCATCCCGACACCGGCATTTCCAGCAAAGCCATGAGCATCATGAACAGTTTCGTTAACGACATCTTCGAGCGCATCGCCGCCGAGGCGTCCAGACTGGCACACTACAACAAAAGATCCACGATCACCAGTAGGGAGATCCAAACGGCCGTACGTCTCTTGTTGCCCGGAGAACTCGCCAAGCACGCTGTCAGCGAAGGCACGAAAGCCGTCACCAAGTACACTAGTTCGAAGTAAACGATGGACGTTTACTGACACTAAGTAGTTATAGTCCAGACCAACGACAACAAAATCGGTTCTTTTCAGAACCACGAATGAAACTCGAGACACGAATAATATACATACAAACACTGTTCGATTGCGTTGTTATCTCAATTTCTCCTGTCCCTGGAATAAGTCAGTTTAGAAGCGTTTTTTTTTCACCACAATATAATTAGTTTTTTTTTTTTTTACAAATTATAGTTTTTTTTTTTACAAATTATAGTTTTTTTTTTTTTACAAATTATAGTTTTTTTTTTTTTACAAATTATAGTTTTTTTTTTTTTACAAATTACAAAATGTCGAGAACAAAAAAATCCGAAATTTATTTGTTTTACAGTTACATTTCTGACATGTATTCGGTCAAAGTCCGGACGGATTTGTCGGCCTAGCGGTTAGGTGGTCGAACGTATTTTTTTTTTCGCCCATTGCTGTCCGGTTTCGACTCCCGGACAGGAAGGCTGATCTTTTTTTCTATATTACTTAGATTTTCAATAACAATTCAGCACGCACAACGACTAACATGCGTTCGTTGTCACGCTGTCAAGCGAAAAGATATGTCACGTTTACTTGGAATTTCTTTCGCACATTCGATTTGAAGTCGCACTATTGTCGCACTATTTTGTCGTTGGCAGCTGACTGGGAGTCTGTCTGTCTTGCTCTTGTTCCGTGTCCGTCTTGCCGTCGGGGTCGTTTCGCCTCTCCACGCATTTATTCAGTTAACGTGCGAATTTCAATGTAATTTGACAGTTGTTTTCGACACGCAATCGGCGGTGTCATCTTTGGCATTCGTTCTGCGGTTGATTTTAAAATTCTCGGCCATCCATACGGTCGCTTTAGGTGATCGTTTCTGAGGATCGGCGAAGTTATCGCGACCTAGGGCCAGCGTGCCGGCCGACAGTTTAGCCGCGACCGAGGGGAAACGGCACGTCCGAGGAGGATGCCGATGCGAGGAGCGGCTTAAGAAAGGTCCCGGTTTTGCAGGACTTTCGCTCTCTCGTCGCTAAAACGCAAGACAGTCGCGTGGCGGCGGTTTAATTCGCCGATCGGTGCCAGTCGCACTCCGCCAGTTTGCTTTTCTGACGTCGTTTCCCGTCAGACGACGGGGATCACGCTCCCGCGACCGACGCCCTTTCGAAGTTCAAAGATTCTTCTAACGAGTGACACACTTCGCCGCCTCCGCGAGGTCGCCGCACGGAGGCAGGGACGTCTCAATTCGAGGGTCTCGGACACGGTCGGAGTTTCGGAAAGCGACGCGATACGTACGGATTCTCGCATAGAGCGTTTTGGGCCCGGTCCGCGTTGTTTGATATACACTCGGAGCAGCTCGTTCACTACTGTCTCGTCAGTCGTACCGTTCACGTCGTGACGCGTGTTTTCTATAAATTGACGATACACACTTAATTGCCCGATAGCCGTTTCGATCGAGCATCTCTCAAATCTTACAAATAATTCGCATACTCGAAGTCTCAACAACGACATCTTTCTCTACCATGGCAGACACTGCGGCAGCTCCAGCAACTGCGGCGGCGGCGGCAGCCGGCGCAGCGTCCTCACCCGCGTCGGTCCAACCAGCCAGCGGAGTCGCGGCGAGTCCTGCCGGTAAGAAATCTGCGGCGGCGGCCGCGACCAAGAAAGCTAAGAGTTCGAAAGCCAAACCGACGCATCCGCCCACCTCCGAGATGGTGAACAGCGCGATTAAGAGTCTGAAGGAACGCGGCGGTTCGTCGCTGCAGGCCATCAAGAAATATCTCGCCGCCAATTACAAGGTCGACTCTGAGAGGATGGCACCGTTCATCAAGAAATACCTAAAGTCCGCAGTCACGAACGGCACCCTCGTGCAGACCAAGGGAAAAGGCGCATCCGGCTCCTTCAAGTTGGCGGCCACCGCCACTAGCGGCGGTAAACAGACTTCGTCTGCAGATTCCAAACCGAAAACTACGAGTCGCGCCGCTGCCGCGGCGAGAGGAAGTGCGAAGAAGGCCGCCGCGGCCGCGGCGGCGGCGGCTGCAGCTGCCGCAGGTTCGAAATCGAAGAAAACGGCCGCCGCAGAGGCTAAACGATCGACCTTAAAGTCGAAAAAAGCCGCGGCGACAGATAAGAAGTCGCCGGCCAAAACGAAAGCCGCCGCCGCCGCCAAGTCCCCGTCGAAGGCTAAGAAAACCACTAAAGGACCTACCAAGAAACCGAAAACTCCCAAACCTAAACGCACCAAGGCCGTTCCGAAAACAGTCGCTGCGAAGAAAGCCGCGGCGGCGTCGCCGAAGAAGAAGTGAGTGCTGCTGGTCTACGAAGAAGCCGGAGCCAGCTGTCATATCGGCGAACACAATTGGCCCTTTTCAGGGCCACGAAATAATATCTCGACACAATAATATTATGTTGTATTGAAACGGTTTATTTTTGTTTTTCACTGATTCACTTCACTTCGATCACTTCAAACGACAACTGAGAAAATTTAAAAAACACGAAATAATATCTCGACACGATAATATTATGTTGTATTGAAACGGTTTATTTTTGTTTTGCACTGATTCACTTCACTTCGATCACTTCAAACGACAACTGAGAAAATTTTCATGTCTCCACTCCGACAAAGTCCCCACCAATCAGTCACCCACTCCAATTTTTATAAAAAAAAACAAATATTTGTGTTTCTAAGAAAAAGTAATTTGAGGGATTAATCAAAGCACATTTGGAAAGTCCCGTCGTTTTAAAAAATAAAGGATTATTTTAAAAAAATTTAAACTTCCGGATTAGCCCGGTGCGGTAATCCACCACTAATCTGTTTTTTTTTTTTTAATTTTTAATGCGTTTGCGGGTTTTTTTCATGTTTTCATTGTCGAGATTTGGGTTAAAAAATTAAAAATTATGAATACAATATTTTGAAAGCCCTATCGGTTTTAAAAATTCTATGGTGTCCTTTGTTTCGTGGCGGTTTAAACGTGTGGTCGTTTCAGTTCGACTTTCGTTGTTTTTGCCTTTTGTTTTTTATTCTGATTTAACGTTTTTTAAAATAAACGATTACTAGATTTAAAGTCAGACTCGAAAAATTGTCAACTTGTAAGAGCCAATCACCGTCCGCCTTCGAGCGCGTTGTTACGATTGTTAAATATAGTAGTCCGTGATTTTCAAACGAATTTTCGTTAGAGCACGTTGTTACGATTTCTAAACATATATATATATATATATATATATATATATATATATATATATATATTGTGTCCGTGATTTTCAACCATCATTAAACGGCACACCGTTCATATTGAAGATTAAATCTAACGAAAACTACAAATAAGTACTAAATAATAAGGTATGTAACCATTATGAATGTATTTCATGCGTATATTTCACAAATCTATTAAACAGAAATAAATTAGTGTGGTCGTAGATAAAGTACATGACTCGAGTTGTAAGACAATTGCAGTAATATGCTTCTTACAACTCTTGTGAAAGCATTATTAATTTTGTATTGTTGTTATTCGCTATTGCAATATGTTGTTCAATCGTTTTTTTTTAAATATCGTTGTGGTTCTGAAAAGAACCGTTTATGAGTGGTGCGTGCTGGACGACACCGTAGGGTACTTGATGTTGAATTACGCCCTTTCGCCTCGGATGCGTCTGGCCAGTTGGATGTCTTTCGGCATAATCGTAACTCGTTTGGCGTGGATCGCGCAGAGATTGGTGTCTTCGAATAGACCGACGAGGTAGGCCTCGCTGGCCTCCTGCAAGGCCATCACGGCGGAGCTCTGGAATCGAAGGTCCGTCTTGAAGTCTTGAGCGATCTCACGGACGAGACGCTGGAAGGGAAGTTTGCGGATCAGAAGCTCCGTGCTCTTCTGGTAGCGGCGGATCTCTCGCAGTGCGACCGTGCCGGGCCTGTAGCGATGCGGTTTCTTGACACCGCCGGTGGCCGGGGCACTCTTCCTGGCCGCTTTGGTGGCGAGCTGCTTACGGGGAGCCTTTCCGCCGGTGGACTTGCGAGCAGTTTGTTTCGTTCGGGCCATCGTTCGAATACGTGTGTGCGTCCTGTACGTTCAACGTCGTGGATTGAAGTGAACTCGCGCGATCGATCGATCGATCGATCGATAATCATAGTTTTTCCCCCCGGAGGGGGAGGGCTGTTGTAGGGGATGACCCTTTTCAGCCTGGGTGTGGATGTAGATGTAGATGACGACAGGACGACTTGAGATGTTGTTGTGGCGATGTTGATTTGGCGTTGTTGTTGCAGTGTTGCGCGACGTGCAGGTTGGGTGGGGGCGGGGTTTGGGTGTGGAATTAGGATGCTGTTGTTTTTTTTTTTTTTTTAATATTATTTTTATTACCCCTCTAGTTGGTTGGGGTGAACTCGCGCGCAAACGCAGGGTTTTTATAACCTAACCACTCGGCCGTTTCCATTGGTCGAACGAGCCACGAACCGGGGCGTGGCCAGCCATGCACTATAAAAGAGAATAATCCCTGCTCGAGTTTTTCATTTCGACGACGGAAGTTGCTGTAGTAGTTTCGAAGTGAATCAAGATGACTGGACGCGGTAAAGGAGGTAAAGGGCTTGGAAAAGGAGGCGCGAAGCGTCATCGTAAAGTTTTGCGAGACAACATCCAAGGTATCACGAAACCTGCCATCAGACGTTTGGCCCGCAGAGGTGGCGTGAAACGTATCTCCGGTCTGATATACGAAGAGACCCGCGGCGTACTCAAAGTGTTTCTTGAAAACGTAATCAGAGATGCCGTCACTTACACCGAACACGCCAAACGCAAGACTGTTACAGCCATGGACGTCGTCTACGCTCTCAAGAGACAGGGACGCACCCTCTACGGTTTCGGGGGTTAAAACTTGACAAAGGTTCTGCACCGGCGGCAAACAAGTAACAGCGAGAAACAATAAAACAACGGTTCTTTTCAGAACCACAAATACTGTTCAAGGCATAATAATATCATTTTTTTATAATCAACATTGTCTATCGTGATTCTGTTTTTTCTCAAGTGGGGAGAACAAAGAAATGTATTGTGTGCTTGTAAATGTACAAGCAAACACTTTTCCGTGTACGTTGTATTCGAATCTATTTGATACAGTATGTAACAGATATTCTTATGAAACTTGCTAATCAGCTTAAATGTCTTAATACGAAACAGGTGGGGGGTTAAACCACAACCCTGTCTCTTAAAAAAAAACTATGGATCGTATTTCTCATACAAACGCGTTCGTTTACTTATTTGATTACATTCTGTTCGGAAGTACTTCGAGAAGGTCCATGAGTAATATACTTTCTGTCGAAATACAAATATTGTGGCCCTGATAAGGGCCGTTTAATTCAACCGGTTCTTCATTGAAACTCTGTCTTGCATGCAGTCAACTTAGGGCTTCTTTTCGGTCTTCTTCGGCAAGAGGACGGCTTGAATGTTTGGCAGTACTCCGCCCTGGGCGATGGTCACGCCGGAGAGTAGTTTATTCAACTCCTCGTCGTTGCGGATGGCCAACTGGAGATGTCTGGGAATGATGCGTGTCTTTTTATTGTCACGGGCGGCGTTGCCGGCGAGCTCGAGGACTTCCGCGGCTAGATATTCCATCACAGCCGCTAGGTAGACCGGAGCCCCGGCACCGACGCGCTCCGCGTAGTTGCCTTTTCGAAGTAGTCTGTGGATACGACCGACTGGGAACTGGAGTCCGGCACGACTCGAACGCGACTTGGCCTTTCCTTTAACTTTGCCTCCTTTTCCTCTGCCTGACATTGTGAGAGTTTTAAATTTTGTTTGTTCTCGACGACTTGTACACTTTGGCTGCCGGCGACAGAATGTACGAATACAACGAAAAATTCCTTTTATACTCGCGCTCGTAGATTGGACTGGGAACACGCGGTTATTGGCCGAGCGCACACCGTAGGGCGGAGCCTGCCAGTATACAGATTCCGATATAAAAGGCACTCGCCACATTTGCCGACTAACCATTACCAACCCGTCAGTCACCCGCCGCACATCTGCGCAAGAGTAACAAGATGCCACCAAAAACCAGCGGAAAAGCCGCCAAGAAAGCGGGAAAAGCTCAGAAAAACATCTCCAAGGGCGACAAGAAGAAAAAACGCAGGAGGAAGGAAAGTTACGCCATCTACATCTATAAGGTTCTGAAACAAGTTCATCCCGACACCGGCATTTCCAGCAAAGCCATGAGCATCATGAACAGTTTCGTTAACGACATCTTCGAGCGCATCGCCGCCGAGGCGTCCAGACTGGCACACTACAACAAAAGATCCACGATCACCAGTAGGGAGATCCAAACGGCCGTACGTCTCTTGTTGCCCGGAGAACTCGCCAAGCACGCTGTCAGCGAAGGCACGAAAGCCGTCACCAAGTACACTAGTTCGAAGTAAACGATGGACGTTTACTGACACTAAGTAGTTATAGTCCAGACCAACGACAACAAAATCGGTTCTTTTCAGAACCACGAATGAAACTCGAGACACGAATAATATACATACAAACACTGTTCGATTGCGTTGTTATCTCAATTTCTCCTGTCCCTGGAATAAGTCAGTTTAGAAGCGTTTTTTTTTCACCACAATATAATTAGTTTTTTTTTTTTTTACAAATTATAGTTTTTTTTTTTACAAATTATAGTTTTTTTTTTTTTACAAATTATAGTTTTTTTTTTTTTACAAATTATAGTTTTTTTTTTTTTACAAATTACAAAATGTCGAGAACAAAAAAATCCGAAATTTATTTGTTTTACAGTTACATTTCTGACATGTATTCGGTCAAAGTCCGGACGGATTTGTCGGCCTAGCGGTTAGGTGGTCGAACGTATTTTTTTTTTCGCCCATTGCTGTCCGGTTTCGACTCCCGGACAGGAAGGCTGATCTTTTTTTCTATATTACTTAGATTTTCAATAACAATTCAGCACGCACAACGACTAACATGCGTTCGTTGTCACGCTGTCAAGCGAAAAGATATGTCACGTTTACTTGGAATTTCTTTCGCACATTCGATTTGAAGTCGCACTATTGTCGCACTATTTTGTCGTTGGCAGCTGACTGGGAGTCTGTCTGTCTTGCTCTTGTTCCGTGTCCGTCTTGCCGTCGGGGTCGTTTCGCCTCTCCACGCATTTATTCAGTTAACGTGCGAATTTCAATGTAATTTGACAGTTGTTTTCGACACGCAATCGGCGGTGTCATCTTTGGCATTCGTTCTGCGGTTGATTTTAAAATTCTCGGCCATCCATACGGTCGCTTTAGGTGATCGTTTCTGAGGATCGGCGAAGTTATCGCGACCTAGGGCCAGCGTGCCGGCCGACAGTTTAGCCGCGACCGAGGGGAAACGGCACGTCCGAGGAGGATGCCGATGCGAGGAGCGGCTTAAGAAAGGTCCCGGTTTTGCAGGACTTTCGCTCTCTCGTCGCTAAAACGCAAGACAGTCGCGTGGCGGCGGTTTAATTCGCCGATCGGTGCCAGTCGCACTCCGCCAGTTTGCTTTTCTGACGTCGTTTCCCGTCAGACGACGGGGATCACGCTCCCGCGACCGACGCCCTTTCGAAGTTCAAAGATTCTTCTAACGAGTGACACACTTCGCCGCCTCCGCGAGGTCGCCGCACGGAGGCAGGGACGTCTCAATTCGAGGGTCTCGGACACGGTCGGAGTTTCGGAAAGCGACGCGATACGTACGGATTCTCGCATAGAGCGTTTTGGGCCCGGTCCGCGTTGTTTGATATACACTCGGAGCAGCTCGTTCACTACTGTCTCGTCAGTCGTACCGTTCACGTCGTGACGCGTGTTTTCTATAAATTGACGATACACACTTAATTGCCCGATAGCCGTTTCGATCGAGCATCTCTCAAATCTTACAAATAATTCGCATACTCGAAGTCTCAACAACGACATCTTTCTCTACCATGGCAGACACTGCGGCAGCTCCAGCAACTGCGGCGGCGGCGGCAGCCGGCGCAGCGTCCTCACCCGCGTCGGTCCAACCAGCCAGCGGAGTCGCGGCGAGTCCTGCCGGTAAGAAATCTGCGGCGGCGGCCGCGACCAAGAAAGCTAAGAGTTCGAAAGCCAAACCGACGCATCCGCCCACCTCCGAGATGGTGAACAGCGCGATTAAGAGTCTGAAGGAACGCGGCGGTTCGTCGCTGCAGGCCATCAAGAAATATCTCGCCGCCAATTACAAGGTCGACTCTGAGAGGATGGCACCGTTCATCAAGAAATACCTAAAGTCCGCAGTCACGAACGGCACCCTCGTGCAGACCAAGGGAAAAGGCGCATCCGGCTCCTTCAAGTTGGCGGCCACCGCCACTAGCGGCGGTAAACAGACTTCGTCTGCAGATTCCAAACCGAAAACTACGAGTCGCGCCGCTGCCGCGGCGAGAGGAAGTGCGAAGAAGGCCGCCGCGGCCGCGGCGGCGGCGGCTGCAGCTGCCGCAGGTTCGAAATCGAAGAAAACGGCCGCCGCAGAGGCTAAACGATCGACCTTAAAGTCGAAAAAAGCCGCGGCGACAGATAAGAAGTCGCCGGCCAAAACGAAAGCCGCCGCCGCCGCCAAGTCCCCGTCGAAGGCTAAGAAAACCACTAAAGGACCTACCAAGAAACCGAAAACTCCCAAACCTAAACGCACCAAGGCCGTTCCGAAAACAGTCGCTGCGAAGAAAGCCGCGGCGGCGTCGCCGAAGAAGAAGTGAGTGCTGCTGGTCTACGAAGAAGCCGGAGCCAGCTGTCATATCGGCGAACACAATTGGCCCTTTTCAGGGCCACGAAATAATATCTCGACACAATAATATTATGTTGTATTGAAACGGTTTATTTTTGTTTTTCACTGATTCACTTCACTTCGATCACTTCAAACGACAACTGAGAAAATTTAAAAAACACGAAATAATATCTCGACACGATAATATTATGTTGTATTGAAACGGTTTATTTTTGTTTTGCACTGATTCACTTCACTTCGATCACTTCAAACGACAACTGAGAAAATTTTCATGTCTCCACTCCGACAAAGTCCCCACCAATCAGTCACCCACTCCAATTTTTATAAAAAAAAACAAATATTTGTGTTTCTAAGAAAAAGTAATTTGAGGGATTAATCAAAGCACATTTGGAAAGTCCCGTCGTTTTAAAAAATAAAGGATTATTTTAAAAAAATTTAAACTTCCGGATTAGCCCGGTGCGGTAATCCACCACTAATCTGTTTTTTTTTTTTTAATTTTTAATGCGTTTGCGGGTTTTTTTCATGTTTTCATTGTCGAGATTTGGGTTAAAAAATTAAAAATTATGAATACAATATTTTGAAAGCCCTATCGGTTTTAAAAATTCTATGGTGTCCTTTGTTTCGTGGCGGTTTAAACGTGTGGTCGTTTCAGTTCGACTTTCGTTGTTTTTGCCTTTTGTTTTTTATTCTGATTTAACGTTTTTTAAAATAAACGATTACTAGATTTAAAGTCAGACTCGAAAAATTGTCAACTTGTAAGAGCCAATCACCGTCCGCCTTCGAGCGCGTTGTTACGATTGTTAAATATAGTAGTCCGTGATTTTCAAACGAATTTTCGTTAGAGCACGTTGTTACGATTTCTAAACATATATATATATATATATATATATATATATATATATATATATATATTGTGTCCGTGATTTTCAACCATCATTAAACGGCACACCGTTCATATTGAAGATTAAATCTAACGAAAACTACAAATAAGTACTAAATAATAAGGTATGTAACCATTATGAATGTATTTCATGCGTATATTTCACAAATCTATTAAACAGAAATAAATTAGTGTGGTCGTAGATAAAGTACATGACTCGAGTTGTAAGACAATTGCAGTAATATGCTTCTTACAACTCTTGTGAAAGCATTATTAATTTTGTATTGTTGTTATTCGCTATTGCAATATGTTGTTCAATCGTTTTTTTTTAAATATCGTTGTGGTTCTGAAAAGAACCGTTTATGAGTGGTGCGTGCTGGACGACACCGTAGGGTACTTGATGTTGAATTACGCCCTTTCGCCTCGGATGCGTCTGGCCAGTTGGATGTCTTTCGGCATAATCGTAACTCGTTTGGCGTGGATCGCGCAGAGATTGGTGTCTTCGAATAGACCGACGAGGTAGGCCTCGCTGGCCTCCTGCAAGGCCATCACGGCGGAGCTCTGGAATCGAAGGTCCGTCTTGAAGTCTTGAGCGATCTCACGGACGAGACGCTGGAAGGGAAGTTTGCGGATCAGAAGCTCCGTGCTCTTCTGGTAGCGGCGGATCTCTCGCAGTGCGACCGTGCCGGGCCTGTAGCGATGCGGTTTCTTGACACCGCCGGTGGCCGGGGCACTCTTCCTGGCCGCTTTGGTGGCGAGCTGCTTACGGGGAGCCTTTCCGCCGGTGGACTTGCGAGCAGTTTGTTTCGTTCGGGCCATCGTTCGAATACGTGTGTGCGTCCTGTACGTTCAACGTCGTGGATTGAAGTGAACTCGCGCGCAAACGCAGGGTTTTTATAACCTAACCACTCGGCCGTTTCCATTGGTCGAACGAGCCACGAACCGGGGCGTGGCCAGCCATGCACTATAAAAGAGAATAATCCCTGCTCGAGTTTTTCATTTCGACGACGGAAGTTGCTGTAGTAGTTTCGAAGTGAATCAAGATGACTGGACGCGGTAAAGGAGGTAAAGGGCTTGGAAAAGGAGGCGCGAAGCGTCATCGTAAAGTTTTGCGAGACAACATCCAAGGTATCACGAAACCTGCCATCAGACGTTTGGCCCGCAGAGGTGGCGTGAAACGTATCTCCGGTCTGATATACGAAGAGACCCGCGGCGTACTCAAAGTGTTTCTTGAAAACGTAATCAGAGATGCCGTCACTTACACCGAACACGCCAAACGCAAGACTGTTACAGCCATGGACGTCGTCTACGCTCTCAAGAGACAGGGACGCACCCTCTACGGTTTCGGGGGTTAAGACTTGACAAAGGTTCTGCACCGGCGGCAAACAAGTAACAGCGAGAAACAATAAAACAACGGTTCTTTTCAGAACCACAAATACTGTTCAAGGCATAATAATATCATTTTTTTATAATCAACATTGTCTATCGTGATTCTGTTTTTTCTCAAGTGGGGAGAACAAAGAAATGTATTGTGTGCTTGTAAATGTACAAGCAAACACTTTTCCGTGTACGTTGTATTCGAATCTATTTGATACAGTATGTAACAGATATTCTTATGAAACTTGCTAATCAGCTTAAATGTCTTAATACGAAACAGGTGGGGGGTTAAACCACAACCCTGTCTCTTAAAAAAAAACTATGGATCGTATTTCTCATACAAACGCGTTCGTTTACTTATTTGATTACATTCTGTTCGGAAGTACTTCGAGAAGGTCCATGAGTAATATACTTTCTGTCGAAATACAAATATTGTGGCCCTGATAAGGGCCGTTTAATTCAACCGGTTCTTCATTGAAACTCTGTCTTGCATGCAGTCAACTTAGGGCTTCTTTTCGGTCTTCTTCGGCAAGAGGACGGCTTGAATGTTTGGCAGTACTCCGCCCTGGGCGATGGTCACGCCGGAGAGTAGTTTATTCAACTCCTCGTCGTTGCGGATGGCCAACTGGAGATGTCTGGGAATGATGCGTGTCTTTTTATTGTCACGGGCGGCGTTGCCGGCGAGCTCGAGGACTTCCGCGGCTAGATATTCCATCACAGCCGCTAGGTAGACCGGAGCCCCGGCACCGACGCGCTCCGCGTAGTTGCCTTTTCGAAGTAGTCTGTGGATACGACCGACTGGGAACTGGAGTCCGGCACGACTCGAACGCGACTTGGCCTTTCCTTTAACTTTGCCTCCTTTTCCTCTGCCTGACATTGTGAGAGTTTTAAATTTTGTTTGTTCTCGACGACTTGTACACTTTGGCTGCCGGCGACAGAATGTACGAATACAACGAAAAATTCCTTTTATACTCGCGCTCGTAGATTGGACTGGGAACACGCGGTTATTGGCCGAGCGCACACCGTAGGGCGGAGCCTGCCAGTATACAGATTCCGATATAAAAGGCACTCGCCACATTTGCCGACTAACCATTACCAACCCGTCAGTCACCCGCCGCACATCTGCGCAAGAGTAACAAGATGCCACCAAAAACCAGCGGAAAAGCCGCCAAGAAAGCGGGAAAAGCTCAGAAAAACATCTCCAAGGGCGACAAGAAGAAAAAACGCAGGAGGAAGGAAAGTTACGCCATCTACATCTATAAGGTTCTGAAACAAGTTCATCCCGACACCGGCATTTCCAGCAAAGCCATGAGCATCATGAACAGTTTCGTTAACGACATCTTCGAGCGCATCGCCGCCGAGGCGTCCAGACTGGCACACTACAACAAAAGATCCACGATCACCAGTAGGGAGATCCAAACGGCCGTACGTCTCTTGTTGCCCGGAGAACTCGCCAAGCACGCTGTCAGCGAAGGCACGAAAGCCGTCACCAAGTACACTAGTTCGAAGTAAACGATGGACGTTTACTGACACTAAGTAGTTATAGTCCAGACCAACGACAACAAAATCGGTTCTTTTCAGAACCACGAATGAAACTCGAGACACGAATAATATACATACAAACACTGTTCGATTGCGTTGTTATCTCAATTTCTCCTGTCCCTGGAATAAGTCAGTTTAGAAGCGTTTTTTTTTCACCACAATATAATTAGTTTTTTTTTTTTTTACAAATTATAGTTTTTTTTTTTACAAATTATAGTTTTTTTTTTTTTACAAATTATAGTTTTTTTTTTTTTACAAATTATAGTTTTTTTTTTTTTACAAATTACAAAATGTCGAGAACAAAAAAATCCGAAATTTATTTGTTTTACAGTTACATTTCTGACATGTATTCGGTCAAAGTCCGGACGGATTTGTCGGCCTAGCGGTTAGGTGGTCGAACGTATTTTTTTTTTCGCCCATTGCTGTCCGGTTTCGACTCCCGGACAGGAAGGCTGATCTTTTTTTCTATATTACTTAGATTTTCAATAACAATTCAGCACGCACAACGACTAACATGCGTTCGTTGTCACGCTGTCAAGCGAAAAGATATGTCACGTTTACTTGGAATTTCTTTCGCACATTCGATTTGAAGTCGCACTATTGTCGCACTATTTTGTCGTTGGCAGCTGACTGGGAGTCTGTCTGTCTTGCTCTTGTTCCGTGTCCGTCTTGCCGTCGGGGTCGTTTCGCCTCTCCACGCATTTATTCAGTTAACGTGCGAATTTCAATGTAATTTGACAGTTGTTTTCGACACGCAATCGGCGGTGTCATCTTTGGCATTCGTTCTGCGGTTGATTTTAAAATTCTCGGCCATCCATACGGTCGCTTTAGGTGATCGTTTCTGAGGATCGGCGAAGTTATCGCGACCTAGGGCCAGCGTGCCGGCCGACAGTTTAGCCGCGACCGAGGGGAAACGGCACGTCCGAGGAGGATGCCGATGCGAGGAGCGGCTTAAGAAAGGTCCCGGTTTTGCAGGACTTTCGCTCTCTCGTCGCTAAAACGCAAGACAGTCGCGTGGCGGCGGTTTAATTCGCCGATCGGTGCCAGTCGCACTCCGCCAGTTTGCTTTTCTGACGTCGTTTCCCGTCAGACGACGGGGATCACGCTCCCGCGACCGACGCCCTTTCGAAGTTCAAAGATTCTTCTAACGAGTGACACACTTCGCCGCCTCCGCGAGGTCGCCGCACGGAGGCAGGGACGTCTCAATTCGAGGGTCTCGGACACGGTCGGAGTTTCGGAAAGCGACGCGATACGTACGGATTCTCGCATAGAGCGTTTTGGGCCCGGTCCGCGTTGTTTGATATACACTCGGAGCAGCTCGTTCACTACTGTCTCGTCAGTCGTACCGTTCACGTCGTGACGCGTGTTTTCTATAAATTGACGATACACACTTAATTGCCCGATAGCCGTTTCGATCGAGCATCTCTCAAATCTTACAAATAATTCGCATACTCGAAGTCTCAACAACGACATCTTTCTCTACCATGGCAGACACTGCGGCAGCTCCAGCAACTGCGGCGGCGGCGGCAGCCGGCGCAGCGTCCTCACCCGCGTCGGTCCAACCAGCCAGCGGAGTCGCGGCGAGTCCTGCCGGTAAGAAATCTGCGGCGGCGGCCGCGACCAAGAAAGCTAAGAGTTCGAAAGCCAAACCGACGCATCCGCCCACCTCCGAGATGGTGAACAGCGCGATTAAGAGTCTGAAGGAACGCGGCGGTTCGTCGCTGCAGGCCATCAAGAAATATCTCGCCGCCAATTACAAGGTCGACTCTGAGAGGATGGCACCGTTCATCAAGAAATACCTAAAGTCCGCAGTCACGAACGGCACCCTCGTGCAGACCAAGGGAAAAGGCGCATCCGGCTCCTTCAAGTTGGCGGCCACCGCCACTAGCGGCGGTAAACAGACTTCGTCTGCAGATTCCAAACCGAAAACTACGAGTCGCGCCGCTGCCGCGGCGAGAGGAAGTGCGAAGAAGGCCGCCGCGGCCGCGGCGGCGGCGGCTGCAGCTGCCGCAGGTTCGAAATCGAAGAAAACGGCCGCCGCAGAGGCTAAACGATCGACCTTAAAGTCGAAAAAAGCCGCGGCGACAGATAAGAAGTCGCCGGCCAAAACGAAAGCCGCCGCCGCCGCCAAGTCCCCGTCGAAGGCTAAGAAAACCACTAAAGGACCTACCAAGAAACCGAAAACTCCCAAACCTAAACGCACCAAGGCCGTTCCGAAAACAGTCGCTGCGAAGAAAGCCGCGGCGGCGTCGCCGAAGAAGAAGTGAGTGCTGCTGGTCTACGAAGAAGCCGGAGCCAGCTGTCATATCGGCGAACACAATTGGCCCTTTTCAGGGCCACGAAATAATATCTCGACACAATAATATTATGTTGTATTGAAACGGTTTATTTTTGTTTTTCACTGATTCACTTCACTTCGATCACTTCAAACGACAACTGAGAAAATTTAAAAAACACGAAATAATATCTCGACACGATAATATTATGTTGTATTGAAACGGTTTATTTTTGTTTTGCACTGATTCACTTCACTTCGATCACTTCAAACGACAACTGAGAAAATTTTCATGTCTCCACTCCGACAAAGTCCCCACCAATCAGTCACCCACTCCAATTTTTATAAAAAAAAACAAATATTTGTGTTTCTAAGAAAAAGTAATTTGAGGGATTAATCAAAGCACATTTGGAAAGTCCCGTCGTTTTAAAAAATAAAGGATTATTTTAAAAAAATTTAAACTTCCGGATTAGCCCGGTGCGGTAATCCACCACTAATCTGTTTTTTTTTTTTTAATTTTTAATGCGTTTGCGGGTTTTTTTCATGTTTTCATTGTCGAGATTTGGGTTAAAAAATTAAAAATTATGAATACAATATTTTGAAAGCCCTATCGGTTTTAAAAATTCTATGGTGTCCTTTGTTTCGTGGCGGTTTAAACGTGTGGTCGTTTCAGTTCGACTTTCGTTGTTTTTGCCTTTTGTTTTTTATTCTGATTTAACGTTTTTTAAAATAAACGATTACTAGATTTAAAGTCAGACTCGAAAAATTGTCAACTTGTAAGAGCCAATCACCGTCCGCCTTCGAGCGCGTTGTTACGATTGTTAAATATAGTAGTCCGTGATTTTCAAACGAATTTTCGTTAGAGCACGTTGTTACGATTTCTAAACATATATATATATATATATATATATATATATATATATATATATATATTGTGTCCGTGATTTTCAACCATCATTAAACGGCACACCGTTCATATTGAAGATTAAATCTAACGAAAACTACAAATAAGTACTAAATAATAAGGTATGTAACCATTATGAATGTATTTCATGCGTATATTTCACAAATCTATTAAACAGAAATAAATTAGTGTGGTCGTAGATAAAGTACATGACTCGAGTTGTAAGACAATTGCAGTAATATGCTTCTTACAACTCTTGTGAAAGCATTATTAATTTTGTATTGTTGTTATTCGCTATTGCAATATGTTGTTCAATCGTTTTTTTTTAAATATCGTTGTGGTTCTGAAAAGAACCGTTTATGAGTGGTGCGTGCTGGACGACACCGTAGGGTACTTGATGTTGAATTACGCCCTTTCGCCTCGGATGCGTCTGGCCAGTTGGATGTCTTTCGGCATAATCGTAACTCGTTTGGCGTGGATCGCGCAGAGATTGGTGTCTTCGAATAGACCGACGAGGTAGGCCTCGCTGGCCTCCTGCAAGGCCATCACGGCGGAGCTCTGGAATCGAAGGTCCGTCTTGAAGTCTTGAGCGATCTCACGGACGAGACGCTGGAAGGGAAGTTTGCGGATCAGAAGCTCCGTGCTCTTCTGGTAGCGGCGGATCTCTCGCAGTGCGACCGTGCCGGGCCTGTAGCGATGCGGTTTCTTGACACCGCCGGTGGCCGGGGCACTCTTCCTGGCCGCTTTGGGCGAGCTGCTTACGGGGAGCCTTTCCGCCGGTGGACTTGCGAGCAGTTTGTTTCGTTCGGGCCATCGTTCGAATACGTGTGTGCGTCCTGTACGTTCAACGTCGTGGATTGAAGTGAACTCGCGCGCAAACGCAGGGTTTTTATAACCTAACCACTCGGCCGTTTCCATTGGTCGAACGAGCCACGAACCGGGGCGTGGCCAGCCATGCACTATAAAAGAGAATAATCCCTGCTCGAGTTTTTCATTTCGACGACGGAAGTTGCTGTAGTAGTTTCGAAGTGAATCAAGATGACTGGACGCGGTAAAGGAGGTAAAGGGCTTGGAAAAGGAGGCGCGAAGCGTCATCGTAAAGTTTTGCGAGACAACATCCAAGGTATCACGAAACCTGCCATCAGACGTTTGGCCCGCAGAGGTGGCGTGAAACGTATCTCCGGTCTGATATACGAAGAGACCCGCGGCGTACTCAAAGTGTTTCTTGAAAACGTAATCAGAGATGCCGTCACTTACACCGAACACGCCAAACGCAAGACTGTTACAGCCATGGACGTCGTCTACGCTCTCAAGAGACAGGGACGCACCCTCTACGGTTTCGGGGGTTAAGACTTGACAAAGGTTCTGCACCGGCGGCAAACAAGTAACAGCGAGAAACAATAAAACAACGGTTCTTTTCAGAACCACAAATACTGTTCAAGGCATAATAATATCATTTTTTTATAATCAACATTGTCTATCGTGATTCTGTTTTTTCTCAAGTGGGGAGAACAAAGAAATGTATTGTGTGCTTGTAAATGTACAAGCAAACACTTTTCCGTGTACGTTGTATTCGAATCTATTTGATACAGTATGTAACAGATATTCTTATGAAACTTGCTAATCAGCTTAAATGTCTTAATACGAAACAGGTGGGGGGTTAAACCACAACCCTGTCTCTTAAAAAAAAACTATGGATCGTATTTCTCATACAAACGCGTTCGTTTACTTATTTGATTACATTCTGTTCGGAAGTACTTCGAGAAGGTCCATGAGTAATATACTTTCTGTCGAAATACAAATATTGTGGCCCTGATAAGGGCCGTTTAATTCAACCGGTTCTTCATTGAAACTCTGTCTTGCATGCAGTCAACTTAGGGCTTCTTTTCGGTCTTCTTCGGCAAGAGGACGGCTTGAATGTTTGGCAGTACTCCGCCCTGGGCGATGGTCACGCCGGAGAGTAGTTTATTCAACTCCTCGTCGTTGCGGATGGCCAACTGGAGATGTCTGGGAATGATGCGTGTCTTTTTATTGTCACGGGCGGCGTTGCCGGCGAGCTCGAGGACTTCCGCGGCTAGATATTCCATCACAGCCGCTAGGTAGACCGGAGCCCCGGCACCGACGCGCTCCGCGTAGTTGCCTTTTCGAAGTAGTCTGTGGATACGACCGACTGGGAACTGGAGTCCGGCACGACTCGAACGCGACTTGGCCTTTCCTTTAACTTTGCCTCCTTTTCCTCTGCCTGACATTGTGAGAGTTTTAAATTTTGTTTGTTCTCGACGACTTGTACACTTTGGCTGCCGGCGACAGAATGTACGAATACAACGAAAAATTCCTTTTATACTCGCGCTCGTAGATTGGACTGGGAACACGCGGTTATTGGCCGAGCGCACACCGTAGGGCGGAGCCTGCCAGTATACAGATTCCGATATAAAAGGCACTCGCCACATTTGCCGACTAACCATTACCAACCCGTCAGTCACCCGCCGCACATCTGCGCAAGAGTAACAAGATGCCACCAAAAACCAGCGGAAAAGCCGCCAAGAAAGCGGGAAAAGCTCAGAAAAACATCTCCAAGGGCGACAAGAAGAAAAAACGCAGGAGGAAGGAAAGTTACGCCATCTACATCTATAAGGTTCTGAAACAAGTTCATCCCGACACCGGCATTTCCAGCAAAGCCATGAGCATCATGAACAGTTTCGTTAACGACATCTTCGAGCGCATCGCCGCCGAGGCGTCCAGACTGGCACACTACAACAAAAGATCCACGATCACCAGTAGGGAGATCCAAACGGCCGTACGTCTCTTGTTGCCCGGAGAACTCGCCAAGCACGCTGTCAGCGAAGGCACGAAGCCGTCACCAAGTACACTAGTTCGAAAAGTAAACGATGGACGTTTACTGACACTAAGTAGTTATAGTCCAGACCAACGACAACAAAATCGGTTCTTTTCAGAACCACGAATGAAACTCGAGACACGAATAATATACATACAAACACTGTTCGATTGCGTTGTTATCTCAATTTCTCCTGTCCCTGGAATAAGTCAGTTTAGAAGCGTTTTTTTTTCACCACAATATAATTAGTTTTTTTTTTTTTTACAAATTATAGTTTTTTTTTTTACAAATTATAGTTTTTTTTTTTTTACAAATTATAGTTTTTTTTTTTTTACAAATTATAGTTTTTTTTTTTTTTCAAATTACAAAATGTCGAGAACAAAAAAATCCGAAATTTATTTGTTTTACAGTTACATTTCTGACATGTATTCGGTCAAAGTCCGGACGGATTTGTCGGCCTAGCGGTTAGGTGGTCGAACGTATTTTTTTTTTCGCCCATTGCTGTCCGGTTTCGACTCCCGGACAGGAAGGCTGATCTTTTTTTCTATATTACTTAGATTTTCAATAACAATTCAGCACGCACAACGACTAACATGCGTTCGTTGTCACGCTGTCAAGCGAAAAGATATGTCACGTTTACTTGGAATTTCTTTCGCACATTCGATTTGAAGTCGCACTATTGTCGCACTATTTTGTCGTTGGCAGCTGACTGGGAGTCTGTCTGTCTTGCTCTTGTTCCGTGTCCGTCTTGCCGTCGGGGTCGTTTCGCCTCTCCACGCATTTATTCAGTTAACGTGCGAATTTCAATGTAATTTGACAGTTGTTTTCGACACGCAATCGGCGGTGTCATCTTTGGCATTCGTTCTGCGGTTGATTTTAAAATTCTCGGCCATCCATACGGTCGCTTTAGGTGATCGTTTCTGAGGATCGGCGAAGTTATCGCGACCTAGGGCCAGCGTGCCGGCCGACAGTTTAGCCGCGACCGAGGGGAAACGGCACGTCCGAGGAGGATGCCGATGCGAGGAGCGGCTTAAGAAAGGTCCCGGTTTTGCAGGACTTTCGCTCTCTCGTCGCTAAAACGCAAGACAGTCGCGTGGCGGCGGTTTAATTCGCCGATCGGTGCCAGTCGCACTCCGCCAGTTTGCTTTTCTGACGTCGTTTCCCGTCAGACGACGGGGATCACGCTCCCGCGACCGACGCCCTTTCGAAGTTCAAAGATTCTTCTAACGAGTGACACACTTCGCCGCCTCCGCGAGGTCGCCGCACGGAGGCAGGGACGTCTCAATTCGAGGGTCTCGGACACGGTCGGAGTTTCGGAAAGCGACGCGATACGTACGGATTCTCGCATAGAGCGTTTTGGGCCCGGTCCGCGTTGTTTGATATACACTCGGAGCAGCTCGTTCACTACTGTCTCGTCAGTCGTACCGTTCACGTCGTGACGCGTGTTTTCTATAAATTGACGATACACACTTAATTGCCCGATAGCCGTTTCGATCGAGCATCTCTCAAATCTTACAAATAATTCGCATACTCGAAGTCTCAACAACGACATCTTTCTCTACCATGGCAGACACTGCGGCAGCTCCAGCAACTGCGGCGGCGGCGGCAGCCGGCGCAGCGTCCTCACCCGCGTCGGTCCAACCAGCCAGCGGAGTCGCGGCGAGTCCTGCCGGTAAGAAATCTGCGGCGGCGGCCGCGACCAAGAAAGCTAAGAGTTCGAAAGCCAAACCGACGCATCCGCCCACCTCCGAGATGGTGAACAGCGCGATTAAGAGTCTGAAGGAACGCGGCGGTTCGTCGCTGCAGGCCATCAAGAAATATCTCGCCGCCAATTACAAGGTCGACTCTGAGAGGATGGCACCGTTCATCAAGAAATACCTAAAGTCCGCAGTCACGAACGGCACCCTCGTGCAGACCAAGGGAAAAGGCGCATCCGGCTCCTTCAAGTTGGCGGCCACCGCCACTAGCGGCGGTAAACAGACTTCGTCTGCAGATTCCAAACCGAAAACTACGAGTCGCGCCGCTGCCGCGGCGAGAGGAAGTGCGAAGAAGGCCGCCGCGGCCGCGGCGGCGGCGGCTGCAGCTGCCGCAGGTTCGAAATCGAAGAAAACGGCCGCCGCAGAGGCTAAACGATCGACCTTAAAGTCGAAAAAAGCCGCGGCGACAGATAAGAAGTCGCCGGCCAAAACGAAAGCCGCCGCCGCCGCCAAGTCCCCGTCGAAGGCTAAGAAAACCACTAAAGGACCTACCAAGAAACCGAAAACTCCCAAACCTAAACGCACCAAGGCCGTTCCGAAAACAGTCGCTGCGAAGAAAGCCGCGGCGGCGTCGCCGAAGAAGAAGTGAGTGCTGCTGGTCTACGAAGAAGCCGGAGCCAGCTGTCATATCGGCGAACACAATTGGCCCTTTTCAGGGCCACGAAATAATATCTCGACACAATAATATTATGTTGTATTGAAACGGTTTATTTTTGTTTTTCACTGATTCACTTCACTTCGATCACTTCAAACGACAACTGAGAAAATTTAAAAAACACGAAATAATATCTCGACACGATAATATTATGTTGTATTGAAACGGTTTATTTTTGTTTTGCACTGATTCACTTCACTTCGATCACTTCAAACGACAACTGAGAAAATTTTCATGTCTCCACTCCGACAAAGTCCCCACCAATCAGTCACCCACTCCAATTTTTATAAAAAAAAACAAATATTTGTGTTTCTAAGAAAAAGTAATTTGAGGGATTAATCAAAGCACATTTGGAAAGTCCCGTCGTTTTAAAAAATAAAGGATTATTTTAAAAAAATTTAAACTTCCGGATTAGCCCGGTGCGGTAATCCACCACTAATCTGTTTTTTTTTTTTTAATTTTTAATGCGTTTGCGGGTTTTTTTCATGTTTTCATTGTCGAGATTTGGGTTAAAAAATTAAAAATTATGAATACAATATTTTGAAAGCCCTATCGGTTTTAAAAATTCTATGGTGTCCTTTGTTTCGTGGCGGTTTAAACGTGTGGTCGTTTCAGTTCGACTTTCGTTGTTTTTGCCTTTTGTTTTTTATTCTGATTTAACGTTTTTTAAAATAAACGATTACTAGATTTAAAGTCAGACTCGAAAAATTGTCAACTTGTAAGAGCCAATCACCGTCCGCCTTCGAGCGCGTTGTTACGATTGTTAAATATAGTAGTCCGTGATTTTCAAACGAATTTTCGTTAGAGCACGTTGTTACGATTTCTAAACATATATATATATATATATATATATATATATATATATATATATATATTGTGTCCGTGATTTTCAACCATCATTAAACGGCACACCGTTCATATTGAAGATTAAATCTAACGAAAACTACAAATAAGTACTAAATAATAAGGTATGTAACCATTATGAATGTATTTCATGCGTATATTTCACAAATCTATTAAACAGAAATAAATTAGTGTGGTCGTAGATAAAGTACATGACTCGAGTTGTAAGACAATTGCAGTAATATGCTTCTTACAACTCTTGTGAAAGCATTATTAATTTTGTATTGTTGTTATTCGCTATTGCAATATGTTGTTCAATCGTTTTTTTTTAAATATCGTTGTGGTTCTGAAAAGAACCGTTTATGAGTGGTGCGTGCTGGACGACACCGTAGGGTACTTGATGTTGAATTACGCCCTTTCGCCTCGGATGCGTCTGGCCAGTTGGATGTCTTTCGGCATAATCGTAACTCGTTTGGCGTGGATCGCGCAGAGATTGGTGTCTTCGAATAGACCGACGAGGTAGGCCTCGCTGGCCTCCTGCAAGGCCATCCATCACGGCGGAGCTCTGGAATCGAAGGTCCGTCTTGAAGTCTTGAGCGATCTCACGGACGAGACGCTGGAAGGGAAGTTTGCGGATCAGAAGCTCCGTGCTCTTCTGGTAGCGGCGGATCTCTCGCAGTGCGACCGTGCCGGGCCTGTAGCGATGCGGTTTCTTGACACCGCCGGTGGCCGGGGCACTCTTCCTGGCCGCTTTGGTGGCGAGCTGCTTACGGGGAGCCTTTCCGCCGGTGGACTTGCGAGCAGTTTGTTTCGTTCGGGCCATCGTTCGAATACGTGTGTGCGTCCTGTACGTTCAACGTCGTGGATTGAAGTGAACTCGCGCGCAAACGCAGGGTTTTTATAACCTAACCACTCGGCCGTTTCCATTGGTCGAACGAGCCACGAACCGGGGCGTGGCCAGCCATGCACTATAAAAGAGAATAATCCCTGCTCGAGTTTTTCATTTCGACGACGGAAGTTGCTGTAGTAGTTTCGAAGTGAATCAAGATGACTGGACGCGGTAAAGGAGGTAAAGGGCTTGGAAAAGGAGGCGCGAAGCGTCATCGTAAAGTTTTGCGAGACAACATCCAAGGTATCACGAAACCTGCCATCAGACGTTTGGCCCGCAGAGGTGGCGTGAAACGTATCTCCGGTCTGATATACGAAGAGACCCGCGGCGTACTCAAAGTGTTTCTTGAAAACGTAATCAGAGATGCCGTCACTTACACCGAACACGCCAAACGCAAGACTGTTACAGCCATGGACGTCGTCTACGCTCTCAAGAGACAGGGACGCACCCTCTACGGTTTCGGGGGTTAAGACTTGACAAAGGTTCTGCACCGGCGGCAAACAAGTAACAGCGAGAAACAATAAAACAACGGTTCTTTTCAGAACCACAAATACTGTTCAAGGCATAATAATATCATTTTTTTATAATCAACATTGTCTATCGTGATTCTGTTTTTTCTCAAGTGGGGAGAACAAAGAAATGTATTGTGTGCTTGTAAATGTACAAGCAAACACTTTTCCGTGTACGTTGTATTCGAATCTATTTGATACAGTATGTAACAGATATTCTTATGAAACTTGCTAATCAGCTTAAATGTCTTAATACGAAACAGGTGGGGGGTTAAACCACAACCCTGTCTCTTAAAAAAAAACTATGGATCGTATTTCTCATACAAACGCGTTCGTTTACTTATTTGATTACATTCTGTTCGGAAGTACTTCGAGAAGGTCCATGAGTAATATACTTTCTGTCGAAATACAAATATTGTGGCCCTGATAAGGGCCGTTTAATTCAACCGGTTCTTCATTGAAACTCTGTCTTGCATGCAGTCAACTTAGGGCTTCTTTTCGGTCTTCTTCGGCAAGAGGACGGCTTGAATGTTTGGCAGTACTCCGCCCTGGGCGATGGTCACGCCGGAGAGTAGTTTATTCAACTCCTCGTCGTTGCGGATGGCCAACTGGAGATGTCTGGGAATGATGCGTGTCTTTTTATTGTCACGGGCGGCGTTGCCGGCGAGCTCGAGGACTTCCGCGGCTAGATATTCCATCACAGCCGCTAGGTAGACCGGAGCCCCGGCACCGACGCGCTCCGCGTAGTTGCCTTTTCGAAGTAGTCTGTGGATACGACCGACTGGGAACTGGAGTCCGGCACGACTCGAACGCGACTTGGCCTTTCCTTTAACTTTGCCTCCTTTTCCTCTGCCTGACATTGTGAGAGTTTTAAATTTTGTTTGTTCTCGACGACTTGTACACTTTGGCTGCCGGCGACAGAATGTACGAATACAACGAAAAATTCCTTTTATACTCGCGCTCGTAGATTGGACTGGGAACACGCGGTTATTGGCCGAGCGCACACCGTAGGGCGGAGCCTGCCAGTATACAGATTCCGATATAAAAGGCACTCGCCACATTTGCCGACTACTCGACAACCCTGGACCACCTGATTAAGTTCGGGCTAGTCATTTACGGCCATCGCCACTATGTTGAACTGTCAAACCCCTCCCCTCCTCAACCTCTTCAGTGCCGTAGATGCCTGAAATTTCATGACTCTAAGCAACCCTGCACAGAGACCCTGACCTGTGCTCTCTGCGCCGGTCCCCACCCCACCAGCCAGTGCCCCAACCCCACCCAAATCCGCTGCGCCAACTGCAGCGGCGACCACCATTCAAGCTCCCCACTATGCCCCAACCGCCCAGCCGCCCCACTTTCGTCAGAGATGACAGCCCCGCTCCGCTGCACTGTCCCCAATCCCCCGGAACAGTCCGAGAATCCCTCCAACACCATTGTTGTTGAAGACCTAATCAGGTTCTTCACAACAGCTCTTCTCAATATCCTCCCCGACAAGCGCGACGAGATATTGGAAACGGTGACCCCCCTGGCCAGGAATATCTTCGGACTTAAACTTAAGTCCACGATATTCAGGAACACGGTTCACTGTTCCTTTATACCGCTCGCGCCCCGTGAATCTACAGTTTCGGAGCCAAATCCTCCGCTGTCCCCCCTCTGAAAAGTCAACCCACAGCATTTCGTATTAAGTTAGGATGGCTTTCCTAGCAAGTTTAAACAGCCTCGGCTGGAAACACAAAAAAGACCTGATCGAGCATTTAGTTGTCTCCGAAAATGTCCTCATACTAGCGTTACAAGAAACATATTTCACTCCCAAAACCAAAGCCAGTCTGAGAAACTACACAATTGTTCGCAAGGACAGACCAACACAAGGTGGTGGCGTAGCCATCGCCCATCACAACTCAATTCCAGCCCGCCCTGTGACGCTCCCCCCACATCTCCAAGACCTTGAAGCCGTTGGCATAACCATAAGCTACCAACAGTCCACTATTAACATCTTCTCCGTATACTTCTCCCCAAAATCCGACATTTCAGTCGACCTGTTCGACTACTTCAACTCGCTCCCCAACTGCATAATTTTGGGCGACCTGAACGCCCGCAATCAAGTATTCGGAGACACATTATCCAACAGCAAAGGCCGTCAACTCGTCTCGATCCTAGACACACATTCCCTCTTCCGCCTTGACTGTACGGACTACACCTTTTTTGGTCCTCAAGGCAATTCTATTATTGACCACATCTTAATATCCGACAACGCAGCCGACCTACTGTCCCCCACAGCCTTCATCGGCCCCTCGGTCACAAGCGACCATCTCCCATTGATAGCAGAGATGCTATTCGTACCTCCACCAACTCCTCCACCATCTACAATAACTCGTCTGTCATGGAAAAATGCCGACTGGCAAGCATTCGAAACAAACCTTACAGTCGCCTTTGCCAACCCCCCGACCATAAACACCACCTTCAAGCTAGAATCCGCCATCGAAAGATTTACCAGTAGACTCCAATTAGAAATACACGCTTGTGTACCAACACGCACCATATCAACGGTGCGTCCCTCTGTCCCCCCCGAAATTGTCTCGCTAATCCAACAAAAACGTAAATTGTATAGGATTTACAAAAATACCCACGATCCTCTGATTAAATCATCGTGGAACCGTCTAAATGCCCTCATCAAACTAAAACTGCGTGCCTTCCGCGAAAAATCGTGGATAGATGCAACATCTAAACTCGATCCCAAGGATGGCAGTAAGTTTTGGAAGTCCCTAAACATTCTTACCGGCCGGTCTCGCCGGCCCAACCACCCACTCTCGGTAAATGATCTAATCCTCACTAATGCCCCAGAAAAAGCCCAGGCTTTCGCGACCCATCTCGAAAAAGTCCACCAATCAAACTCCCCACACTTTACCGAACCATTCTTCAGGAAAACCACAATCGAGATTAGCCGCCTACCTTTAACTCCGTATTCAGAGTTCCCCCCGTCTACCCAAATCGAAAATGAACCCCTAGTCCAGCCCATTACCACCGAAGAGGTTCGTAATGTCATCTCCACCACTCGAAACGGCTCTGCAGCCGGACCCGACCGTATTCCATGGACTGTCCTCAAACACCTTCCAGACCCAGCAATTGAATACCTAGCCGGTATATTCAACGCCTGCCTCTCGTCCGGCACCTTCCCGCGGCCTTGGAAATCCGCTCACACAATAATGATCCCTAAACCCCAAAAAAATCCGAAACTCGTTGACTCCTATCGCCCAATCTCCCTCCTCAGCACGATTGGTAAAACTTTCGAAAAAATCATCTCCCAACGTCTCCGCACCTTCTGCGAAAACCACCACGTCATACCCGACCATCAAAGTGGGTTTATGAATCAACGGTCTACCCAACATTCCATTCTCAACCTCACGTCCAACCTCTCTATCACACTAAACTCCGGAGACTCCGCCATAGCCCTCTTCCTTGATATCCACCGGGCCTTCGACACTGTGTGGCACGACGGCCTGATAGCTAACCTCCACAAATTACAGGTCCCACTATCACTAGTCCGTCTAGTAAAGAGCTTTCTCTCCAACCGCTCGTGCTGCGTCAAAGTGTCCAATTCCCTGTCTCTCCCCTTTACGCCCGTAGCGGGCGTCCCACAAGGCTCCTCTCTGTCCCCCCTGCTATTCAACCTATTCTGTCACGACATCCCCTTACCGACCAATTCTCGCTGCCACATCCAACAATTCGCAGATGACACCGTCATCTGGTCCTGCCACCGAAACCCCTCAATCTCGGCAACCGTCCTAAACAAATTCATTGCCAAAATCGAAATCTGGATGAACCTCTGGCGCATCCAGATTAATCCACAAAAATCCCAACTGATCCATTTCCGTCACAAAAACCTCTCCAAACGTATTGCCGAAAAGCAATATTCAATAAACCTCTACGGCCAACCCCTGATACCCCAACCATCAATAACGTACCTTGGCACGATCTTCACCCAGTCCCTAAGCCCAGTACCCAACATCAGACACTGTCTCCACAAAATGAGGTCCAGGCTAAACCTTCTCTTCTGCCTCCGCACCCGAGTAGGGGGTTGTTCATCAAACACCCTACTCTACACGTACAAAACCCTTGTTCGCCCAGTCCTCGACTATCAAATGACAGCCCTTACGCTCTGCAACAAAAATCATATTGAACCCCTCCTCAGTTTTGAAAGAAACTGCCTTCGACGGATATACCGTCTAAACTACAAGTTCCCAACTATACTACTCGAAGAACTAGTAAATTTCGACCTATACCATACTCGACTCCACACCCTCCAGGAAAAACTCGCCTGCCGCATCATCTCCCAGGAACCCCCAATTTTCGACATCTTTAAGTCCCCTCCTGTTGAAATACACAGAAGAAAGCCCAAAAACAAACTCCCCATCCCCTATCTAGTGCTTCTGTCCCGACTGAAAGATGACCTTTCTCCAAACCTAGAACTAATTCTAGACACAGTCCCTGATATCTTTAAATAACCCCAAAACACTAGAACACACCAAGACCCTAGACGAAAAGAACCGACCAACACTGCCCCCCTCCTTCTGACGTTTTCTCGCGCCGCCCAGGTGATGTTGACTGACTTACCGCCCGACTGCTGCTATCCGCTGATTCCCACCCATAAAAAAAAAAAATCTATCCACCTCCCTGGCTGAAAAGGAAATTGCATTTCCTACAACAGCCGTCCGCCCCACCCCTGGCGGGGACACTTATTCAACATGCATTGCCGACTAACCATTACCAACCCGTCAGTCACCCGCCGCACATCTGCGCAAGAGTAACAAGATGCCACCAAAAACCAGCGGAAAAGCCGCCAAGAAAGCGGGAAAAGCTCAGAAAAACATCTCCAAGGGCGACAAGAAGAAAAAACGCAGGAGGAAGGAAAGTTACGCCATCTACATCTATAAGGTTCTGAAACAAGTTCATCCCGACACCGG
>CALYMW010000349.1:0-35101 GCA_944588485.1 Phosphuga atrata | reverse complement strand
GACAAGACTAGACAGACAAGACTAGACAGACAAGACTAGACAGACAAGACTAGACAGACAAGACTAGACAGACAAGACTAGACAGACAAGACTAGACAGACAAGACTAGACAGACAAGACTAGACAGACAAGACTAGACAGACAAGACTAGACAGACAAGACTAGACAGACAAGACTAGACAGACAAGACTAGACAGACAAGACTAGACAGACAAGACTAGACAGACAAGACTAGACAGACAAGACTAGACAGACAAGACTAGACAGACAAGACTAGACAGACAAGACTAGACAGACAAGACTAGACAGACAAGACTAGACAGACAAGACTAGACAGACAAGACTAGACAGACAAGACTAGACAGACAAGACTAGACAGACAAGACTAGACAGACAAGACTAGACAGACAAGACTAGACAGACAAGACTAGACAGACAAGACTAGACAGACAAGACTAGACAGACAAGACTAGACAGACAAGACTAGACAGACAAGACTAGACAGACAAGACTAGACAGACAAGACTAGACAGACAAGACTAGACAGACAAGACTAGACAGACAAGACTAGACAGACAAGACTAGACAGACAAGACTAGGCAGACAAGACTAGACCGACAAGACTAGACAGACAAGACTAGACAGACAAGACTAGACAGACAAGACTAGACAGACAAGACTAGACAGACAAGACTAGACAGACAAGACTAGACAGACAAGACTAGACAGACAAGACTAGACAGACAAGACTAGACAGACAAGACTAGACAGACAAGACTAGACAGACAAGACTAGACAGACAAGACTAGACAGACAAGACTAGACAGACAAGACTAGACAGACAAGACTAGACAGACAAGACTAGACAGACAAGACTAGACAGACAAGACTAGACAGACAAGACTAGACAGACAAGACTAGACAGACAAGACTAGACAGACAAGACTAGACAGACAAGACTAGACAGACAAGACTAGACAGACAAGACTAGACAGACAAGACTAGACAGACAAGACTAGACAGACAAGACTAGACAGACAAGACTAGACAGACAAGACTAGACAGACAAGACTAGACAGACAAGACTAGACAGACAAGACTAGACAGACAAGACTAGACAGACAAGACTAGACAGACAAGACTAGACAGACAAGACTAGACAGACAAGACTAGACAGACAAGACTAGACAGACAAGACTAGACAGACAAGACTAGACAGACAAGACTAGACAGACAAGACTAGACAGACAAGACTAGACAGACAAGACTAGACAGACAAGACTAGACAGACAAGACTAGACAGACAAGACTAGACAGACAAGACTAGACAGACAAGACTAGACAGACAAGACTAGACAGACAAGACTAGACAGACAAGACTAGACAGACAAGACTAGACAGACAAGACTAGACAGACAAGACTAGACAGACAAGACTAGACAGACAAGACTAGACAGACAAGACTAGACAGACAAGACTAGACAGACAAGACTAGACAGACAAGACTAGACAGACAAGACTAGACAGACAAGACTAGACAGACAAGACTAGACAGACAAGACTAGACAGACAAGACTAGACAGACAAGACTAGACAGACAAGACTAGACAGACAAGACTAGACAGACAAGACTAGACAGACAAGACTAGACAGACAAGACTAGACAGACAAGACTAGACAGACAAGACTAGACAGACAAGACTAGACAGACAAGACTAGACAGACAAGACTAGACAGACAAGACTAGACAGACAAGACTAGACAGACAAGACTAGACAGACAAGACTAGACAGACAAGACTAGACAGACAAGACTAGACAGACAAGACTAGACAGACAAGACTAGACAGACAAGACTAGACAGACAAGACTAGACAGACAAGACTAGACAGACAAGACTAGACAGACAAGACTAGACAGACAAGACTAGACAGACAAGACTAGACAGACAAGACTAGACAGACAAGACTAGACAGACAAGACTAGACAGACAAGACTAGACAGACAAGACTAGACAGACAAGACTAGACAGACAAGACTAGACAGACAAGACTAGACAGACAAGACTAGACAGACAAGACTAGACAGACAAGACTAGACAGACAAGACTAGACAGACAAGACTAGACAGACAAGACTAGACAGACAAGACTAGACAGACAAGACTAGACAGACAAGACTAGACAGACAAGACTAGACAGACAAGACTAGACAGACAAGACTAGACAGACAAGACTAGACAGACAAGACTAGACAGACAAGACTAGACAGACAAGACTAGACAGACAAGACTAGACAGACAAGACTAGACAGACAAGACTAGACAGACAAGACTAGACAGACAAGACTAGACAGACAAGACTAGACAGACAAGACTAGACAGACAAGACTAGACAGACAAGACTAGACAGACAAGACTAGACAGACAAGACTAGACAGACAAGACTAGACAGACAAGACTAGACAGACAAGACTAGACAGACAAGACTAGACAGACAAGACTAGACAGACAAGACTAGACAGACAAGACTAGACAGACAAGACTAGACAGACAAGACTAGACAGACAAGACTAGACAGACAAGACTAGACAGACAAGACTAGACAGACAAGACTAGACAGACAAGACTAGACAGACAAGACTAGACAGACAAGACTAGACAGACAAGACTAGACAGACAAGACTAGACAGACAAGACTAGACAGACAAGACTAGACAGACAAGACTAGACAGACAAGACTAGACAGACAAGACTAGACAGACAAGACTAGACAGACAAGACTAGACAGACAAGACTAGACAGACAAGACTAGACAGACAAGACTAGACAGACAAGACTAGACAGACAAGACTAGACAGACAAGACTAGACAGACAAGACTAGACAGACAAGACTAGACAGACAAGACTAGACAGACAAGACTAGACAGACAAGACTAGACAGACAAGACTAGACAGACAAGACTAGACAGACAAGACTAGACAGACAAGACTAGACAGACAAGACTAGACAGACAAGACTAGACAGACAAGACTAGACAGACAAGACTAGACAGACAAGACTAGACAGACAAGACTAGACAGACAAGACTAGACAGACAAGACTAGACAGACAAGACTAGACAGACAAGACTAGACAGACAAGACTAGACAGACAAGACTAGACAGACAAGACTAGACAGACAAGACTAGACAGACAAGACTAGACAGACAAGACTAGACAGACAAGACTAGACAGACAAGACTAGACAGACAAGACTAGACAGACAAGACTAGACAGACAAGACTAGACAGACAAGACTAGACAGACAAGACTAGACAGACAAGACTAGACAGACAAGACTAGACAGACAAGACTAGACAGACAAGACTAGACAGACAAGACTAGACAGACAAGACTAGACAGACAAGACTAGACAGACAAGACTAGACAGACAAGACTAGACAGACAAGACTAGACAGACAAGACTAGACAGACAAGACTAGACAGACAAGACTAGACAGACAAGACTAGACAGACAAGACTAGACAGACAAGACTAGACAGACAAGACTAGACAGACAAGACTAGACAGACAAGACTAGACAGACAAGACTAGACAGACAAGACTAGACAGACAAGACTAGACAGACAAGACTAGACAGACAAGACTAGACAGACAAGACTAGACAGACAAGACTAGACAGACAAGACTAGACAGACAAGACTAGACAGACAAGACTAGACAGACAAGACTAGACAGACAAGACTAGACAGACAAGACTAGACAGACAAGACTAGACAGACAAGACTAGACAGACAAGACTAGACAGACAAGACTAGACAGACAAGACTAGACAGACAAGACTAGACAGACAAGACTAGACAGACAAGACTAGACAGACAAGACTAGACAGACAAGACTAGACAGACAAGACTAGACAGACAAGACTAGACAGACAAGACTAGACAGACAAGACTAGACAGACAAGACTAGACAGACAAGACTAGACAGACAAGACTAGACAGACAAGACTAGACAGACAAGACTAGACAGACAAGACTAGACAGACAAGACTAGACAGACAAGACTAGACAGACAAGACTAGACAGACAAGACTAGACAGACAAGACTAGACAGACAAGACTAGACAGACAAGACTAGACAGACAAGACTAGACAGACAAGACTAGACAGACAAGACTAGACAGACAAGACTAGACAGACAAGACTAGACAGACAAGACTAGACAGACAAGACTAGACAGACAAGACTAGACAGACAAGACTAGACAGACAAGACTAGACAGACAAGACTAGACAGACAAGACTAGACAGACAAGACTAGACAGACAAGACTAGACAGACAAGACTAGACAGACAAGACTAGACAGACAAGACTAGACAGACAAGACTAGACAGACAAGACTAGACAGACAAGACTAGACAGACAAGACTAGACAGACAAGACTAGACAGACAAGACTAGACAGACAAGACTAGACAGACAAGACTAGACAGACAAGACTAGACAGACAAGACTAGACAGACAAGACTAGACAGACAAGACTAGACAGACAAGACTAGACAGACAAGACTAGACAGACAAGACTAGACAGACAAGACTAGACAGACAAGACTAGACAGACAAGACTAGACAGACAAGACTAGACAGACAAGACTAGACAGACAAGACTAGACAGACAAGACTAGACAGACAAGACTAGACAGACAAGACTAGACAGACAAGACTAGACAGACAAGACTAGACAGACAAGACTAGACAGACAAGACTAGACAGACAAGACTAGACAGACAAGACTAGACAGACAAGACTAGACAGACAAGACTAGACAGACAAGACTAGACAGACAAGACTAGACAGACAAGACTAGACAGACAAGACTAGACAGACAAGACTAGACAGACAAGACTAGACAGACAAGACTAGACAGACAAGACTAGACAGACAAGACTAGACAGACAAGACTAGACAGACAAGACTAGACAGACAAGACTAGACAGACAAGACTAGACAGACAAGACTAGACAGACAAGACTAGACAGACAAGACTAGACAGACAAGACTAGACAGACAAGACTAGACAGACAAGACTAGACAGACAAGACTAGACAGACAAGACTAGACAGACAAGACTAGACAGACAAGACTAGACAGACAAGACTAGACAGACAAGACTAGACAGACAAGACTAGACAGACAAGACTAGACAGACAAGACTAGACAGACAAGACTAGACAGACAAGACTAGACAGACAAGACTAGACAGACAAGACTAGACAGACAAGACTAGACAGACAAGACTAGACAGACAAGACTAGACAGACAAGACTAGACAGACAAGACTAGACAGACAAGACTAGACAGACAAGACTAGACAGACAAGACTAGACAGACAAGACTAGACAGACAAGACTAGACAGACAAGACTAGACAGACAAGACTAGACAGACAAGACTAGACAGACAAGACTAGACAGACAAGACTAGACAGACAAGACTAGACAGACAAGACTAGACAGACAAGACTAGACAGACAAGACTAGACAGACAAGACTAGACAGACAAGACTAGACAGACAAGACTAGACAGACAAGACTAGACAGACAAGACTAGACAGACAAGACTAGACAGACAAGACTAGACAGACAAGACTAGACAGACAAGACTAGACAGACAAGACTAGACAGACAAGACTAGACAGACAAGACTAGACAGACAAGACTAGACAGACAAGACTAGACAGACAAGACTAGACAGACAAGACTAGACAGACAAGACTAGACAGACAAGACTAGACAGACAAGACTAGACAGACAAGACTAGACAGACAAGACTAGACAGACAAGACTAGACAGACAAGACTAGACAGACAAGACTAGACAGACAAGACTAGACAGACAAGACTAGACAGACAAGACTAGACAGACAAGACTAGACAGACAAGACTAGACAGACAAGACTAGACAGACAAGACTAGACAGACAAGACTAGACAGACAAGACTAGACAGACAAGACTAGACAGACAAGACTAGACAGACAAGACTAGACAGACAAGACTAGACAGACAAGACTAGACAGACAAGACTAGACAGACAAGACTAGACAGACAAGACTAGACAGACAAGACTAGACAGACAAGACTAGACAGACAAGACTAGACAGACAAGACTAGACAGACAAGACTAGACAGACAAGACTAGACAGACAAGACTAGACAGACAAGACTAGACAGACAAGACTAGACAGACAAGACTAGACAGACAAGACTAGACAGACAAGACTAGACAGACAAGACTAGACAGACAAGACTAGACAGACAAGACTAGACAGACAAGACTAGACAGACAAGACTAGACAGACAAGACTAGACAGACAAGACTAGACAGACAAGACTAGACAGACAAGACTAGACAGACAAGACTAGACAGACAAGACTAGACAGACAAGACTAGACAGACAAGACTAGACAGACAAGACTAGACAGACAAGACTAGACAGACAAGACTAGACAGACAAGACTAGACAGACAAGACTAGACAGACAAGACTAGACAGACAAGACTAGACAGACAAGACTAGACAGACAAGACTAGACAGACAAGACTAGACAGACAAGACTAGACAGACAAGACTAGACAGACAAGACTAGACAGACAAGACTAGACAGACAAGACTAGACAGACAAGACTAGACAGACAAGACTAGACAGACAAGACTAGACAGACAAGACTAGACAGACAAGACTAGACAGACAAGACTAGACAGACAAGACTAGACAGACAAGACTAGACAGACAAGACTAGACAGACAAGACTAGACAGACAAGACTAGACAGACAAGACTAGACAGACAAGACTAGACAGACAAGACTAGACAGACAAGACTAGACAGACAAGACTAGACAGACAAGACTAGACAGACAAGACTAGACAGACAAGACTAGACAGACAAGACTAGACAGACAAGACTAGACAGACAAGACTAGACAGACAAGACTAGACAGACAAGACTAGACAGACAAGACTAGACAGACAAGACTAGACAGACAAGACTAGACAGACAAGACTAGACAGACAAGACTAGACAGACAAGACTAGACAGACAAGACTAGACAGACAAGACTAGACAGACAAGACTAGACAGACAAGACTAGACAGACAAGACTAGACAGACAAGACTAGACAGACAAGACTAGACAGACAAGACTAGACAGACAAGACTAGACAGACAAGACTAGACAGACAAGACTAGACAGACAAGACTAGACAGACAAGACTAGACAGACAAGACTAGACAGACAAGACTAGACAGACAAGACTAGACAGACAAGACTAGACAGACAAGACTAGACAGACAAGACTAGACAGACAAGACTAGACAGACAAGACTAGACAGACAAGACTAGACAGACAAGACTAGACAGACAAGACTAGACAGACAAGACTAGACAGACAAGACTAGACAGACAAGACTAGACAGACAAGACTAGACAGACAAGACTAGACAGACAAGACTAGACAGACAAGACTAGACAGACAAGACTAGACAGACAAGACTAGACAGACAAGACTAGACAGACAAGACTAGACAGACAAGACTAGACAGACAAGACTAGACAGACAAGACTAGACAGACAAGACTAGACAGACAAGACTAGACAGACAAGACTAGACAGACAAGACTAGACAGACAAGACTAGACAGACAAGACTAGACAGACAAGACTAGACAGACAAGACTAGACAGACAAGACTAGACAGACAAGACTAGACAGACAAGACTAGACAGACAAGACTAGACAGACAAGACTAGACAGACAAGACTAGACAGACAAGACTAGACAGACAAGACTAGACAGACAAGACTAGACAGACAAGACTAGACAGACAAGACTAGACAGACAAGACTAGACAGACAAGACTAGACAGACAAGACTAGACAGACAAGACTAGACAGACAAGACTAGACAGACAAGACTAGACAGACAAGACTAGACAGACAAGACTAGACAGACAAGACTAGACAGACAAGACTAGACAGACAAGACTAGACAGACAAGACTAGACAGACAAGACTAGACAGACAAGACTAGACAGACAAGACTAGACAGACAAGACTAGACAGACAAGACTAGACAGACAAGACTAGACAGACAAGACTAGACAGACAAGACTAGACAGACAAGACTAGACAGACAAGACTAGACAGACAAGACTAGACAGACAAGACTAGACAGACAAGACTAGACAGACAAGACTAGACAGACAAGACTAGACAGACAAGACTAGACAGACAAGACTAGACAGACAAGACTAGACAGACAAGACTAGACAGACAAGACTAGACAGACAAGACTAGACAGACAAGACTAGACAGACAAGACTAGACAGACAAGACTAGACAGACAAGACTAGACAGACAAGACTAGACAGACAAGACTAGACAGACAAGACTAGACAGACAAGACTAGACAGACAAGACTAGACAGACAAGACTAGACAGACAAGACTAGACAGACAAGACTAGACAGACAAGACTAGACAGACAAGACTAGACAGACAAGACTAGACAGACAAGACTAGACAGACAAGACTAGACAGACAAGACTAGACAGACAAGACTAGACAGACAAGACTAGACAGACAAGACTAGACAGACAAGACTAGACAGACAAGACTAGACAGACAAGACTAGACAGACAAGACTAGACAGACAAGACTAGACAGACAAGACTAGACAGACAAGACTAGACAGACAAGACTAGACAGACAAGACTAGACAGACAAGACTAGACAGACAAGACTAGACAGACAAGACTAGACAGACAAGACTAGACAGACAAGACTAGACAGACAAGACTAGACAGACAAGACTAGACAGACAAGACTAGACAGACAAGACTAGACAGACAAGACTAGACAGACAAGACTAGACAGACAAGACTAGACAGACAAGACTAGACAGACAAGACTAGACAGACAAGACTAGACAGACAAGACTAGACAGACAAGACTAGACAGACAAGACTAGACAGACAAGACTAGACAGACAAGACTAGACAGACAAGACTAGACAGACAAGACTAGACAGACAAGACTAGACAGACAAGACTAGACAGACAAGACTAGACAGACAAGACTAGACAGACAAGACTAGACAGACAAGACTAGACAGACAAGACTAGACAGACAAGACTAGACAGACAAGACTAGACAGACAAGACTAGACAGACAAGACTAGACAGACAAGACTAGACAGACAAGACTAGACAGACAAGACTAGACAGACAAGACTAGACAGACAAGACTAGACAGACAAGACTAGACAGACAAGACTAGACAGACAAGACTAGACAGACAAGACTAGACAGACAAGACTAGACAGACAAGACTAGACAGACAAGACTAGACAGACAAGACTAGACAGACAAGACTAGACAGACAAGACTAGACAGACAAGACTAGACAGACAAGACTAGACAGACAAGACTAGACAGACAAGACTAGACAGACAAGACTAGACAGACAAGACTAGACAGACAAGACTAGACAGACAAGACTAGACAGACAAGACTAGACAGACAAGACTAGACAGACAAGACTAGACAGACAAGACTAGACAGACAAGACTAGACAGACAAGACTAGACAGACAAGACTAGACAGACAAGACTAGACAGACAAGACTAGACAGACAAGACTAGACAGACAAGACTAGACAGACAAGACTAGACAGACAAGACTAGACAGACAAGACTAGACAGACAAGACTAGACAGACAAGACTAGACAGACAAGACTAGACAGACAAGACTAGACAGACAAGACTAGACAGACAAGACTAGACAGACAAGACTAGACAGACAAGACTAGACAGACAAGACTAGACAGACAAGACTAGACAGACAAGACTAGACAGACAAGACTAGACAGACAAGACTAGACAGACAAGACTAGACAGACAAGACTAGACAGACAAGACTAGACAGACAAGACTAGACAGACAAGACTAGACAGACAAGACTAGACAGACAAGACTAGACAGACAAGACTAGACAGACAAGACTAGACAGACAAGACTAGACAGACAAGACTAGACAGACAAGACTAGACAGACAAGACTAGACAGACAAGACTAGACAGACAAGACTAGACAGACAAGACTAGACAGACAAGACTAGACAGACAAGACTAGACAGACAAGACTAGACAGACAAGACTAGACAGACAAGACTAGACAGACAAGACTAGACAGACAAGACTAGACAGACAAGACTAGACAGACAAGACTAGACAGACAAGACTAGACAGACAAGACTAGACAGACAAGACTAGACAGACAAGACTAGACAGACAAGACTAGACAGACAAGACTAGACAGACAAGACTAGACAGACAAGACTAGACAGACAAGACTAGACAGACAAGACTAGACAGACAAGACTAGACAGACAAGACTAGACAGACAAGACTAGACAGACAAGACTAGACAGACAAGACTAGACAGACAAGACTAGACAGACAAGACTAGACAGACAAGACTAGACAGACAAGACTAGACAGACAAGACTAGACAGACAAGACTAGACAGACAAGACTAGACAGACAAGACTAGACAGACAAGACTAGACAGACAAGACTAGACAGACAAGACTAGACAGACAAGACTAGACAGACAAGACTAGACAGACAAGACTAGACAGACAAGACTAGACAGACAAGACTAGACAGACAAGACTAGACAGACAAGACTAGACAGACAAGACTAGACAGACAAGACTAGACAGACAAGACTAGACAGACAAGACTAGACAGACAAGACTAGACAGACAAGACTAGACAGACAAGACTAGACAGACAAGACTAGACAGACAAGACTAGACAGACAAGACTAGACAGACAAGACTAGACAGACAAGACTAGACAGACAAGACTAGACAGACAAGACTAGACAGACAAGACTAGACAGACAAGACTAGACAGACAAGACTAGACAGACAAGACTAGACAGACAAGACTAGACAGACAAGACTAGACAGACAAGACTAGACAGACAAGACTAGACAGACAAGACTAGACAGACAAGACTAGACAGACAAGACTAGACAGACAAGACTAGACAGACAAGACTAGACAGACAAGACTAGACAGACAAGACTAGACAGACAAGACTAGACAGACAAGACTAGACAGACAAGACTAGACAGACAAGACTAGACAGACAAGACTAGACAGACAAGACTAGACAGACAAGACTAGACAGACAAGACTAGACAGACAAGACTAGACAGACAAGACTAGACAGACAAGACTAGACAGACAAGACTAGACAGACAAGACTAGACAGACAAGACTAGACAGACAAGACTAGACAGACAAGACTAGACAGACAAGACTAGACAGACAAGACTAGACAGACAAGACTAGACAGACAAGACTAGACAGACAAGACTAGACAGACAAGACTAGACAGACAAGACTAGACAGACAAGACTAGACAGACAAGACTAGACAGACAAGACTAGACAGACAAGACTAGACAGACAAGACTAGACAGACAAGACTAGACAGACAAGACTAGACAGACAAGACTAGACAGACAAGACTAGACAGACAAGACTAGACAGACAAGACTAGACAGACAAGACTAGACAGACAAGACTAGACAGACAAGACTAGACAGACAAGACTAGACAGACAAGACTAGACAGACAAGACTAGACAGACAAGACTAGACAGACAAGACTAGACAGACAAGACTAGACAGACAAGACTAGACAGACAAGACTAGACAGACAAGACTAGACAGACAAGACTAGACAGACAAGACTAGACAGACAAGACTAGACAGACAAGACTAGACAGACAAGACTAGACAGACAAGACTAGACAGACAAGACTAGACAGACAAGACTAGACAGACAAGACTAGACAGACAAGACTAGACAGACAAGACTAGACAGACAAGACTAGACAGACAAGACTAGACAGACAAGACTAGACAGACAAGACTAGACAGACAAGACTAGACAGACAAGACTAGACAGACAAGACTAGACAGACAAGACTAGACAGACAAGACTAGACAGACAAGACTAGACAGACAAGACTAGACAGACAAGACTAGACAGACAAGACTAGACAGACAAGACTAGACAGACAAGACTAGACAGACAAGACTAGACAGACAAGACTAGACAGACAAGACTAGACAGACAAGACTAGACAGACAAGACTAGACAGACAAGACTAGACAGACAAGACTAGACAGACAAGACTAGACAGACAAGACTAGACAGACAAGACTAGACAGACAAGACTAGACAGACAAGACTAGACAGACAAGACTAGACAGACAAGACTAGACAGACAAGACTAGACAGACAAGACTAGACAGACAAGACTAGACAGACAAGACTAGACAGACAAGACTAGACAGACAAGACTAGACAGACAAGACTAGACAGACAAGACTAGACAGACAAGACTAGACAGACAAGACTAGACAGACAAGACTAGACAGACAAGACTAGACAGACAAGACTAGACAGACAAGACTAGACAGACAAGACTAGACAGACAAGACTAGACAGACAAGACTAGACAGACAAGACTAGACAGACAAGACTAGACAGACAAGACTAGACAGACAAGACTAGACAGACAAGACTAGACAGACAAGACTAGACAGACAAGACTAGACAGACAAGACTAGACAGACAAGACTAGACAGACAAGACTAGACAGACAAGACTAGACAGACAAGACTAGACAGACAAGACTAGACAGACAAGACTAGACAGACAAGACTAGACAGACAAGACTAGACAGACAAGACTAGACAGACAAGACTAGACAGACAAGACTAGACAGACAAGACTAGACAGACAAGACTAGACAGACAAGACTAGACAGACAAGACTAGACAGACAAGACTAGACAGACAAGACTAGACAGACAAGACTAGACAGACAAGACTAGACAGACAAGACTAGACAGACAAGACTAGACAGACAAGACTAGACAGACAAGACTAGACAGACAAGACTAGACAGACAAGACTAGACAGACAAGACTAGACAGACAAGACTAGACAGACAAGACTAGACAGACAAGACTAGACAGACAAGACTAGACAGACAAGACTAGACAGACAAGACTAGACAGACAAGACTAGACAGACAAGACTAGACAGACAAGACTAGACAGACAAGACTAGACAGACAAGACTAGACAGACAAGACTAGACAGACAAGACTAGACAGACAAGACTAGACAGACAAGACTAGACAGACAAGACTAGACAGACAAGACTAGACAGACAAGACTAGACAGACAAGACTAGACAGACAAGACTAGACAGACAAGACTAGACAGACAAGACTAGACAGACAAGACTAGACAGACAAGACTAGACAGACAAGACTAGACAGACAAGACTAGACAGACAAGACTAGACAGACAAGACTAGACAGACAAGACTAGACAGACAAGACTAGACAGACAAGACTAGACAGACAAGACTAGACAGACAAGACTAGACAGACAAGACTAGACAGACAAGACTAGACAGACAAGACTAGACAGACAAGACTAGACAGACAAGACTAGACAGACAAGACTAGACAGACAAGACTAGACAGACAAGACTAGACAGACAAGACTAGACAGACAAGACTAGACAGACAAGACTAGACAGACAAGACTAGACAGACAAGACTAGACAGACAAGACTAGACAGACAAGACTAGACAGACAAGACTAGACAGACAAGACTAGACAGACAAGACTAGACAGACAAGACTAGACAGACAAGACTAGACAGACAAGACTAGACAGACAAGACTAGACAGACAAGACTAGACAGACAAGACTAGACAGACAAGACTAGACAGACAAGACTAGACAGACAAGACTAGACAGACAAGACTAGACAGACAAGACTAGACAGACAAGACTAGACAGACAAGACTAGACAGACAAGACTAGACAGACAAGACTAGACAGACAAGACTAGACAGACAAGACTAGACAGACAAGACTAGACAGACAAGACTAGACAGACAAGACTAGACAGACAAGACTAGACAGACAAGACTAGACAGACAAGACTAGACAGACAAGACTAGACAGACAAGACTAGACAGACAAGACTAGACAGACAAGACTAGACAGACAAGACTAGACAGACAAGACTAGACAGACAAGACTAGACAGACAAGACTAGACAGACAAGACTAGACAGACAAGACTAGACAGACAAGACTAGACAGACAAGACTAGACAGACAAGACTAGACAGACAAGACTAGACAGACAAGACTAGACAGACAAGACTAGACAGACAAGACTAGACAGACAAGACTAGACAGACAAGACTAGACAGACAAGACTAGACAGACAAGACTAGACAGACAAGACTAGACAGACAAGACTAGACAGACAAGACTAGACAGACAAGACTAGACAGACAAGACTAGACAGACAAGACTAGACAGACAAGACTAGACAGACAAGACTAGACAGACAAGACTAGACAGACAAGACTAGACAGACAAGACTAGACAGACAAGACTAGACAGACAAGACTAGACAGACAAGACTAGACTAGACAGACAAGACTAGACAGACAAGACTAGAGAGACAAGACTAGACAGACAAGACTAGACAGACAAGACTAGACAGACAAGACTAGACAGACAAGACTAGACAGACAAGACTAGACAGACAAGACTAGACAGACAAGACTAGACAGACAAGACTAGACAGACAAGACTAGACAGACAAGACTAGACAGACAAGACTAGACAGACAAGACTAGACAGACAAGACTAGACAGACAAGACTAGACAGACAAGACTAGACAGACAAGACTAGACAGACAAGACTAGACAGACAAGACTAGACAGACAAGACTAGACAGACAAGACTAGACAGACAAGACTAGACAGACAAGACTAGACAGACAAGACTAGACAGACAAGACTAGACAGACAAGACTAGACAGACAAGACTAGACAGACAAGACTAGACAGACAAGACTAGACAGACAAGACTAGACAGACAAGACTAGACAGACAAGACTAGACAGACAAGACTAGACAGACAAGACTAGACAGACAAGACTAGACAGACAAGACTAGACAGACAAGACTAGACAGACAAGACTAGACAGACAAGACTAGACAGACAAGACTAGACAGACAAGACTAGACAGACAAGACTAGACAGACAAGACTAGACAGACAAGACTAGACAGACAAGACTAGACAGACAAGACTAGACAGACAAGACTAGACAGACAAATCTTGACAGACAAGACTAGACAGACAAGACTAGACAGACAAGACTAGACAGACAAGACTAGACAGACAAGACTAGACAGACAAGACTAGACAGACAAGACTAGACAGACAAGACTAGACAGACAAGACTAGACAGACAAGACTAGACAGACAAGACTAGACAGACAAGACTAGACAGACAAGACTAGACAGACAAGACTAGACAGACAAGACTAGACAGACAAGACTAGACAGACAAGACTAGACAGACAAGACTAGACAGACAAGACTAGACAGACAAGACTAGACAGACAAGACTAGACAGACAAGACTAGACAGACAAGACTAGACAGACAAGACTAGACAGACAAGACTAGACAGACAAGACTAGACAGACAAGACTAGACAGACAAGACTAGACAGACAAGACTAGACAGACAAGACTAGACAGACAAGACTAGACAGACAAGACTAGACAGACAAGACTAGACAGACAAGACTAGACAGACAAGACTAGACAGACAAGACTAGACAGACAAGACTAGACAGACAAGACTAGACAGACAAGACTAGACAGACAAGACTAGACAGACAAGACTAGACAGACAAGACTAGACAGACAAGACTAGACAGACAAGACTAGACAGACAAGACTAGACAGACAAGACTAGACAGACAAGACTAGACAGACAAGACTAGACAGACAAGACTAGACAGACAAGACTAGACAGACAAGACTAGACAGACAAGACTAGACAGACAAGACTAGACAGACAAGACTAGACAGACAAGACTAGACAGACAAGACTAGACAGACAAGACTAGACAGACAAGACTAGACAGACAAGACTAGACAGACAAGACTAGACAGACAAGACTAGACAGACAAGACTAGACAGACAAATCTTGACAGACAAGACTAGACAGACAAGACTAGACAGACAAGACTAGACAGACAAGACTAGACAGACAAGACTAGCCAGACAAGACTAGACAGACAAGACTAGACAGACAAGACTAGACAGACAAGACTAGACAGACAAGACTAGACAGACAAGACTAGACAGACAAGACTAGACAGACAAGACTAGACCGACAAGACTAGACAGACAAGACTAGACCGACAAGTCTAGACAGACAAGACTAGACAGACAAGACTAGACAGATAAGACTAGACAGACAAGACTAGACAGACAAGACTAGACAGACAAGACTAGACAGACAAGACTAGACAGACAAGACTAGACAGACAAGACTAGACAGACAAGACTAGACAGACAAGACTAGACAGACAAGACTAGACAGACAAGACTAGACAGACAAGACTAGACAGACAAGACTAGACAGACAAGACTAGACAGACAAGACTAGACAGACAAGACTAGACAGACAAGACAAGACAGATAAGACTAGACAGACAAGACTAGACAGACAAGACTAGACAGACAAGACTAGACAGACAAGACTAGACAGACAAGACTAGACAGACAAGACTAGACAGACAAGACTAGACAGACAAGACTAGACAGACAAGACTAGACAGACAAATCTTGACAGACAAGACTAGACAGACAAGACTAGACAGACAAGACTAGACAGACAAGACTAGACAGACAAGACTAGACAGACAAGACTAGACAGACAAGACTAGACAGACAAGACTAGACAGACAAGACTAGGCAGACAAGACTAGACAGAAAAGACTAGACAGACAAGACTAGACAGACAAGACTAGACAGACAAGACTAGACAGATAAGACTAGACAGACAAGACTAGACAGACAAGACTAGACAGACAAGACTAGACAGACAAGACTAGACAGACAAGACTAGACAGACAAGACTAGACAGACTAGACAGACTAGACAGACTAGACAGACAAGACAAGACAGACAAGACTAGACAGACAAGACTAGACAGACAAGACTAGACAGACAAGACTAGACAGACAAGACTAGACAGACAAGACTAGACAGACAAGACTAGAGAGATAAGACTAGACAGACAAGACTAGACAGACAAGACTAGACAGACAAGACTAGACAGACAAGACTAGACAGACAAGACTAGACAGACAAGACTAGACAGACAAGACTAGACAGACAAGACTAGACAGACTAGACAGACTAGACAGACAAGACAAGACAGACAAGACTAGACAGACAAGACTAGACAGACAAGACTAGACAGACAAGACTAGACAGACAAGACTAGACAGACGAGACTAGACAGACAAGACTAGACAGACAAGACTAGACAGACAAGACTAGACAGACAAGACTAGACAGACAAGACTAGACAGACAAGACTAGACAGACAAGACTAGACAGACAAGACTAGACAGACAAGACTAGACAGACAAGACTAGACAGACAAGACTAGACAGACAAGACTAGACAGAGAAGACTAGACAGAGAAGACTAGACAGAGAAGACTAGACAGACAAGACTAGACAGACAAGGCTAGACAGACAAGACTAGACAGACAAAACTAGACAGACAAGACTAGACAGACAAGACTAGACAGACAAGACTAGACAGACAAGACTAGACAGACAAGACTAGACAGACAAGACTAGACAGACAGGACTAGAGAGACAAGACTAGACACACAAGACTAGACAGACAAGACTAGACAGACAAGACTAGACAGACAAGACTAGACAGACAAGACTAGACAGACAAGACTAGACAGACAAGACTAGACAGACAAGACTAGACAGACAAGACTAGACAGACAAGACTAGACAGACAAGACTAGACAGACAAGACTAGACAGAAAAGACTAGACAGACAAGACTAGACAGACAAGACTAGACAGACAAGACTAGACAGACAAGACTAGACAGACAAGACTAGACAGACAAGACTAGACAGACAAGACTAGACAGACAAGACTAGGCAGACAAGACTAGACAGACAAGACTAGACAGACAAGACTAGGCAGACAAGACTAGACAGAAAAGACTAGACAGACAAGACTAGACAGACAAGACTAGACAGACAAGACTAGACAGATAAGACTAGACAGACAAGACTAGACAGACAAGACTAGACAGACAAGACTAGACAGACAAGACTAGACAGACAAGACTAGACAGACTAGACAGACTAGACAGACTAGACAGACTAGACAGACTAGACAGACAAGACAAGACAGACAAGACTAGACAGACAAGACTAGACAGACAAGAATAGACAGACAAGACTAGACAGACAAGACTAGACAGACGAGACTAGACAGACAAGACTAGACAGACAAGACTAGACAGACAAGACTAGACAGACAAGACTAGACAGACAAGACTAGACAGACAAGACAAGACAGATAAGACTAGACAGACAAGACTAGACAGACAAGACCAGACAGACAAGACTAGACAGACAAGACTAGACAGACAAGACTAGACAGACAAGACTAGACAGACAAGACTAGACAGACAAGACTAGACAGACAAGACTAGACAGACAAGACTAGACAGACAAGACTAGACAGACAAGACTAGACAGACAAGACTAGACAGACAAGACTAGACAGACAAGACTAGACAGACAAATCTTGACAGACAAGACTAGACAGACAAGACTAGACAGACAAGACTAGACAGACAAGACTAGACAGACAAGACTAGCCAGACAAGACTAGACAGACAAGACTAGACAGACAAGACTAGACAGACAAGACTAGACAGACAAGACTAGACAGACAAGACTAGACAGACAAGACTAGACAGACAAGACTAGACCGACAAGACTAGACAGACAAGACTAGACCGACAAGTCTAGACAGACAAGACTAGACAGACAAGACTAGACAGATAAGACTAGACAGACAAGACTAGACAGACAAGACTAGACAGACAAGACTAGACAGACAAGACTAGACAGACAAGACTAGACAGACAAGACTAGACAGACAAGACTAGACAGACAAGACTAGACAGACAAGACTAGACAGACAAGACTAGACAGACAAGACTAGACAGACAAGACTAGACAGACAAGACTAGACAGACAAGACTAGACAGACAAGACTAGACAGACAAGACTAGACAGACAAGACAAGACAGATAAGACTAGACAGACAAGACTAGACAGACAAGACTAGACAGACAAGACTAGACAGACAAGACTAGACAGACAAGACTAGACAGACAAGACTAGACAGACAAGACTAGACAGACAAGACTAGACAGACAAGACTAGACAGACAAGACTAGACAGACAAGACTAGACAGACAAATCTTGACAGACAAGACTAGACAGACAAGACTAGACAGACAAGACTAGACAGACAAGACTAGACAGACAAGACTAGACAGACAAGACTAGACAGACAAGACTAGACAGACAAGACTAGGCAGACAAGACTAGACAGAAAAGACTAGACAGACAAGACTAGACAGACAAGACTAGACAGACAAGACTAGACAGATAAGACTAGACAGACAAGACTAGACAGACAAGACTAGACAGACAAGACTAGACAGACAAGACTAGACAGACAAGACTAGACAGACAAGACTAGACAGACTAGACAGACTAGACAGACTAGACAGACAAGACAAGACAGACAAGACTAGACAGACAAGACTAGACAGACAAGACTAGACAGACAAGACTAGACAGACAAGACTAGACAGACAAGACTAGAGAGATAAGACTAGACAGACAAGACTAGACAGACAAGACTAGACAGACAAGACTAGACAGACAAGACTAGACAGACAAGACTAGACAGACAAGACTAGACAGACAAGACTAGACAGACAAGACTAGACAGACAAGACTAGACAGACAAGACTAGACAGACTAGACAGACTAGACAGACAAGACAAGACAGACAAGACTAGACAGACAAGACTAGACAGACAAGACTAGACAGACAAGACTAGACAGACAAGACTAGACAGACGAGACTAGACAGACAAGACTAGACAGACAAGACTAGACAGACAAGACTAGACAGACAAGACTAGACAGACAAGACTAGACAGACAAGACTAGACAGACAAGACTAGACAGACAAGACTAGACAGACAAGACTAGACAGACAAGACTAGACAGACAAGACTAGACAGACAAGACTAGACAGAGAAGACTAGACAGAGAAGACTAGACAGAGAAGACTAGACAGACAAGACTAGACAGACAAGGCTAGACAGACAAGACTAGACAGACAAAACTAGACAGACAAGACTAGACAGACAAGACTAGACAGACAAGACTAGACAGACAAGACTAGACAGACAAGACTAGACAGACAAGACTAGACAGACAGGACTAGAGAGACAAGACTAGACACACAAGACTAGACAGACAAGACTAGACAGACAAGACTAGACAGACAAGACTAGACAGACAAGACTAGACAGACAAGACTAGACAGACAAGACTAGACAGACAAGACTAGACAGACAAGACTAGACAGACAAGACTAGACAGACAAGACTAGACAGACAAGACTAGACAGAAAAGACTAGACAGACAAGACTAGACAGACAAGACTAGACAGACAAGACTAGACAGACAAGACTAGACAGACAAGACTAGACAGACAAGACTAGACAGACAAGACTAGACAGACAAGACTAGGCAGACAAGACTAGACAGACAAGACTAGACAGACAAGACTAGGCAGACAAGACTAGACAGAAAAGACTAGACAGACAAGACTAGACAGACAAGACTAGACAGACAAGACTAGACAGATAAGACTAGACAGACAAGACTAGACAGACAAGACTAGACAGACAAGACTAGACAGACAAGACTAGACAGACAAGACTAGACAGACTAGACAGACTAGACAGACTAGACAGACTAGACAGACTAGACAGACTAGACAGACTAGACAGACAAGACAAGACAGACAAGACTAGACAGACAAGACTAGACAGACAAGAATAGACAGACAAGACTAGACAGACAAGACTAGACAGACGAGACTAGACAGACAAGACTAGACAGACAAGACTAGACAGACAAGACTAGACAGACAAGACTAGACAGACAAGACTAGACAGACAAGACAAGACAGATAAGACTAGACAGACAAGACTAGACAGACAAGACCAGACAGACAAGACTAGACAGACAAGACTAGACAGACAAGGCTAAACAGACAAGACTAGACACACAAAACTAGACAGACAAGACTAGACAGACAAGACTAGACAGACAAGACTAGACAGACAAGACTAGACAGACAAGACTAGACAGACAAGACTAGACAGACAAGACTAGACAGACAAGACTAGACAGACAAGACTAGACAGACAAGACTAGACAGACAAGACTAGGCAGACAAGACTAGACAGACAAGACTAGACAGACAAGACTAGACAGACAAGACTAGACAGACAAGACTAGGCAGACAAGACTAGACAGACAAGACTAGACAGACAAGACTAGGCAGACAAGACTAGACAGAAAAGAATAGACAGACAAGACTAGACAGACAAGACTAGACAGACAAGACTAGACAGACAAGACTAGACAGACAAGACTAGACAGAGAAGACTAGACAGAGAAGACTAGACAGAGAAGACTAGACAGACAAGACTAGACAGACAAGGCTAGACAGACAAGACTAGACAGACAAAACTAGACAGACAAGACTAGACAGACAAGACTAGACAGACAAGACTAGACAGACAAGACTAGACAGACAAGACTAGACAGACAAGACTAGACAGACAGGACTAGAGAGACAAGACTAGACACACAAGACTAGACAGACAAGACTAGACAGACAAGACTAGACAGACAAGACTAGACAGACAAGACTAGACAGACAAGACTAGACAGACAAGACTAGACAGACAAGACTAGACAGACAAGACTAGACAGACAAGACTAGACAGACAAGACTAGACAGAAAAGACTAGACAGACAAGACTAGACAGACAAGACTAGACAGACAAGACTAGACAGACAAGACTAGACAGACAAGACTAGACAGACAAGACTAGACAGACAAGACTAGGCAGACAAGACTAGACAGACAAGACTAGACAGACAAGACTAGGCAGACAAGACTAGACAGAAAAGACTAGACAGACAAGACTAGACAGACAAGACTAGACAGACAAGACTAGACAGATAAGACTAGACAGACAAGACTAGACAGACAAGACTAGACAGACAAGACTAGACAGACAAGACTAGACAGACAAGACTAGACAGACTAGACAGACTAGACAGACTAGACAGACTAGACAGACTAGACAGACAAGACAAGACAGACAAGACTAGACAGACAAGACTAGACAGACAAGAATAGACAGACAAGACTAGACAGACAAGACTAGACAGACGAGACTAGACAGACAAGACTAGACAGACAAGACTAGACAGACAAGACTAGACAGACAAGACTAGACAGACAAGACTAGACAGACAAGACTAGACAGACAAGACTAGACTGACAAGACCAGACAGACAAGACTAGACAGACAAGACTAGACAGACAAGGCTAAACAGACAAGACTAGACAGACAAAACTAGACAGACAAGACTAGACAGACAAGACTAGACAGACAAGACTAGACAGACAAGACTAGACAGACAAGACTAGACAGACAAGACTAGACAGACAAGACTAGACAGACAAGACTAGACAGACAAGACTAGACAGACAAGACTAGACAGACAAGACTAGACAGACAAGACTAGACAGAAAAGACTAGACAGACAAGACTAGACAGACAAGACTAGACAGACAAGACTAGACAGACAAGACTAGACAGACAAGACAGGACAGACAAGACTAGACAGACAAGACTAGGCAGACAAGACTAGACAGACAAGACTAGACAGACAAGACTAGGCAGACAAGACTAGACAGACAAGACTAGACAGACAAGACTAGACTGACAAGACCAGACAGACAAGACTAGACAGACAAGACTAGACAGACAAGACTAAACAGACAAGACTAGACAGACAAAACTAGACAGACAAGACTAGACAGACAAGGCTAGACAGACAAGACTAGACAGACAAAACTAGACAGACAAGACTAGACAGACAAGACTAGACAGACTAGACAGACTAGACAGACTAGACAGACTAGACAGACAAGACAAGACAGACAAGACTAGACAGACAAAACTAGACAGACAAGACTAGACAGACAAGACTAGACAGACTAGACAGACTAGACAGACTAGACAGACTAGACAGACTAGACAGACTAGACAGACAAGACAAGACAGACAAGACTAGACAGACAAGACTAGACAGACTAGACAGACTAGACAGACTAGACAGACAAGACAAGACAGACAAGACTAGACAGACAAGACTAGACAGACAAGACTAGACAGACAAGACTAGACAGACAAGACTAGACAGACGAGACTAGACAGACAAGACTAGACAGACAAGACTAGACAGACAAGACTAGACAGACAAGACTAGACAGACAAGACTAGACAGACAAGACTAGACTGACAAGACCAGACAGACAAGACTAGACAGACAAGACTAGACAGACAAGACTAAACAGACAAGACTAGACAGACAAAACTAGACAGACAAGACTAGACAGACAAGACTAGACAGACAAGACTAGACAGACAAGACTAGACAGACAAGACTAGACAGACAAGACTAGACAGACAAGACTAGACAGACAAGACTAGACAGACAAGACTAGACAGACAAGACTAGACATACAAGACTAGACAGACAAGACTAGACAGACAAGACTAGACAGACAAGACTAGACAGAGAAGACTAGACAGACAAGACTAGACAGACAAGACTAGACATACAAGACTAGACAAACAAGACTAGACAGACAAGACTAGACAGACAAGACTAGACAGACAAGACTAGACAGACAAGACTAGACAGACAAGACTAGACAGACAAGACTAGACAGACAAGACTAGACAGACAAGACTAGACAGACAAGACTAGACAGATAAGACTAGACAGACAAGACTAGACAGACAAGACTAGACAGACTAGACTAGACAGACAAGACTAGACAGACAAGACTAGACAGACAAGACTAGACAGACAAGACTAGACAGACAAGACTAGACAGACAAGACTAGACAGACAAGACTAGACAGACAAGACTAGACAGACAAGACTAGACAGACAAGACTAGACAGAGAAGACTAGACAGAGAAGACTAGACAGACAAGACTAGACAGACAAGGCTAGACAGACAAGACTAGACAGACAAAACTAGACAGACAAGACTAGACAGACAAGACTAGACAGACAAGACTAGACAGACAAGACTAGACAGACAAGACTAGACAGACAAGACTAGACAGACAAGACTAGACAGACAAGACTAGACAGACAAGACTAGACAGACAAGACTAGACAGACAAGACTAGACAGACAAGACTAGACAGACAAGACTAGACAGACAAGACTAGACAGACAAGACTAGACAGACAAGACTAGACAGACAAGACTAGACAGACAAGACTAGACAGACAAGACTAGACAGACAAGACTAGACAGACAAGACTAGACAGACAAGACTAGACAGACAAGACTAGACAGACAAGACTAGACAGACAAGACTAGACAGACAAGACTAGACAGACAAGACTAGACAGACAAGACTAGACCGACAAGTCTAGACAGACAAGACTAGACAGACAAGACTAGACAGATAAGACTAAACAGACAAGACTAGACAGACAAGACTAGACAGACAAGACTAGACAGACAAGACTAGACAGACAAGACTAGACAGACAAGACTAGACAGACAAGACTAGACAGACAAGACTAGGCAGACAAGACTAGACAGACAAGACTAGACAGACAAGACTAGGCAGACAAGACTAGACAGAAAAGACTAGACAGACAAGACTAGACAGACAAGACTAGACAGACAAGACTAGACAGATAAGACTAGACAGACAAGACTAGACAGACAAGACTAGACAGACAAGACTAGACAGACAAGACTAGACAGACAAGACTAGACAGACTAGACAGACTAGACAGACTAGACAGACTAGACAGACTAGACAGACAAGACAAGACAGACAAGACTAGACAGACAAGACTAGACAGACAAGACTAGACAGACAAGACTAGACAGACAAGACTAGACAGACAAGACTAGACAGACGAGACTAGACAGACAAGACTAGACAGACAAGACTAGACAGACAAGACTAGACAGACAAGACTAGACAGACAAGACTAGACAGACAAGACTAGACTGACAAGACCAGACAGACAAGACTAGACAGACAAGACTAGACAGACAAGACTAAACAGACAAGACTAGACAGACAAAACTAGACAGACAAGACTAGACAGACAAGACTAGACAGACAAGACTAGACAGACAAGACTAGACAGACAAGACTAGACAGACAAGACTAGACAGACAAGACTAGACAGACAAGACTAGACAGACAAGACTAGACAGACAAGACTAGACAGACAAGACTAGACAGACAAGACTAGACAGACAAGACTAGACAGACAAGACTAGACAGACAAGACTAGACATACAAGACTAGACAGACAAGACTAGACAGACAAGACTAGACAGACAAGACTAGACAGACAAGACTAGACAGACAAGACTAGACAGACAAGACTAGACAGACAAGACTAGACAGACAAGACTAGACAGACAAGACTAGACAGACAAGACTAGACAGACAAGACTAGACAGATAAGACTAGACAGACAAGACTAGACAGACAAGACTAGACAGACAAGACTTTTTTTTTTATTATTGCACGTGCTGGAGGTGAAAATCTGCAAACAGACACCACCCGACCCGTGTCGAGTGGTAGTGTGGGGCTGCCCCCAAAAGGGGCAACCCACTAAAAAACCCCCACCATTCAGACCCCCCAGTCAAAACCAGAGAGAACGTGATGGAATCCAAAATTAGGCATAACTTCACCACGTTCCTCCCCCTTTCATATCCAAAGCATTCATCCATTCATTCGTTGTGCCGGGCGCGTCGTTAATCGCCGTGCCCCCCCTCACATAAGAGTTTACAATAAATTTGTGCGCCCCCTTCGCACTAAGGGGGGCCCGGCGATGGCACGCTAGGCTCGCGCGTAGCAACCCCTCGACCCGCCTTACGCTCGTCCCTTTCATCCTTCTCCTTTCTCCTCATTATATAACCTATCATTCCAGTCAGCACACCCCATTCATACTCACAGCGGAGCATAATTCTCACCATACTCTCCTTGTTCACATTCTCTCCCACCTTGCATTCTGCGGCGCTCCTCATTCTCTCCCATCTCGTACACTCGAAGATGGTATGCTCCGCAGTGTCCTCAGTCGCTCCACAGTACCTACAGTGCGCCTCAACCAGTTTCCCGATGCGCACCAGGTAAGACCCAAAGCATCCATGCCCCGTAAGCGCCTGGGTGAGGTGATAATTCACCTCCCCGTGCCCACGGTTGACCCATTCATCGATAGTCGGAATCAGTTGCCTGGTCCAGGCTCCCTTTTCCGACCCCTGCCATAGCTCTTGCCATACACGCATTGTTTTTTCCCTTTCATTTCTAGGGTCATTACCTCCCCAAACTCTCACCCTTTCATGCGCCAGAAGGTCTAACGGGATAACTCCAGCAACGACCGCCACGGCGTCGCCAGAAACAGTCCTGTATGCGCTGCACACACGCAGCAGCATACACCTTTGCACTCTCATCAGTCTCGCTCTATAACATTCAATCCTGAACGCATTTATCCATGCCGGCACCCCATACAGGAGAATGGAGTGCACGACCGCATTCATAACCCTCCTCTTGGAGGCCAACGGCCCACCTATGTTGGGCATCAGCCGTCCAAGGGCTCTCACACATGCTGTAGCCTTGCTCACCACCCGGGTGACCTGATCGGACACCCTGAGATTTCGCTGGAGCTCTACCCCAAGGTATCTTACAGATTCCCGAGCCGGTACGTCAACTGTCCCCATTCGCACGGTCAATTCACGCAGCTTTCTTCTCCCAATTAGCAGGACCGCCTCGGTTTTGTGGGGAGCCAGAGCAAGCCCTTTTTCCCCCATCCACCGATCAATCCTACCAATTGCCTCATTTATTATCGCTTTCAGACTTTCTTCCGTTCTTGCGACAGCGACCACCGCTAAGTCATCAGCGTACCCTACGAGTGTAACCCCGTCTGGCAGCCTCAATCTCAAAACCTCATCATAAAATATGTTCCACAGTATCGGCCCAAGAACCGAACCCTGTGGAACACCCGCACTCATTTTGAAGATTTTACCTTCCACAGTCACTATCTCCCTATCATTCAAGTAGCTCCCCACCATCTTTCGAAGGTAGGGAGCTACCCCCTTTAGTTCCAAAGCCTCCATGATTCCGCCCCATGGGACCGAATTGAAGGCATTTTTCACGTCCAGGGTTACAAGCACGCAGTAGCTACGGGTACGCCATGGACCCGTATTTGCTAACCTTGCTCTCTCTATCACACGCATCATTGCGTTCACCGTAGTGCGGCCGCCTCTGAACCCATACTGTTCCTCTGAAAGACTCCCTGCCCTCTCGATATCCTCATTTATCCTAGCTCCGATCATACTCTCAAACATCTTCGCTATCCCATTCAGTAGGCAGATTGGCCTGTAATTAGCTTCCTCTCCTTCCTTTCGCTCTTTTTCAATCATCACCAGTCTCGCTCTCTTCCACTCTTTGGGGAAACTGCCATTCATCAACAATTCATTCATCATGCTCAAGCACATGTCCTCACACACATGCCCAAACACCTTGCACGCTTCCGGTGGAACACCATCAGGACCCGGCGCTTTTCCCTCCTTCATCCGGCCAACTGCACTCTGCAGCTGGGCCGGAGTGAGAAGGGGCGCCGATCTCCATCCCACGGGTTCCAGCCAGTTCATTCGCTCATGTACTGGGAACAGCTTCTTGACTTCCGTCATTAGGCTATCCCCCCGGAGAGTATTAACCCCGTGCGCAACTTTTCTGGTGACGATCTTATAGCCGTCACCCCAGATGTTATTATTCACCTCTTCGCAGAGCACTCTCCAAGCTTCTTGCTTGGAGTTCGCGATGGCTCTGCGAAGTTCCCTGCGCGCCAAGTTATACCTCCTTCTGCACTCCTCACGCACTTCCTCATTTGCTCGCCTATTACTCCTCACCATGCATCTCCTTTCACGCAAACAGGTTTTACGCTTTTCAGCTACCTGCTCATTCCACCAGTAAACTGGCTTCCTGCCTCTGACGCCCCTCCGTTTTCTCCGAAACACCGCATCACAGGCCCCGTAAAGAACTGCTTCGCAGGAGCTCCGCATTCCATTTTCGGGGCCTGTCCTTTCAGCCAGCTCTTTCATGACGTCTCCCAATCTTTCTAGTAGACTCTTGTCCACTCTCCATCCATTCGTTCCACAAGCAACCGGTCCCTCAGAAACATCCTTTCGTACGTCGAAGAGAATATCCTGGTGATCACTCAGATTCTCTCCCTCTCTGACACGCCACTCTTTCACTCTGCCTGCAATCCGTGAGGTGCTAAAAGTGATGTCTATGAAAGACATACTTTCACCCCGCACGAAGGTAGGCACATTCCCACTGTTGTGAACCACCAGGTCCTCCTCTGCCAGCCACTCTTCCATCATTCTCCCTCTCTCATCCTCTCTAGGGGATCCCCACCAAGCGGACTTGGCGTTGAAATCCCCCCCGACAACAATCTCTTTGGACCAGCTTTTCATACTGGCCCTTAGCTCATCCATAAAAGCTACAAACTGCTCTAACATTATGTTAGGCGAGATGTAGCACCCATACAGGACCCAGTTTTCCCATTCGACCCACACATATCCATTTCCACATCCACACTTAACCATAGGATTTTCCGATTGGAAAATCCTCACAGCAACATTCTTACACTGGTCCACGTGCCAGCCTCCCTTACCAATAGTCCGAAGATTTGGTTCGGAGACAATGGCCACATCCACTCTCTCATCATGCACCGTCTTCCATACCAGCTCCATTGCAGCCGCACTCCTATTTGAGTTCGTCTGCAATACTAGCATAATCTGTTTCTTTGGGACGTCCCTTTCATACTTTCCCTGCACAGTTTCCTGTACGCAGGACAGTTCATGGAGTCCGCCCTATGCCCACTCACTCCGCACACGAAGCACTTAGCCTCTTTGGCCGTGCACTCGTGTGCTTTGTGCCCACTTTCGTCGCATCGCAAACACGCATTCTTTCTCTCTATTCCCTTGCATGCTGCCGCCAGGTGCCCGAAGCCAAGGCATCTGTAGCACCTGATCGGCTTATTGTCTTCGGTCACTCGGCACATGATCCATCCAACTTTCATTCTTCCTTTCTCCAGTATGGTTTGTGCCGCTCTTACTGGGAGAGTGACAACTGCCATACTGGCCCCTCCGCGCACTGTGCGGAGAGACTTTACCACACACTCCTTACATTCAGCCGCCTTCTGAATGGCTCCTTTCACCTCATCGGTGGTGGTAGCCTCATCCATGCCCCTAACAAGGACACTTCTGAGCCCCACCTCCGTCCTGACATCCCTTACAGCCTCAGTCACTAGGGCCATTCGCTCTGCCAGTCGCTTCTTTTCCCCATCATCATTCACTCTGACGATGAGGTCGCCAGCGTGGGTTTTCCTCATCGCCCTTACATTTATATCCTCCATGTCTACTTCCTTCTTAAGGACATTCACCATATGGGCGTAAGAAACACCCTCTGCCCTCCTCACCAGTAAGGTTTCTGCCTTTCTGGTGCCTCCGGCCCCTTCCACTCTGGGCTTTTGGCCCTCCGCATTCATCCAGCACAGGGTTAGCTCAACTCCTGTGCCATGCCACACGCATTCAGCCATCTTTCGTACCAGCCACATATTAAGGTTACCAGCCACACCGATAGCGAACCTCTTTCTCTCAGTCTTCTCACAAAGACCTTTCATCCTTAATAAGGTCTCGAACGCTTTTTCTTCGGCGCCCTCGACCTTATTATCATCCAGCCGGGCGATGAAGTGGTACTTCCTCTCGGAGTCCAACGACTCATCGCCTCCCATACACACCACATTCTCGCTCTTGATGTAGGCCACGGAACCTACATTCAAGCCTTCAGCCACTCGCTTGGCCTGAGGGAGCTGGTCGAGCATCCCCCAGCCCAGCTGTCCACAGTTATCCCCTTTCTCTCCTGCAACTAACAGGAGTACATCCTCGTCCCTGGCCAGAGGAGAGCCCTTGGCCATCTTCACTACGGTGAAGGCGTCCTCGGACCACCTCTCCCTCGCCAGGGACATGTACTCCTGTACATTCATCCCCCGGCTTTAGCGCACTGGTGATTCTACATTCAGCCTCCGTTTGGGTGCTGACTTCCTTACACACCGTACCTACCGTTTGTACCTCAACGTCGTACAGTACCTTCTCAATGGGCTGGAAGCGATGCTCCTCGAGCCAACTGGTCACGGAGTGGCGCGAGAAAACATTTGTTGTTCTCCTGACTCGCGCTGCTGCTTCCTTGATGTCACGCTTCGTGCTGCTTCCTCCAGCGATGGCCCTCTCCAGCTCCTCCACCTGTCTATTGAGTGCCCCAATCGCCTCCACGATCGTAAAGACAATCGAGCACTCAGTTTTTTTGTAAGCGTCGACGTCATCCGTCGACCGATCCGCCACTTTTCTTTTCTTCGGGGTTTCACCAATGGACTGGCTCCTCGCCCGGCTTTCCATATCCCCTGTACCCCTGCTTACTTTCTGCTTCAGGAAAGATTCCATACTGGACGGATTCTCCCCAAAGCTAAAAATAAATTAAAGAAACACTCCCCTACTGGGGGGTGAAAAAATTGGCCGCAGATATCGTGCTACAGTAACTGAAGCAAGAAAATCCGCGGCGTTGGATTATTCTTATCTCAAAAGATAAGATAAGAAAGAGAGGCAAAAAAATATGCATTTAAGGCGATAAAACTCACGCCGCGTGCTGGGACACAAATTAAACTGAAATGAAACACTTTTATAAATCAAAGAAAGAAAACTCTAAACCGCAGATAGAAAAATAGCTAAATACACTAATTAACAACCAACCAGTTAATTAATTATAGTAGCTAGGCAATATAACTAAATACTTTACTAAATAATAATATTACAAAATATTATAGAGCCACCCAAATGCGGAGCACAAAGCTACACATCCACTCACTTCGGCGTCTACTCAGAGACTGACAGACAAGACTAGACAGACAAGACTAGACAGACAAGACTAGACAGACAAGACTAGACAGACAAGACTAGACAGACAAGACTAGACAGACAAGACTAGACAGACAAGACTAGACAGACAAGACTAGACAGACAAGACTAGACAGACAAAGACAAGACTAGACAGACAAGACTAGACAGACAAGACTAGACAGACAAGACTAGACAGACAAGACTAGACAGACAAGACTAGACAGACAAGACTAGACAGACAAGACTAGACAGACAAGACTAGACAGACAAGACTAGACAGACAAGACTAGACAGACAAGACTAGACAGACAAGACTAGACAGACAAGACTAGACAGACAAGACTAGACAGACAAGACTAGACAGACAAGACTAGACAGACAAGACTAGACAGACAAGACTAGACAGACAAGACTAGACAGACAAGACTAGACAGACAAGACTAGACAGACAAGACTAGACAGACAAGACTAGACAGACAAGACTAGACAGACAAGACTAGACAGACAAGACTAGACAGACAAGACTAGACAGACAAGACTAGACAGACAAGACTAGACAGACAAGACTAGACAGACAAGACTAGACAGACAAGACTAGACAGACAAGACTAGACAGACAAGACTAGACAGACAAGACTAGACAGACAAGACTAGACAGACAAGACTAGACAGACAAGACTAGACAGACAAGACTAGACAGACAAGACTAGACAGACAAGACTAGACAGACAAGACTAGACAGACAAGACTAGACAGACAAGACTAGACAGGACAAGACTAGACAGACAAGACTAGACAGACAAGACTAGACAGACAAGACTAGACAGACAAGACTAGACAGACAAGACTAGACAGACAAGACTAGACAGACAAGACTAGACAGACAAGACTAGACAGACAAGACTAGACAGACAAGACTAGACAGACAAGACTAGACAGACAAGACTAGACAGACAAGACTAGACAGACAAGACTAGACAGACAAGACTAGACAGACAAGACTAGACAGACAAGACTAGACAGACAAGGACTAGACAGACAAGACTAGACAGACAAGACTAGACAGACAAGACTAGACAGACAAGACTAGACAGACAAGACTAGACAGACAAGACTAGACAGACAAGACTAGACAGACAAGACTAGACAGACAAGACTAGACAGACAAGACTAGACAGACAAGACTAGACAGACAAGACTAGACAGACAAGACTAGACAGACAAGACTAGACAGACAAGACTAGACAGACAAGACTAGACAGACAAGACTAGACAGACAAGACTAGACAGACAAGAAACTAGACAGACAAGACTAGACAGACAAGACTAGACAGACAAGACTAGACAGACAAGACTAGACAGACAAGACTAGACAGACAAGACTAGACAGACAAGACTAGACAGACAAGACTAGACAGACAAGACTAGACAGACAAGACTAGACAGACAAGACTAGACAGACAAGACTAGACAGACAAGACTAGACAGACAAGACTAGACAGACAAGACTAGGACAGACAAGACTAGACAGACAAGACTAGACAGACAAGACTAGACAGACAAGACTAGACAGACAAGACTAGACAGACAAGACTAGACAGACAAGACTAGACAGACAAGACTAGACAGACAAGACTAGACAGACAAGACTAGACAGACAAGACTAGACAGACAAGACTAGACAGACAAGACTAGACAGACAAGACTAGACAGACAAGACTAGACAGACAAGACTAGACAGACAAGACTAGACAGACAAGACTAGACAGACAAGACTAGACAGACAAGACTAGACAGACAAGACTAGACAGACAAGACTAGACAGACAAGACTAGACAGACAAGACTAGACAGACAAGACTAGACAGACAAGACTAGACAGACAAGACTAGACAGACAAGTCTGGACAGACAAGACTAGACAGACAAGACTAGACAGACAAGACTAACAGACAAGACTAGACAGACAAGACTAGACAGACAAGACTAGGACAGACAAGACTAGACAGACAAGACTAGACAGACAAGACTAGGCAGACAAGACTAGACAGACAAGACTAGGCAGACAAGACTAGACAGAAAAGACTAGACAGACAAGACTAGACAGACAAGACTAGACAGACAAGACTAGACAGATAAGACTAGACAGACAAGACTAGACAGACAAGACTAGACAGACAAGACTAGACAGACAAGACTAGACAGACAAGACTAGACAGACAAGACTAGACAGACAAGACTAGACGTACTAGACAGACTAGACAGACAAGACAAGACAGACAAGACTAGACAGACAAGACTAGACAGACACGACTAGACAGACAAGACTAGACAGACAAGACTAGACAGACAGACTAGACAGACAAGACTAGACAGACAAGACTAGACAGACAAGACTAGACAGACAAGACTAGACAGACAAGACTAGACAGACAAGACTAGACAGACAAGACTAGACAGACAAGACTAGACAGACAAGACTAGACAGACAAGACTAGACAGACAAGACTAGACAGACAAGACTAGACAGACAAGACTAGACAGACAAGACTAGACAGACAAGACTAGACAGACAAGACTAGACAGACAAGACTAGACAGACAAGACTAGACAGACAAGACTAGACAGACAAGACTAGACAGACAAGACTAGACAGACAAGACTAGACAGACAAGACTAGACAGACAAGACTAGACAGACAAGACTAGACAGACAAGACTAGACAGACAAGACTAGACAGACAAGACTAGACAGACAAGACTAGACAGACATAGACTAGACAGACAAGACTAGACAGACAAGACTAGACAGACAAGACTAGACAGACAAGGACTAGACAGACAAGACTAGACAAACAGACAAGACTAGACAGACAAGACTAGACAGACAAGACTAGACAGACGGCAGACAAAGAACTAGACAGACAAGACTAGACAGACAAGACTAGACAGACAGACTAGACAGACAAGACTAGACAGACAAGACTAGACAGACAAGACTACTAGACAGACAAGACTAGACAGACAAGACTAGACAGACAAGACTAGACAAGACAAGACTAGACAGACAAGACTAGACAGACAAGACTAGACAGACAAGACTAGACAGACAAGACTAGACAGACAAGACTAGACAGACAAGACTAGACAGACAAGACTAGACAGACAAGACTAGACAGACAAGACTAGACAGACAAGACTAGACAGACAAGACAAGACTAGACAGACAAGACTAGACAGACAAGACTAGACAGACAAGACTAGACAGACAAGACTAGACAGACAAGACTAGACAGACAAGACTAGACAGACAAGACTAGACAGACAAGACTAGACAGACAAGACTAGACAGACAAGACTAGACAGACAAGACTAGACAGACAAGACTAGACAGACAAGACTAGACAGACAAGACTAGACAGACAAGACTAGACAGACAAGACTAGACAGACAAGACTAGACAGACAAGACTAGACAGACAAGACTAGACAGACAAGACTAGACAGACAAGACTAGACAGACAAGACTAGACAGACAAGACTAGACAGACAAGACTAGACAGACAAGACTAGACAGACAAGACTAGGACAGACAAGACTAGACAGACAAGACTAGACAGACAAGACTAGACAGACAAGACTAGACAGACAAGACTAAC